>JAWPHD010001087.1:0-358927 GCA_037043455.1 Cyrtodaria siliqua | reverse complement strand
TATCTGTATTGGTTTGTTCGTATTGTGTAGCCCATAATATCATGTCCATGCTTATGTTTTTGGTTATTGGGAAAACGCTGCTGTTTTTATGGGGACATTTGGATGATTGATAAGCGGAAGAAGACTTTCACCTTCTGTACATAGCGTTACATGCGTAGTCTGGACACAGTGGCAGAGGTGGTAAACCGGCTGCTTCTACCAATGTCGGAAATAAGTCCACGAACTCCGTTAGTTGCTCAGTTTGTATTCCACGATCCGGCTTTCCTAGAATGTGAATCATCATTGGAGCGTTGGTGGCAAGTTCAAAGTTGGTGTGTTTTGCCCATTCCCCGTGTTCACCCAGTTGGTATCCGTGGTCTCCAATAAATGAAATGACTGTACTGTTAGAAAGGCCTAAATGGTCCAATTTAGCAACCACGCGCCCTATAAGAGAGTCCATCCAAGAAACTGCACAATAATACGCTCTCCGTACTTCCAAAACGGTATCATCCGGCAAGGTGGTATTGATGGCACCGGTGCTGTTGAGACTTGCCATGTCTTTATAACTACGTAATTCTCCATAGCTTGGCCAAGCAACATCCGGCATATTTATCGGAGCGTAAGAGTTATCAGGAAGTCGAATTGTGGAGGTCGGGTAATTTGTGGAAAAACGAACGGCATATGTGGTTTGTGAAATCCTACAACAATGAAGAAGGGTTGGTCAGCGGACTTTGCCTTAGCTGCTGCATGTCTCAACGTCTGTATTGCATGATTAGCAATATGTTAGTCTATGAGGGGGGGGGTTTGTTTATAAGATCGTGATCCGGTACATCTCGCAATACAAGATCGTCACTTTCAAAGTTGGCATCTCCATGAAAGTATGACGTTGACCACGACACGGCATCGTTGTATTTTTCCCACTCCGATTGACGAGTATCCGTTCTGTTTGAAGTATTGCGGTATTGTTGTGTAGTTGCCCCCAACGATGTGAAAATAAGTATTTAGATCGTAAACACATGTAGTATCAGGTCTTCGTCCGGTTAGTAAATACGTTCGACTTGGGAAGCAAAGCGCTTGCTGTACGTATGCACGTTTTAACAGCAGACTCTTGGCCGCTAGAGAGTCGATGTTCGGCGTATGCATCTTCAGGGGAATTTGTGAAGGAGAATCTTGCCCGTCGTATGCGCCCAACTGAACCCGCAAGTATGCGCCCAACTGAACCCGCAAGTCATCTGCTACAAGAAACAGTACGTTCTTCGGACGTGCGCAACACCCTGAGAACGTCCATATTAAAATAAATAACTTAATATTCCATATAGCCATTATTTAGTTTAATATTCCCCACACTAAAACGTTATACACTTTCTCCAATAACTAAAACCCGAGAAACACAAATGTTATCACCTAGTGTAAATAGCTTAAAATCTCTGCATTTCGGCAATGCAAAATTATCAATAGCTTTAACAATAATTACAATAATAAAATAACATACTTCGAAATGTAAAGTTAATTATTTAATAAAACTAGATATGGTTAGGAACTAGTTATCCATTTAAGTTTTATTCTGTTTCATGAATCGAGCCTGTCAAGAAGTATTGTGCTTTGCGGACAGGGAAGTGACCGGCCAGTGTCAGAGAACGGGGCCTGCTGTAATGACGATGTTGTGCGCTGCTCCTTTAATTGTCCCGGCTATGGTGGACAATCCTGAATGGTCCGGGTGAAGCAAATCATCAGCTTTTATACTGGTTAGCGGCGGTGTCACAACATCCTTCAGTAAAACAGCTCAGGTAATGGAGTTGAGGGCTAGTGCGAGCATGGGTTTCACAGAACCCGCATGATTTTTTCAAACTTTATTCATGCCTGGTCGGCCCGCTTTGTAACCAGGGTCTCATGTCTGGCCAATCGGCACCACTCCCGCTAATACTTCTATTCTAGTAAGATATTTTAATTTGTATCGAGCACTCTAGTTCAAGAATTGGTTCTCTCAAACACAATATTCATTCAGCTGATATTCATAATGAGCAACCCCCACATATGTCAACTTAGAATAGGCGTCTTATTAAAGATTTCACGGGTAGCGCATTTCCGATTTCGTCGGTTGCCTTAGTTTAGAAATCAGATTGTGATTTGAGTTTGATACCCCGTGTTAGCAGCACTTTATTATTTTCTGGACGAATGCATTTATTTTTGAGGGATAAACTTGATAACAGTCAATATGTTGTCAGGACTTGTGGCATGTTTTAATACATTTTGTCATCTAGAGGTTCCTTCTGCGGATGCAATGTCTGTTGGCTCCACTATTGAGTTTAGATTGTTCTCGGTGCCATATACTCCGCAAAAGTCGCGCTATCGTCACGAAGTGTTCACCGATTATTTAAGATAGTCGTGGGCTGTGGCTGTTACTGTTGCAAAACTTTGTTGTTTTCCCTCCTTGACCTTTTAGTCGGAAAGGCACTCCTATTAGGTCTGATATCACAATTTTGAAGACGGTTCCGGTAGTGTTAACAGTTTCAGTACGAGTCCCTTAGCCTAGCCTCATAGCAATGATATTGAGTATGTGTACTGAACACTGGTCAAAGTTATTAATAATTACCCATGTATTACCGTCTTATTCATCTGATAGACGAGCCCACAGCCTTTGCAGAGGTTTGTAAGACTGATCAGAGTGGCAGACATTTATTTTCATCTTGTAATTATTTTAAACACCGGCATAGTTTCATCGGTACTGAAGAGTCTTGTCTCTGCTAAACCTTGATTACAATGGTTACATGGCACGTCTTTAGGGGTGGGGGTGGGGGTGCGGCAGTACCCTCCACTGATATTACTTCGAATCGACATTGATGCGTTCCTGCGTTTTGCTTTTTAGTCTTGTCTCTCGTTTCAAGTCTACTATCACTCATACAACTGGTGTACAATGAGTACCTTCATTGTGGCTTTCTAGGCTATTGTTTTTTTTTTGTATTATATTTACACGAATGAATGAATGAATGGTGTTTTACGGCACGTCGACACATAAATAGGTCATATTGTGCGCAAAAAAATGATGAAAAATGAAGAATTAATTAAAAATTAATGTAAATATATAAAGATAAAATTATTAAAAAATAAGGGATGATAAGGTGTAATATAAACTATGTATGTAAATCAACAAATGCCCGTTAACGGGTATATAAACAAGTAAATATATATAAGAACACATTATAATGATTTATATAGTCTGATCTCTTTAAGGAAATCTAAAACAAGACTAAAATCTACAGTATCAAATAACTCTTTCATAGTATTAACATTGTAGTACCTTTGACGCATAGGATCAAAGTCTACACATTCCAGCAATATGTGTTTGACCGTTAACGGTGCAAAGCAGGGTATACATTCTGGTAATTGCTCACCTTGTAATAAATATGAATGAGTATAACGTGTATGCCCTATCCTGCACCGGGCTAGGACAACTTCCTCTCGACGAACGGGTATACTAGAAGAACGCCATTCTCCGAGTAACGGTTTAATTGAATGGAGTTTATTGTTAACTGACAAATCCCAAGCGGTTTGCCAAGAGTTACGAATATATGTGTTAATACAACTTTTAAAATCAGTATAAGGTAATTTGGTATTAGATATATGTTAATATAATGCTGTCTTAGCAGCACTATCAGCACTATCATTACCACGTATTCCTACATGGCTTGGAAGCCAGCAGAAAATAATAACATTATCAATTATAAGAGAATTGTACTTTTCTAAAAGTTGAAGCACAACTGGGTTATCATGTTTCATATTACCCAGTGCTTGAAGAGATGAAAGGGAATCAGAAAAGATTACAAAATGGTCATCATCAGATTCCTGAATATAATTTAAGGCAAGTTCAATTGCCTTAAGTTCAGCTGAAAAGATAGAGGCCTTGTCAGGCAGGCGGCTCTTTATGCTGTGTTTGTGAACAGCTGCTGCAGCTATCTTATCTCCATCTTTAGAGCCATCTGTGTATATATGTTGAAAGTCATTGTATTTCGATATAATTTCATTAAATTTGCTTTGGAAGACAGTAGAGTCTGTACTGGATTTGTTATTATTACAAAGATCAAAAATAATTGATGGAGTTTCCAAAGTCCACGGTGGAATTTGTGGTACTTTGTACTTGGCAATCAAATTTAGGTCGATTTCAGTGTCTCTTAATTTTGGTTTAATACGAAGACCAAATGGTCGAATGGCCTTCGGTTTTCGATCAAAAAGAGGTTCACAACTAGGATTAAAAACATTATCGAAAGTTGGGTTTGAAGGGTTAGACTTTAATTTAATGGCGTATTGAAGAGCTAATTTGTCTCGTCTATTTACACGAGCATATTTGTGTTTTACTTATATTGCCTATTGATGCTGCCTTGCTGGTAAGAGATTAGATCATGGCGGGGATTTCTTTATTTACACTGTCCTGTTTTAATGGGTTGACGTTAGGGTAAGTGTGAGGTCTGGTGCACCCTAGAACCGGTTTAAACCCCCAGTGGCCTTTGTTGCCACTGACCGTTCCAAGGCGGTAGCCCTATTGTCAACCCTTTTGTGTTTGTGATGTCGTTTGCATTTTTTATTACTTTTGCCTTCTCGTTTGTCTGTTTGCGTGTTTGTTTTTGTGTTTTGTGGTTGACTGTCGTCCTTGAATGCTGCTTTATCTGTCCGATATTTTTATCTTTCTTTTCTTATATACTATTATTGGGGTGTAGACTTTACGGAGACACCTGGAATTTTACCTTATTTTATAATGAAAGCGCAACTTTAAATCTTATAACACGTGCGTAACTTATAACATGTTATACAACTGTATAATATATATGTAGCTCAGTTTAGTTATTCGCAGGATTCTCAGCAGGTTGTTACCGAGAGCGAGGTTGACCTAGGTTATCGTGTGGTGAGGTGAACGGTCCCACTTCGTCATCGAGTATGCTTAGCGGCTCCCAGCAGCCAGTGGGAACGAACCGAGGGTCCGACGCATTGGGTGTACAACTGAGTGTATTATCATTCTGGCACAGCTATTGTGATATGTGCTTGGGTGATTTGCAAGCAAAGTTGGGGGATGATTGACGTCAGTCCAACCCACTCCATTTGTTTGTCCATTGTGGGGGCTATGACTCAGTTTCTTGTGCACAGTCGACAAGCGGTTGTAGTTGTTGAACTTTTTACCAGCGAGCTTCCAGTTGTTACCGTATCTTGTTAGGCATTTTGTTTAGGTTCAAGTGTCGCTATACCAAATTAGACGTTGTGGCATTGAACAACGCACACAGGTCTCACGACATTCTATGATATTCTATCTGTATGTTTCTGTGTCTACACGTCCAGGAAACCAACGCCTCACTGCTCCTGAACAAATGGCGTCAGTCCAAGAAATGTTCCTTTGCAAGTTATATAAATAAAGCATATTATTTTTGAATTCTGGTAGGGCGCGGCTCACGTTATGATATATACTGTACTGTATGCGCATTGCATAATCTAACAATGATATATCCAATTTTCTTTGTCTGTGAGGGATAATAAATTTTTTTGGCGGTGGCATTATCAAAATTTAATTTTGCTTGCTGCTCTGTGGCATTATCAAAATCCTGACTCTGATCGCTGCCATATGACCGTCAGCGAAACTTTCAATTGAGTGAAATCAAATTTAATGACAGTTAACAATTTTATAATTAGTAAATTTTAAATATCAATGCAATACTGACCACTGTTCCCCAGGGTGGGATTACAGCATGAAATATTAAGCCTTTTGTGGCGTATTGTTGGTGCATCATGCCTAGTTGTGTCATGCACATTATTGTAAACGTTAAAAAAAATGATTAAATGAATAAATATTTTATTTAAGCCTTTTGGGCTTCACTAAAGGTATAAGGCTGTTGGGACATGCCCTCTTTTGTTTTAGCCTATTGGGGCTTCATCTTTTGGTTAAGCCTATTGGGGCTTCTTTAAGGGTATCAGGCTTATGGGTCATGCCCTCTTTTGTGAAACATGTTAAGGGCTGCCATGATATATAGATATATTTGTTGCCGGCAGCCCGCTATTTGGAGCCGCGCCCAATATTTGCCATAACAATTTAAATAATTGATCAAGCAATTTAATAAATGATAATATTTTATTTTGTGTTTGTCAAGTTGTGCCTTCCTAATAATACGGCTAATATTCGTTATTAGCCAGAGTTATTCGAGGGACCTCACTGTTTTGTTAGCTAGCTCTGCTAATGTAATGTTCGTTTAATTGCGCATGCGCAAGCCTTAAATTCTCTTCCGGCCAAAAAATGAATGAGAACGGTATGCAATGGTTCACGTTCAGTAAAACATTTATTTTTCCCCACCCACCTTACCCTTTCTTTTCCTAGTGATGTAGTTATTTGTCATATCGATCCACTATCATTCACCAGATTTCATCTGCTTCGTTTACGTTTTAGTCCAAACATTGTAAATTCTATAACAATTTTATAATTAGTAAATGTCAATGTAATACTGACCACTGTTCTCCAGGGTCGAGATTACAGCATGAAATACGTGCGGCCGTCAGCGAATCCTTCAGTTCAGTGAAATCAAAATTCTTCAATTCAGTGAAATCAAATTCAATGACATTTAACAATTTTATAATTAGTAAATTTCAATGTAATGGGGCTTCATCTTTTGTTTAAGCCTATTGGGGCTTCTTTAAGGGTATCAGGCTTATGGGCCATGCCCTCTGTTGTGAAACATGTTAAGGGCTGCCATGATATATATATATATATGTGCTGCCGGCAGCCCGCTATTTGGAGCCGCTCCCAATATTTGCCATAACAATTTAATAAATGATCAAGCAATTTAATAAATAATATTTTCTTTTGTGTTTGTCAAGTTGGTGCCTTCCTAATAACTATTGCTATCTGAAGTCGGTATGTAGAGATAATAAAGAGAACTGATAATAGCTAGACATAATTTATGAGGAGCATTTGGAAATCATTACGCAATGACCTCACGTTTTTCTATTATTAAATTGAATTAAATCGGGGTGTTACGACGCACCAAACCACAAAACACAGAAACAAACATGGAAACAAACAAACAAGAAGGAAAAAGTAATAATAAAAGTAAACGACATCACAAACACAAAAGGTTGACAATAGGGATACCGCCTTGGAACGGTCAGTGACAAAGTAGGCCACTGGGGGTTTAAACCGGTTCTAGGTGCACCAAACCTCACACTTACCCTACTGTCATCCCATTAAAACAGGACAGTGTAAATAAAGAAATCCCCACCATGATCTAATCTCTAAAGTGGACCCACTGTAAATATAGTGTTTACTATAGATTTTCCACAACTGTATTATCGTAACCCTGACCTTCTTTCCAAAGACTGCCTTAAATGCGTAGGCTACATATGAACAGAATACAGTTGTGGAAAATCTATAGTAAACACTATATTTACGTAGGGTCCACTTTCCCACGTTTAAACACACATGGTCATCATCAAGACCTTTAAAGAATATATAACTAAAAAGCTACTCCTTCAGGGTTATCGTTACTATCAACTTCGTAAAACCTTTGAAAACTTTTATTATCGTAACCCTGATCTTTTTTTCCAAATATAAAAGTAATTTAAGGACTCTTCTGCGACAAGGACTATCACAACCTGACTTCTATATTTTTAAACTTGCTAAAAGGTTTATCAAAAGAGGTTATGACTCTATCATTTAATATTCGTAATGATTGTATAACTAAAAAGCTACTCCTTCAGGGTTATCGTTACCATCAACTTCGTAAAACCTTTGTAAACTTTTATTATCGTAGCCCTGACCTTCTTTCCAAATATAAAAGTAATTTAAGAACTATTCTGCGACAAGGACTATCACGACCTGACTTTTATATTGACGTGATTTACAAACTTCGTAAGATCCTTCGTCATGATCACGTACATACTATCTTTGTTAAACTTGTTAAAAGGTTTATCAAAAGAGGTTTTGACCCTATAATTTTGAAACGCACTGCATGCTTGGTGGTGGACCAATTACAGTTCGCCACTATGTTTTCCTCTTTAAATGTGCGATGACCGGACAGGCTGCGGACCCTATGATGACGTCTACCTTAAGCCCAAAAAGGACGGTGACGTTTGATGTTTGTCTGAAGTCTTGTCTTGTCGTGCCCTCAATGGTTTATTCTCTTGTTGCTCTGGCTTTTGCCAAGTCATTGAATACCTTGTGGCTTTCTATGCTATTGTTTCTTTGTATTTATATATACACGAGCATCTTTGTGTTTTACTTATATTGCCTATTAATGCTGCCTAGTTGGTTAAAGAATAGTTCATGGCGGGGATTTCTTTATTTACACTGTCCTGTTTTATTGGGTTGACAGTAGGGTAAGTATGAAGTTTGATGTACCCAAGAATCTCTTTTAAACCCCCAGCGGCCTTTTTTTCACTGACCGTTCCAATGCGGTAGCCCTATTGTCAACTCTTTTGTGTTTGTGATGTCTTATTTGGTATTTTATTCATCTTTAAATTTTTTCTTTGTTTCTGTGTGTGTTTGTGGTTGACTGTCGTCCTTGAATGCTGCTTTTCCTGTTCGATTTTTATATCTATATTTACGCAAAATTACAAAGTGAACATAAAGGGGAGGGGGCGGGGCCAGTCCTTCCCCTCTGCCTCTAGCGGGATTTGCAGTGGTAGTATTGCACACCAGATGACCAAATATTGCGTTTTACTGCAATAGCTAAAAACAACAACAACAGCAACAACAAAAAGACTGCCTTAAATGCGTACATATGAACAGAATACAGACAGATAACTTTAATAATAAGGAGCAATTATCAGGTTAATTGTGTGTTGAAATGGAATATCTCATGTATGTTCGCGTTTTCCATTAGATTCATTAGTACCCGAATCAAGATCAGTTAATGACTGTATTATTTAAATATTTCGAAAACGCACTTCAGCTAAACTGCATTACTAATTTTATCAATAATTGATTTTCTAGTTTGTTTTCTGTGTCATTGCCTTGTTCATTTCCCTTTTTTATGTGTATAGGAATCATGTATGTCAAGAGCCAAAAGTGCTCATTTTTCTCCATATAAAGTTTCAAAACACTTTTCAGTAAAAAGACAGCCTTCTCGGATATTAAACTTAAATTAAATAACGGGGATATGTACATGTATCACTGCATGAATGACGTCACCGTTTCGTGGTCGAGAGGAGGTAAATACACGGAGTTATATTCCCGCCTCTCGCCGCTGCGGGTTCGAATCACACTGGGAGCTCAGACTTGTACGTGGGAAAGCGTCGATTCTTAGGGATGGCGAGAAGTATACAGTATTATTAAGTGAAGGTCTGATTGGTCTGCCACTACCACTAAAATTCGATCGTCATACATAAACTAACATGCGATGCAAAATGACTTAAAACACTAAACAAACGCATATTTTGACACTATGCTGATTCTACTTTCGCTTTAGTATCGTAAGAAAGGCCGTTTATATTTGAATATCATAAAGTTATGAAAAGAAACTATTAGGAAAACGAATCCAAACTGATCCAAACTGGTCCAAATTTGTCCAGTCAAGTAAATCGTGTGTCAATAGCATCTTACAGGCAGATTATGCTTATTAAAGCGTAAAATTAATTCGAAACAACTGACGAAGCTTTCGGAATCCTTGTAAAGTGTAATAACTGAATTAATGTGAACATACTTTTCCTTTTAGTATAATAAGGTCTTATGTATTCAGCTCTGAAATGATCATACATTGGACACTTGAGATGAAGGCGAAAAGTCGATGGAGAAAAGTCGCCAACACAAAAATTCGAAGGCAAACATTATGGGGGGTGGGGGGTGGGGGGGACGGGGGAGCATACTCTGGCACCCGCTCTGAACTTTGGGGGACGGGCCCCCCTTACCCCACCCCGGCTCCTACGCCTATGTGATGGTAATCGTAATATGGAGCTTAATTATGCACTCCTCTTTGCATCGTTTGTATTAAATTCTATAACATTTAACATGGAAACTGTAGCATATACTAAAACAAGAGGCCCAAGAGGGCCTGTGGACGCTCTACTTGATAAAACGGCTCTTATATCAAGGGTTGTCAACATAAAATTCCCATCACTACTTGTTTTAAACATTACAAAAACAACAGGGCTAGGATGGCCTTAGATCGCTATCCTTGTACTCATGGGTAATAAGTCTGCTATGTCTAGTCTGGCATGGGTATTTTTTAATTTGTCCCACTTTCTTCTATGAATGAAATTTCATAAAAATGGGTTGGGGTTTATATTAACATTCTAAACTAATATGGTAAAGATCAGATAAAAAATGAAGTAACTACAGATTCAACAAAGGAAAATACAATAAAGCATTTGTCAACAAATCAAGGGCCATAACTGTCGTTACTAACAAGATCTAGCTGGTTTTTTAACTTGTCCAAGATTTCATTGTTATCCCACGCTTTGCACAACTAGACATCATAATGAGGCTTCCTGACAAATTTCGCAGGAGGAGTAGCGTCGACAAGAAATTTAAAGTAAAAATGTCAAAGGGCCATAACTCCTTCAAAAATCAGCGAACTGGAACAAAAGCATAATATGCATAACTAAACATCTTACCGATGCCTCCTGCCAAGTTTCGTCGAAATCCAATAAGACGTTTAGGAGGAGCAGCGCCGACAAGAAATTTAAAGTAAAAATGTCAAGGGGTCGTAACTGCATCAAAAATCAACGAACCGGAAAAAAGCGCGATAGGCACAACTAGAAATCATACCAATGATTCCTGCTAAGTTTCGTCAAATCCAACACGGATTGAAAAAACGGATATTAAAAAAAAAAAACGTAAAATCAAAATATAATCAAAAAACACATGAAAATAAACAAAAACAAATCAATGAAAAAAAGAAAAAAATAATAAATGAAATAATCAATAAATAAAAAAATAATAGAAAAATAATAAAAACGAAAAGTCAAGAAATCTGGTAAAGGTTGGTAAAGATGAGATGAAAAATGAAGGCCCTAGCGTATTAACGAGGCAAACTATAGCAATTTTAACAAAATCAAGGGCCATAACTCCGCTATTACTCGTCCGATCTGGTTCATTTTTTAACTTGTCCGAGTTTTTAATGATATTAACCATCTGTTAAAGATTGGTAAAGATTGGATGAAAAATGAAGGACCTATCGTCTTAATCAGGCAAAATACAGTACTTCTAACTAAATCAAGGGCCATAACTCTGGTGTAACTGATCCGATTTGGCTGTATTTCGAACTTGTCCGAGCTTTCGTTAATATTAGTAATCCGGTAAAGTTTATTAAAGATCAGATGAAAAACATACGCCCTATCCTCTTAACGATGCAAAATATAGCATTTTTAACTAAATCACTCCGTTGTTACTGGTCCGATCTGGCAGGTTTTCGAAATTATCCGAGCTTTCATTAATATTAACAATCTGTTAAAGTTTCGTAAAGATAGAACGAAAAATTAAGGCCCTATCGTCTTAACGAGGCAAAATATAGCAAATCAAGGGCCATAACTGCACTATTACTGGTCCGATCAGGCTGGTTTTCAAACTTGTCCGAGCTTTTTTTAATATTAACAATCTGTTAAAGTTTGGTAAAGATCGGATGAACAATGAAGGCCATATCGTCTTAGCGGGGCAAGATATAGCATTTTTAACTAAATCAAGGGCCATAACTCCATTGTTACTGATCCGATCTGGCTATTTTTCGAACTTATCCGAAATTTCATTGATATTAACAATCTCTTACAGTTTGGTAAAGATCGGATGAAAAATGAAGGCCCTATCGTCTTAACGAGGTAAAAGTTAACGGACGTCGGACAACTCGCCATCCCATAATAACAAAAAAGCTAATAACAAAACGTTTAAAGCTAGTTCTACTCGTAGGTATTTAGAACGTATATGGACCATCCTTTTATCATGTCTTATCCTACGCCAAATTGCCCTCTGCCCTTCCACCCCTCCCCCCCCCCCCCACACACACGCACACCCAACCCCCATCTCCACACACCCCAACCCCCGGTAAGAATGTCGGTCCGGCGATGTATGTTTAAATTAATATTAAGAAACAGGGGAAAATGTGCGGTTACCTTGACATTAAATCCACGTTAAAATATATGTAATTATTATTTAATTAATTCAACTGAAAGGAACACAGACAGATACGATTACGTACACAGCGCGACAAGTTCAGTTTTTATACATGATACTATAATAGGAAACTCGCATTTAGGTCAGTGGCCGGGCAAAATTATTTTTAATAAATTGACAAAACTGACAAACGAATGGTAGTGATGATCGAGAATTTGAAAATCACAAGACGCGTCGTTAGACGAGCAAGCGCACATGGGGCCAGCATTTTTTGGTGTCTATTAAAATATATTTTGACCAATTAAACTCATAGTTATTCGTAGCGGCAAACAATATTGTTCTTAAATATCGATACTTTTATTAGTAGTTAATTGTAATATGTTTAAACATTCTGTTAGTATTCTATTCAAAACAAATAGAATACTATTGCTCAATCCTTTCCATAACCGTAACGACATTGTGTTGCGGAAATCAGTTAAAGCAGGCTGATATAAAACGTATACCAATTTTATCCAGGCGACGAAGTCGGTCGCATTTTACCTTGGCAATTAATACGATATCGGGAATTGTAATTGAAACAAAAATGCTCCTAGCATCAACGCAACCTCCGCGTCATTGACCCTAGCTCCGTCTCATAGACTCTACCTTTTGCCGAAAATTGACGATAAATCCGTTTTCTCTATTTTCTGATAAACCAGTTTAGTATCGAGTAATGATTACAAGAAAATCTTTTCATCTCCACTAAAACAACTGATGACTTTCATAAATAAATTAGAATATGCAGCGAAATATTGCGATCTGTCGAAGAAAACACACACACCTTCCAATCTTATAAAAGACCTAGGCGTGAAATTAAACAATAATTTGTAATATTTCTGCAACTTAGACATACTTTGAACACATATAATTGGAATAGCATTCCCCGATTTTTGAAATAAATGATATTATGAAAAACAACGAGCTGAACTCACCTTTATTTTGTCATTTTAATCCGTGTCACTACCTCGGAAATGTCATATCACGTGCATGATTACTATGGTGTTCTGGATGCCTACAGAGAGAATTTCATGTCACGTGTATGATTACTATAATGTTCCAGATGCCTACAGAGAGAATTTCATATCACGTGCATGATTACTATAATATTCCAGATGCCTACAGAGAAAATATTATGTCACGTATATGATTATTATAGTGTTTCTGATACATACTGAGATAATGTAATGTCAGGTGCATGACTTCAATTGTATGTCCGATGCCTACAGTGAAAATGTCATTAATAAATACTAATAATACTGAAAATGTAATTTCACGTGTATGATTACTATAAGGGGCCATTTAAGGGAACACCTTACGACAATTGTGATCGTAATTCAAATTATTAAATGTATTGCTGACAAATAAAACTATTTAAACATTTCATGCATGTATTGTACATGCAATGTGTCCATCCCTTCATTGTTTGCTCAAGAATTAATGATTAAGTAAAAAAAATATTTTTCGTTAATAGTTTCATAAAGCAGGTCCCATATGCCTATATGTAGAATGTAATGTCCCGTGTATGATAACAGATGGCGAATGTCATGTTACCTTGTGATGAGAGTGTCAGATTAAGGATTATGTCCCCGTTTGTGCAATCCCATTGAGATTGCATTTGAAAAAAGATAACGTTAGAACTCGAATAATCTTGAAAATGTTTACATGATACTTTCAGTTTAATATTTTTAGACATTTATCTAGGCAGTGCTACCCTTGAATTATACATGCATACTTAATACAGCATGTACATATGTGAATTATTCAATACACACTTGAAACTGAGTATGCCATAAGCTGAGCATGGATCAATACACACGTTTATCAAGTTTGTGTTATTATTCAAATATAGCACTGAGTAGATAAAAGTGTAAAAATCTTAAACTCCAAGTAAACATCATGAACATATTCAGGATTATTTGAATTCTAATTTGTTTCATCTTAATGCAATTTCAATGGGATGCCACAAAAGGGTACATAATACTTATATATTGTATGCGTTTTACTTTTAATTGACTTGTTGTATTTCGACTGAGAGTATTCCTCTTTGTTGGTTTATTAAAGGGACACACGGCAATCTTGAAGTGTGTATCGCCAGGGCCCAGTATCATTAAACAACTTAAAGGGACACACGGCAATCTTGAAGAATGTATCGCCAGGGCCCAGTATCATTAAACAACTTAAAGGGACACACGGCAATCTTGAAGTGTGTTTCGCCAGGGCCCAGTATCATTAAAAACTTAAAGGGACACACGGCAATCTTGAAGTGCGTATCGCCAGGGCCCAGTATCATTAAACAACTTAAAGGGACACACGGCAATCTTGAAGTGCGTATCGCCAGGGCCCAGTATAATTAAACAACTTAAAGGGACACACGGTAATCTTAAAGTGCGTATCGCCAGGGCCCAGTATCATTAAACAACTTAAAGGGACACACGGCAATCTTGAAGTGCGTATCGCCAGGGCCCAGTATCATTTAACAACTTAAAGGGAAACACGGCAATCTTGAAGTGCGTATCGCCAGGGTCCAGTATCATTAACAACTTAAAGGGATACACGGTAATCTTGAAGTGTGTATCGCCAGGGCTCAGTATCATTAAACAACTTAAAGGGACACACGGCAATCTTGAAGTGCGTATCGCCAGGGCCCAGTATCATTAAACAACTTAAAGGGACACACGGCAATCTTGAAGTGCGTATCGCCGGGGTCCAGTATCATTAAACAACTTAAAGGGACAAATGGCAATCTTGAAGTGCGTATCGCCAGGGCCCAGTATCATTAAGCAACTTAAAGGGACACACGGCAATCTTGAAGTGCGTATCGCCAGGGTCCAGTATCATTAAACAACTTAAAGGGATACACGGTAATCTTGAAGTGTGTATCGCCAGGGTTCAGTATCATTAAACAACTTAAAGGGACACACGGCAATCTTGAAGTGCGTATCGCCATGGCCCAGTATCATTAAACAACTTAAAGGGATACACGGCAATCTTGAAGTGCGTATCGCCAGGGTCCAGTATCATTAAACAACTTAAAGGGATACACGGCAATCTTGAAGTGCGTATCGCCAGGGCCCAGTATCATTAAACAACTTAAAGAGATACACGGCAATCTTAACGTGCGTATCGCCAGGGCCCAGTATCATTAAACAACTTAAAGGGATACACGGCAATCTTGAAGTGTGTATCGCCAGGGCCTAGTATCATTAAACAACTTAAAGGGACACACGGCAATCTTGAAATGTTTATCACACATTGAAATTAGCGTCTCGATTTATTTATCCAGTATCATTTTGACTTTAAACCTGCTTGCTTATATTAATTAAATAAAATTTTGAGTATTTATTTGTTCGTCTCATTCTAACATACGTTTAACTATATTATTAGTGCAATATTATCAACAGTTAATAATTTGAAAAACAAAATGTCTTTATACTTATAATCAGTATTAATGATTGAACAAATGTAAGTTATGTAGAAAAACTCACGGAACCGTGAGATTTTATAAAATCAAGATTGCCGTGTGTTCCTTTAAGTCTTGATATATGCAGTGTTACTAATAACTAGTTGTATGTGACTACTCGCAATGCGCATATAGTGTGTACATGACTATGCATTGCATTCTCCTCACCAGCACCACTCTTAGAAATTCCCAGCCATTTTATACTCAAGTTTTACGTGAACTACATGCAATTCTAATTATAAACTGTTTGAGATTATGTCTTCAAGTTTGAAAAGTATTTTCTCCTGATTTTATTATTATATATTATACAAACTTGTACCATGTACCATGTAACCCTCTTAAAATTGTTTTCCCTCAAGGGTGAGAGATTGTCATACCCAGTGAGAATAGGCTGGACGAAATTGGGAAACGATGAAACAGGATTGGAAATTAGAAAGTCACACATCTAAAGAATTTAGAACGTATTTAAACTTCGGATTTATTTGACACCGCTTCCTTGGAGTTTCGGCATATATCTAAGAGTAGAAGAGCGTATATCGCATGGCCCGTTGTCGGTGGATTTGTAAGTTGAATTTTATCGCAACGCCTACAAATTAAAAACGTTATTTGCATACTTATATAACTAAAAACGTTTTTGATTGCTACTCCAACAATAGCAGAGGTATTGAAATTCCACCTCAACTAAAATGACACAATAGTTAGACGGTAACACGGAATAAATCTCGACATGTATTATTAAAAGTATATGTACCTAACGGTGCTATCTACCAATTGTGTCTTTACTTGCGCTTGTCATCGGTGACCTTATACGATAATTCTTAGCTTGAAAATGCCATAGACTAAACAATTGGTTTACTAGATAACCTTGTTTTTATATTCATATATACATGATCATTTATGGGTTATACTTATATGGCCTATTAATGCTGCCTTGTTTGTTAGGGATATAGCCTGGCGGGGATATTGTATTTAACACTGTTTTATTGGGATGACAATATGGTAAGGGTGAGGTTTGTTGGGATGACACTATGGTAAGGGTGAGGTTTGTTGGGATGACAATATGGTAAGCGTGAGGTTTGTTGGGATGACAATATGGTAAGGGTGAGGTTTGTTGGGATGACAATATGGTAAGGGTGAGGTTTGTTGGGATGACACTATGGTAAGGGTGAGGTTTGTTGGGATGACACTATGGTAAGGGTGAGGTTTGTTGCACCTTAGAACCTTTTTTAAACCACCAATGGGAGTTTCCTTGCCACTGACCGTTGCAATGCGGTAGCCCGATTGTCAACCCTTTATGTTTGTGATGTCATATCTTTATTTTATACATCTTTGTAATTAATTGTGGTCATTTAATTCTACATTTCCTGTCCTGTTTCCTGCAACCGAAGAAACATAACTGGAACATATCGGCGATTATTCAGACTATTCTTTTTATCAACAAGAAACTGAAACTCCACAACCTACTCCCGACTCTCACCCACACCCCACTCACATACCCCCTTGTACACGACTTCATGATGGCGTTTTGAGCTACATCGTTGCTAACGCGCTCATACTCCTTTGTAAATCAAAACTAGCTCATTCTGGCTGAATTAAATATTACTTTGATTAAGATATCCTCTCTTTAATACATAAAACCATGTGGAAACATGTTTATCCTCTCTGTAATACATAATATAATGTGGAAATATGTTTATCCTCTCTGTAATACATAATACAATGTGGAAACATGTTTATCCTCTCTTTAATACATAATGTAATGTAGAAATATGTTTGTAATATATATATAACACATACTATTCTTCGCTGTATATACGGAGAGAGCTATCTAATTAACAAATACTTGTATGCGAATTCGAACCTTCAGCTTTACGGTAACAAACACGACCACTCCGACTTAGGCATGCACATTTAAATAACGGTGTGGGATTGGAATAACACCATTCTATATTTTCGATATACCACTAGTTATATAAGTATGCAAATAAGCCTAGTATGCGCTGTCAAAAAAATCGATAATGACTATGATCCAATTCCAACGGTTTATGTCGGTTTCGGGTGTTAAAGCGACAGGCAAATTGCAATAAAAGTCGTTATGTGAGTTATGTGATAAATAGAATTTAACATTCGTTCTCATTCATTAGTGAATTTATTAAACTCGTTAGCAAAAATGATATAATGCTCGGCAAGAGCCTAGCATTATATCATTTTGCCAACTCGTTTAATAAATTCAATAATGAATGAGTACTCATATAAGATCCTCTATATCCAAACGTAGATGATTTCTAAGCCGAACGCTAGTGGAGGGCTCGGATATCTTCAGGAGGTTTCGTCAGTCATACACAGATAATGCCATGATGAAGACATAAGTAACGCAAAGGATTCTACGAAAATATTCTACGAAAACAATTCAATTATTTTTATTTTATTGCCCCGTGAAACACAAATTCAGTACCTTGAAACATATCAGTATTTCATACGAAGGAATACAAATTTACCCAACCAGGGTGCCTGTTCCTGACGTTTGAGTAAACGAATTCCTCCAACCCGCATGCAACTGATGGCTTAACCGCTGTATTACGGCGTGATATGCAGACCCATGGGCAAGGTTGTGATTTTCTTCTGGATCTGAAAAATGGTTGTACAATTCGACTCCAGACGATTGTCTCCAGTGAATTTGATGAGAAGGTCCGTACTCGACTTTTGGCCATTCCGTGTATCTGTATTGGTTTGTTCTTATTGTGTAGCCCATAATATCATGTCCATGCTTATGTCTTGGGTATTGGGAGAACGCTGCTGTTTTTATGGGGACATTTGGATGATTGATAAGCGGAAGAAGACTTTTACCTTCTGTGCATAGCGCTACATGCGTGGAATCTTCCGGACACAGTGTCAGAGGCGGTAAACCGGCTGCTTCTACCAATGTCGGAAATAAGTCCACAAACTCCGTTAGTTGCTCAGTCTGTATTCCACCATTTGTCATTCCTGGAATGTGAATCATCATGGGAGCGTGGGTAGCAACTTCAAAATTGGTGTGTTTTGCCCATTCCCCGTGTTCACCTAGTTGGTATCCGTGGTCTCCAATAAATGAAACGACGGTGCTGTCAGAAAGCCCCAAGGTGTCCAATTCAGCAACCACGCGCCCTATAAGAGAGTCCATCCAAGTAACTGCACAATAATACGCCCTCCGTAGTTCCAAAACGGTATCATCCGGCAAGGTGGTATTGATGGCACCGGTGCTGTTGAGACTAGCAATGTCTTTATAATTACGTAACTCTCCATAGCTTGACCATGCAACATCCGGCATATTTATCGGAGCGTAAGGGTTATCCGGAAGTCGAATTGATGAACTCGGGTAATATTGCAGCATGGATTGCGGAAAAACGAACGGCATATGCGGTTTGTGAAATCCTACAGCAACGAAGAAAGGTTGGTCACCGGATTTCGCCTTCTCTGCTGCTTGTCTCAAAGTTTGTATTGCATGATTTGCAATCTGTTCGTCTACGAGAGGTTTGTTTATAAGGTCGTGATCCGGTACAGCTAGCCAGACGTGATCTTTAGTTTCAAAGTTGTTGTGATCTCCATGAAAATATTTTGACCACGAGACAGCATCGTTGTGGTATCCGGAAGCAACACCGGGATGGAATATTTTACCCATTCCGACTGAAGAGTATCCGTTTTGCTTGAAGTATTGCGGTATGGTTGTGTAGTTGCCCCCAACGTTGCGGAAATAAGTATCTAGATCATAAACATGTGTAGTGTCGGGTCTTCGTCCGGTTAGTAAAGACGTCCGACTAGGGGAGCAAAGCGCTTGCTGTACGTATGCACGTTTTAACAGCAGACTCTTTGCCGCTAGAGAGTCGATGTTCGGTGTGTGCATCTTCGGGTGAATTTGTGAAGGAGAATCTGGCCCGTCGTATGCGCCCAACTGAACCCGCAGGTCATCTGCTACTAGAAACAGTACGTTTTTTGGACGTCCATTACACACCGAGATCGTCCATATTAGAAGAAATAACTTAATATTCCATACAGCCATTATGTCGTTGCGTTCTTCACAATATATATTCTAGTACTGCTCCTACAACTGAAATTGTTGTGTACTTAAGAGATAATATACAGCACAGATAATAGCTATCTTCTAGACATATTATACGAGGGGCATTTGGAAGTAATCAGCACTGAGGCTACGTTTTAGTACATTAGCTAAAAACAGACTTGCCTTAAAAATAATTAATTCGGTAAGTAAACCCGTTTTTTCCCCGATAAAATCCAAACATATTTGTAAAAATGAATTCGCTCAAAGATGGAATTTTGCTCTCAAAAATGTTTACGGTTGGCTTAAAATCACGACAAAGTCAGTTTGAAATATCATACTAGTTTCTCGACATTCGACCAATGTGTAAATTTGCTGCTATTTTAACTTCTTAACTTCCTTGATTGAAAACCAACTTAACCAGAGGTCTCCTAGTTCAATCCATTTTAGATATGCCAAGCACTGTGTTTTTATTGCATTGTTTAATAAATGACGAACGTTTATGCCCTGGTAATATGGCGCTATTTTAAAGTAAAATATATGTTCATTTATAGGAATTTGGATAACTACGTATATGTTCGCCTTTTCCATTAAATCCATTAGGACGTAAAGAAAGTTAGTGACTGTTCTAGGTAAATGCATGTATTTCGAAATCACACTTCTTCTATTAACGTGCATTACTAATTCTAATCAATAGATTTGTCATTGAGTTTTTAAATTGTTTCAGGCAGTAGCTTAGCTACCTATTAGGCCAAAAGGCCCGGGCCTGCACATAAGTTTCACATACATAGTTGAAAAATATAACAATGAAATAATAGTGTATGAATTTGTTGAATTTTGAAATGTGATTTTGCTTCTAAATATACGCCAAAACGCACCAGAGAGGTCCTACGTTTTCAAAAATGTCCGAGGAAGCATGCCCGGACCCACTAGAAATAGTCAGGCCTGCAGATCAAAGAGGTCTAGCTAGGCCCCTGACAGGTGTCAAATTTTTTTCGTGGTATAGAGGAATGATGTATGTCAAGAAACAAAAAAAAAATTCTCCATACAAAGTTTCAATACACATCTCAATAAAAAGATGTAGTGTTCTCCAGTATTGTTTATAACATAATTGGGTTATATATTACTGCGTTTCAATGACGTCACTCTCTATGTTGACATATGTTGTCTCAGCAGGCATCTTACATAATAAGCAGGTGCGTTTGAATTTTAAATATAAGTTCCTAACAATTTTCAGTTTCTAAAGAATTCGTTTCATGTCGTTTGGATTTATTATACGCCTTCGTGCTATTGGATGACATTTACCAACGTAGTAGATCGTTTTAGATCGAAACTAGAAATGTTAATTTCGAATATATACTGTCTTTATGTAGAATCTTCTATGACCAGCTGAATCGCTTCTATACTGTTTGTGATGAATGTTTTCCATTAGTGGGTGTTGTAGATGGTTTGCAATGGTTCGCAAATAGTTTCCTTCCATAGACACGCCAACAATGACTATGCTTGTAAATGAGTTTAGCTTTTTTAAGCCATTTTTTATTCGATAGGTGACGTTTCTAATCCAGAATATACTACCAAACATATGCATTCTCTTAAATATGTAGTAATCTCAATGAGTGACGAGTGTGTTGCTGGTAAAGATAAAAGCTGTTAGATTCCCCGCCCCCAAATCGGGATCAGGGGTACCCTTGAGATTAGACAGCAACTAATGCCAGGTACGATAAAATAAAACCAAGAACGGTGACACTTGACATAGAGGGATTAGGGCATGTCTGATATCTGTCTCCGTCTATTTAGCAATTTCCGAAATGTGTTTAGAGATCGAAATTAATTTCTTATTTATTAATTCTCCTAACTGTGTCCGCTGCTCCAAGGGCGCGGAGTGAGATTTATAGAAGCATTTTCTCCCTCCAAAACGTATACTAAATGTCACAATAATTCTGCTAAATAATTCCAAGTTTAAGTCCCTAACCAGGAAAGTAGCTTAAAAATAAAACTCTAAAAATGACACTTTATTAGGTCACTACAGATGCAACTAGTTTACAAGAACACATTTTTTTAATGTTCGGGTTTAAATGTACTTTAAATAACTTCATAACCAGAAGTCTCTTCATTTCTTTTGGCAAATTTCATTTTCGTTACATGCTCAAAAAGGCTGGCCTCCAGAATAATAACTAGATGTTGAGAATACGTTTTTCCATGACAAATACACCCACGTGCGTCTGTAGAAGTTTGTGTGAATTATACGATGACGATGTACAATTACGGGCTTATGATGGTCATCCAGACGTGGACGAAAACAACAACCAAGCGTCTATTGAGAACACGGTGAATAAGTATCTATGTTTACATTTAGTAAAAACGAACTTCGTTTTATTTCATTTTATTCATGACTTCAATAAAATAAAATTAATGAAAATACTGTTTGGATGATAATAGTGTGTTGTTTGCTTGTTCTCAAACTTTTTTTTTTCAGATGTTGTTATTGATTTATTTGCTTCAGTTACGACAGAAGCCACGTTATGCTTATCAAAGTAACGAAAACAGTTAACAACGTGTCTGGAGGTATGTAACGTAGATGATTACATAATCAAATCAATAGAATAGAATATAATCATACGTTGCAAACTTTGCCCTAGAAATCATTTCAATTTCATTTCCAAACTACTAAAACCTAATCTTTTTTTGTATTGTGCATTACGAACAACTACACGAGTGACATCGAATGTTGTAATTTTACAGCACAGGACAAACATATGTGAACACATGTAAAACAAGTTAGCATACCAAAATAAGGAAAATTGATTCAAAATCATTGGGAAATCAAGTCTAGATCATCTCCGTTATGTGTTATAATAGCCTGTTGAAAACGTAATAAAATAGTATGCAATAGTTTTTGGAAAGTTTGGTGTCAATAAAACTGGAATTGTGTTTTTTCATCATATGTGTCCATTAACGTGAACGGTAATACTTAATATTTTCCTAACGACCCTCTCACGGATCTGAAAGCCTTACTCGTTTCAAAGTTCGTATATATTTAAGGACTAGAGGCAATCTGGAAGAGTTATTGGTGTCAATCCAAATATAGATGAAAACTGTGCTTCTGCTGTAAATGACATGAATTGTGCCCATGAATTGAACTGCATGTTATCTTCGTTTTAATTATTATGAATGAAAATGTCTGGAAGATTTGGCGGATTGTTTAAATCACACACACTAATTTATAACTTTATTATGCTCCACGCAATTATCGGTGGAGTATATAGTTGCCGTCTTGTCCTTCTGTGTGTCCGTCGGTATGTCCGTCCCGCTTTTCTTCTCTGCTCAACTGCTGAGCGGATTTAGACCAAAGTCGCAACAATACGCCACTGTGAGAGGTTCTTTCCCATATTGCCAGGATTTTCTTTTCAGTTGTATCGTCCTTTGAATTATTACAAAATGGTATGTACTGTACTTAGAATACAGACCATTCATCCCGTGGTCCTGCCTTAATTCCATTAAGATCAGGTGCGTAGCTTCCTATAGGCCGGGTTGGCCGCTGCCTACACTTTTTTCTGAAAAATCAAAAAAAGAAAAAAGAAAAAATGCAATAAAAATCGGAGGCCTAGGTGGGTAATGGGCTAAATTATAAAATCGCAACAAAATATATTCAAATATGATCCAGAGATAACCGATGGGTAAAAAGTAAGGATATTGATGCTCTTATAGACATATTCACCGGTACGAAATATACGCCAAAACGCACCTCCGACAGTCTAGCTGAAAAACAATTACGGGGGAGCATGCCCCTGAACCCTCTAAAACTCGGCCTACACATCATATTCAGCCAAGCTACGACCCTGGCGATGGGAAAGCTTATATTAGCAGGATTTTATAACAGATATTTCAACAATAAAACACGTTTATAAACATGTTTTACTGAAACAATGCGATAACCTGTTTATAATTACCTATTAAAGGTTTTAATTTTGTAATATGCAAACTTTTTAAACCGAAAAGAAGGTTGTATTTCATACCCCTGCCAAACCCGCTTTTTGCTTCTTGGAGAAGGGGTTGGATGGGGTATAAAAGTTAATACTTGGACCACATAATGCGTCCACTCTGCCACCGCTTGATTTGGACTAAACTTGCAGCAATGCTTCGCTATGAATGATACTTCCGTATATTGTCAGGGTGTTCCATCTCAATGCTGTGCCACAGAGTTCTGTTCCTTTAGATAAATACAAAAAGCTCTATGTTGTGTACTTAGCACAACGTTAACATATTTCAGCGGATTCAGGCTAAACTCTAACAGGTACATAGGCATATTTTCAGTATTGTTATATGCCACAGAGTTACTGCCCTTTCAATAATTGCAAAATGCTACATATTGACGAATCTGAGCGAGTTATTGCACGTATCTCGTATAGGTATGAAACCACCAGGTATTTTCCACGTCAAAACCAATGATAACATGTCACATATATATGATTTGCTGCAACTTCATACAAAAAGTTTTCCACTTGAAAAATCACCAGAAAGATATATCTATTTATCTATTGATTGGACGATTATATGCAGGTTTCCTGGGTAGAACCAGTACTAAGCAATGTAGATTAATTATCTTGCTCAAGGATAAATAACATGACCATGAGAGGATCGAACCCACGACCACTGAACCACTCCACTCCAAGATGTGTGCTTGCTAACCGTACAGCTGTCTCCATTGATAATTGCGCACAAAGCGAATGCATACATTCGAAAGTCATTACTTGCTGAATGCATGTCTTATAGATACAACCACATGATAAAGCAACGGGCCATTCCCCTCACCACCCCACCCCCACTACTAATGCCCTTTTTCAACAACAAACACTATATTCGGAATTACTTTTTTATAATAGGGACAACATTCGACTACACATATAGCCTTAAAGCATTGTATGAATTATAATTAATGATTTAAACCACACAAAACCTAGCAGAGATTTTCTAGTTTACCATAACTTGATTCTTGGTTACATTAATAATGATTGAATCGGAGTTATTATTAGTTTTTCGAATTTGGAGTGATCCCCAAAATGCCTTTAATATTGTTTTAAAATGGAAATTGTTGAAGTTAACGACACCCTACTAATTATTAATAGATGAATGTATATAATAAAACTTATCGTAGATAAGCCAGTTTGAATGACTAGGTCAGTCTGATCACGACTACCACGTGTCTATTGGATGGATACATGTAAACGTCTATGGCAAGCCAATTGTCCAATAATTACGTGAACCCCAGGTTCAACTCCAGGTTCACGGTCGAAAAACTAGGATTAACGACCGATAAACTAGGTTTTTCGAACGAAAACGCATGTTAACCTATACGTTCGAGCGAAAACATAGGATAAATTCCGTAAACCATAGTTCACGCTCTTAAACGTAGGTTTACGATCGTAAACCCAAGTTTACGGTCGTAAACATAGGTTTACGTTCGTAAACTATGGTTCACGCTCGTAAACATAGGATAACGACCGAAATTCATAGTTCAATCGAGAAACCTAGTTTATCGAACGTAAACCATGGTTTACGGTCGATATACATGGTTTACGTTCGATATACTAGGATTATCAAATCAACTATGAATTTCGGGCATGAACATGGGTTCACGACCGTGAACCTATGTTAACGACCGTGAACCTATGTTTACGACCGTGAACCAAAGTTACGAACGTGAACCTATGTTTACGAGCGTGAACTATAGTTTACGGATGTAAACCTATGTTTACAACCGTGAAGTATAGTTTACGCTCGTAAACCATGGTTCACGCTCGTAAACATAGGTTCACGTTCGTAAAACCGGATTTATCGACTTATAACTATGCTTTCGGACCGGTATCTGTGATTTACGAGCATAGCCAATCACGACCGTGAACCATAGTTTACGGGCGTGAACCTATGTTTACGAGCGTGAATTATAGTTTACGAACGTGAACCTATGTTTACGACCATGAACTTGGGTTTACGAGCGTGAACCATAGTTTACGAACGTGAACCTAGGTTTACGTTCGATAAACTAGGTTTCTCGAACAAAACTTTGCTTTTCGGTCGTTATCCTATGTTCACGAGCGAGAACCTATGTTCACGGTCGTAAACCCATGTTCACGGTCGTAAACCCAAGTTCACGGTCATAAACATAGGTTAACGTTCGTAAACTATGGTTCACGCTCGTGAATCCAGGTTCACGCCCGTAAACATAGGTTCACGCTCGTGAACTTAGGATAACGACCGAAATTCTTAGTTCAATCGAGAAACCTAGTTTATCGAACGTAAACCTGGGTTCACGAGCGTAAACTATGGTTTACGCCCGTTATCCTATGTTTTCGCTCGAAAATATAGGTTAGTATTCGATAAACCTGGTTTTACGTTCAAAAAACCTAGTTTATCGATCGTTAAAACCTAGTTTATCGATCGTTAATCCTAGTTTTTCGACCGTGTACCTGGGTTTCACGTAATTATTGGACAATTGGCTTGCCATAAACGTCTACAACTGATCATGACTACCACGTGTCTACTGAATGGCTACAACTTTGTGGAAGTCTAGGTGCAATGGCACTAAAGGAGTCGCTCCGTGGTGGAGCGATGTAGAATTTACCTAACAGCGTCTTATTTGTGATACAAATGATTGTTTGTTGTCAATTTTCATTCACCCGTCTATATCTAATTTTTATTTGAGTTAATCAAGTATAATCTATAGATAGTAAAGCAAATGTAAAAATGGTGTAAATCGGTTCGCTGCGTGCCGAAATAAAAAGTGACGTCATTCAACGGAGTGGCTATTTCTTACATGATGCATAACCTTCAGTTTATTGATTCTTTCTGTTGGATAACGCTAGTTCCTTTTGATTGATTTGTCTTTTAAAACTTTGTATGCAGAAAATGTGTATTTTTGTCTCTTGTCATACATTATTCCTATATCCAACAAAGAAGGATAATCAATGGCATAATGACGCATCTGATGATTCGGACGTTTGGCAAATCAATCGGCCATATTGACTTTACGAGAAGCGTTTAAATTGTTTTTTTCTCGCAAATCATTAATATTTAGTTTGATTTAGACCTAACAAATAGGTCCGTAAAAGAAAAGAACAATAGCATTACACAACATCAATTAGATCATATCCTGTAACTCTCTATTGTAACTGGTTGTTGTTGGCGGGATAGCTACTATAACGTAAAGAGTTTGCAAAATGTTGCACCCTGAGTTTGCTCACATGCTTGATGCAGACGCGTACTCTGTCAATAATGAAACTTGGAAGGAATCCTTTTTTCTGTGTTACGTGTTGTTTTAATCTTTTTTTTTCCGAAAGTACCATTCAATTAACAGCAGCATATTGTATATACAATATATAGCGAAAATTCCAGAGTTGCGTTTCTTTTTCTTTTCAGTATATATGTGTTTTACCCTTCTGCGACTCCAAGCAAGTGTGATGATTATACGGATAATATGAAACCGGTTCTGTATTGCATTATACATCAATAAACCAAATATAAATTCAGCGTGAGGTAGACGGTTTTTTTCTTCGTTCGTGATCATGTTGCTATTGTCAACTTCCAAGTCTGAAACGATGAAAAACAACATTAGGACGCATACAGTCCACTACCGGTGTAAAACATATTAAATATTTATAAGAAAAGTCCGTAATTATACTAATTAAAGGCAAAGTGACACGTTATGTCAATGACGGCATCGCCAGAATGTCTAGATTCATACAGAAAAAAAGAATATAAATGTAATCAATTAAACCAGAGGTCTAATTACGTCTCTGATTACACAGAGTTTTTAATGGAAACACACACACACACACACACACACACACATACGCCCTGCATATCTCCTTTAATAGTGCCCGTATGAGCATGTTGGTTTGGATATTAAACTACTGTCCTGAATTATCACGATTCCTTTAATGTATTGATTATGAAACTGTTTTTGTGGTTAGTTCCCGTAGAAACTTGCTCGTTTTGATATGAAGCTGGTGCCGTAATTGCATGATCGCTGTATACGGATTCTAGTTCCCGTAGAAATATATCCAACTGGATATGAAACTGGTGCCGTAATTGCGCGATCGCTTGCGAACATCATGTACATGGATGCAAGTTCCCGTAGAAATATGTCAGTTTGGATATGAAACTGGTGCCGTGTTGTTTACATATATTCTTGCATATATGGATGTTAGTGCCCGTAGTAAAAAGTAAAATATCAAACCGGTGCTGTACGAAAAAAAGTATTTGTTCGTGTGTGTGTGTGTGTGTGTGTGTGTTTGTCTGTGCGTGCGTACGTGTGTGTGTGTCTCTGTGTGTGATTCTAAGGATTATAGTCCCTCCGCCTATATGGACACCAGTTAATCCCGGTACGCCCAGGCATTATGTGTGGACTGTAGTATTTGTTCATCTATAACTATTTAATGTATATATGCTAATATCATTTCTTCATGTACAATTGCGAATACACTTGTATCGTTTTATTATTCTCGTATCGGAATAGCAAGTACGCCATAATGTCGTCATTCTATTTTTGCTCCATTAGTTTTTCCCGTGAAAATTGGGTATTCCATTTTGACGGGTTTCTTGGGTATATATATATATATATATATACTTGTGCGGGATATTGTTGATCACTCGAGGATTTGTATTTGGGCAGATTGCTATAGTGTGTGCCCGTCACCCACCCTTCATTATAATGTAATATCTTACATATATTTGTATAGATGGATACTCTCTATATATATACACATTATTTAAATATTTTTCAATACCGTAGAGAACTATTTTATATGATTATAATTACGTTTTATATCGAAAAGGTATATCTATCTCCTTTTACATGTGTATGTTTATTGTATAGTTATCTCCGTGCATTTATATATATATACTCGGTAAAAAAAGTTTTGGACCAGGGTATATAAAGTCATATAAAAATAAAACTAGAGGACAGAATTTAAGTATCTTTTTTTTAGTAACCAAGATCTACCCTACCCGGTTAATTTGGTACCAGAAACAGTAAATTCAAAACAAGATTTGATTTTTAAAAAATATCGCAAACACGCAAAGGGTCTGTAAAAAATGTTGCAAAGTCCATTAAAAGTAACAGTTACGGACACATTCGAGTAACCAATAAAAAGATTATTATTTTTTCGCAAACTTTCATTGTAAACGATAATTATTGTTGATTGTTGATCTATTGTGAATTATCAACTGAGATAATAAGGGTTATGGTCGAATGGCATGGTTCAGCGATCATTGTACGGGTTCGAACACTGCCATGGTCCAAAACTTTTTTTACAGAGTATATATACATATCCTATTTGTGGAATATTTGTTTTTACATTTGTTTGAAAGAAAGTTGTTAGTGTTTTTCAGAAGTATTCCGTACTCATCTCACGACTGAACTTGTTTCTGTTGTGTTTCCATGCTTGAAGATAAGATAATAATTGAATTGCTCACGACATTAAGAGTGAGTAGTATGATTTATGTAAATTATCTTATGTTTTATGAATATGTATATATACAAACCAAACACCAAGAAGTGAACCGTATAGGAATATTCTTACAATCATAAAACTCTACTTTAATTCCTAAATAACTAGCTTTTATTCGTCATTTCCTCTGTTGTAACTCCTTGGTAATAACTTAGTCGGGTTTAAAAGCTCAATATCGCTTAAAGCTTAACAGAGCTTATGTTGGCATGTGGCAGTAGTAACAAATATCCACTTGCTAATAATCAGTAGTGTTAGTTTTACTGGTCCTTTGGGACCAACGACTTAAAATTAACAAGGAAAATGGGTGATCTTTTAAATTGCAGACATGTTTATCTTTATGAAGCTGTAAGATTCCCAGTACCCATATCAGGTAACTTACTGGTAACTTACTGGTCCGAGGCCAATCTTCTGGTGGCCCTTCTCTTTGTTGGTTTAGTGGTCGAGAGTGTCTACTGCGCAGGCTTGGGAAACAACTAGCATCACATAGTATTTGATTGTTATGCCAATGTTTGTTTAGTCTGCGCTTGAAGGCGTTCACACTTGGTGCTTGGACTACACTGTCGGGTAGGGAATTCCAATCTTCCACCACCTTCATAATAAAGGATTTTTTTCTGTTTTTAGTTCTGGCTCGTTTTTTAAAAAGTTTAAGGTTATTCCCTCTTGTTCTGGTATACGTTGCTAAAGGGGAAAAGTTTTGGCTTGATGAGATATCGAATCCTCGTAGGTTCTTATAGACTTGTAGCATGTCCGCACGTAACCTCCGATATTGCAGTTTAGGAATACCTTTCGTTATAATCTAGGTTGTTTAATCTGCGGTGAACATTTTCACTAGCAATTTGGTGCTTTTTTAAGTACGGGGACCAAACTGTACTGGCATATTCTAAATGGGATCTTACTGAAGCTTTAAATAATGTCAGAACTATATTTTTGTCTAGGTATGTAAATATTTACATAATTATGCCTAGGTTTCTATTTGCTATGGCTATTTTGGAGGTCATATATATGTTGAAAGAAAGATAACTCTCGACTATTACCCCCAGATCCTTCTCCTTGGAAACATTTGTAATCAAGTCCCTTCGATTTTCTTTGTCTTTCATAAAATAGTTCTCAGTATAGTAATTGATTTGCCAACATGCATTCTTTTCTTTTTTCCCCAAAATTTTGACAAATCACAAAACACGTCAGTAGTTCTTTGTAATTATGTTATCCCTGTCTTTTTGAGAGTTTATAACTGAATATGTTTTAGTATCATCTGCGAATAGCTTGACTACTGTTTCAGCTACCTCGGGGAGATCATTTGTAAAGACAAGGAAAAGGGTGGGACATAACACAGTACCCTGAGGTACCCCATTGTATACTTTTTCGGATGTTTGGTGGTTTTGATTTATAACAGGTTTGTGTTTTCTACAGGTTTTCAAACATGGTCAGATAACATTAGAAGGCAATGGAGAAATTCTTAGTGTATTTAAGCCTCAATCAGCAATCCACGTAACGATAGTGGTGTTCGGTCTGTTGTTTCGATATTTTAGCTATGTTCATGCAGATCTTCTTAGGTCATGTGACAAATTATCACGTGATCGCAGAGTTGACAGAGGTCTAAATATATAGATCATAGACATTTCTCCGTTCGAGCACATGTTATTTCCAGTAGTTTCCGTTACACAGTAGAAAGTGTACGTATATGGTACGGCTTTTACCCAAGACCCATTCGAGTTTCACGCTAGTGTAGCACGCACGGTCACCGATCAACGGAACAAGTTCTTGTAAGCCCGTAGAACAGCGGTAATACTTTTGCTATTTCACCCCCTTGTCATAAATATTCTATAATTTAAATTTTAAATTCATTAGCATTTTAATCAGTATTTACACTGTTCAGTTGATTTTATACCTAGGATTTAAGGAAATTATGCATATTAGCAAACTAGTCGTGACCTTCAAGGCTTCTTTTCGAAGGGAGGTCATCCATCATGGATAATTTCCATGTTTGAGGATACTTGTTTGAGAATAATCTACCTCGTGTATACATTATCTGTAGGATACTCCCATTTTCCATATTATAAATTATCTGTAGTATACGTCCATTTTCCATATTGAAGATCATACTCTCATAGGTCAGTTTATTAGCCTAATAAATTGGCTCCTATGCAGTTTTTTTTTTTATTATTCTGACGTTCTATGGGGTGTGACTAAACACCCCCAGACACCCATGGCCACCGCAAGACACCCCTTGACACCCCCAGACAAACAATACTATATTAATTATATGAAAATAATAGCTAAAAACTGTAGATTATTATGTTTATTAACCGTTTCTGAAAAAATAGAACATTTTGTTTATCCAAACCATCCAAAATGTAAAGTTAGCCGATTATCGTCGCTATTATTTTCACACGCTCGTGATAAAAACTAACGCTATTTACCTCAAACAGTGGAGAATCGTTTATTATGAAACATGTAATTTAAAAAGGTCCCATTTAGAAAGATATTCCATAAAATGTGCAATAAAGGCAGATCTAGGTTTGCATGTAAGCATGTATATATCTATAAATTTGGTTTGGGATTTCTTATAGCATTATGCATCTTATTCATACTTCACTCATATTGGGGCATGGGCTCGCCCCAGCCTCTACACCCCTCCACACCCTTTTTTTTATTTATTTTTTTACTTTTTTCTACTTTTTTAAAATTTATTTTTACATATTTCTGTGTTGTTTTGGTCGATTCTTACACATATATGTTGCCCCCTACCCCCCAACCCCACCCCCATCTCCCCTCGCCCCCACTTGAAACTCTATTTTTTTTTTTTTTTTACATATTTCTGTGTTGTTTTAGTCAATTCTTACACATATATGTTGCCCCCCCCCCCCCCCCCCCCCCCCCCCCCCCCCCCCCCCCCCCCCCCCCGGCTCTCTTTTATTTAATGTTTATTGTTTTTTTTTACATATATCTGTCTTGTTTTGGTAAATTCTTACACATAGCTTCTTACACATATATGTTGCCCTCCCCATCCCCCGCCTCTCCCATGAAATGTACTGATAAAACACATAACATGAGTCAAAGATCGCTTAAAAATTCTTAAAATTGGTATGAAATAATAGAAAAAACATACTGACTTAAAAGTTTTAAAATATGTTCATGCAATCAGAGCAGACGATTTACACTCGTTATTTTGCAAGTAACGGGTACTGCATGCTGTGAGTGACATATTACCAGAACACCACGTGCCATACTTGACAACTAATTAACAACCCCAGTAACTCGGTATCCCAGGTCGCGGTTAATTAGATAATGTCTTATGGAACGATTATTGTATATCCTTGATAATACAACATAGTTTATTAATTGAATTATGGATTGGGATATTTTTTTTTTATAATGGATGAACATCTAATTTCAAATTAGTGCATACTTATATTAATATACCCCATAAATAACGTAATTACTTCTTTCTTTGACACCTGTCTTTGCTTTATGTATATTACCTTTAAACATACAAACAACTGTTTAAAGAGACTCTATGTTTGAACAGAATAGAAGACTAATTGATTAAATCACGACAGTAATAAAAGAGGATATGGTTCAGGGTTGTTTAACATCGTACATGGCATGGTGTTAGTATTCACAATTAACCAATATGATGATCATATCTCCAATAGGCTTAAAAGCCCGTGAGGATACAATTTCACAAAGCATGGCAACAGTGTAGGTATTACAAACAATACATGTCCAAATATGCAGTTCATCTTAACTGAGCTGAAGGCACTTCCTTTATTTACAAATTCCAATAGGCTTAAAAGCCCGTGAGAATACAAGATACAGTTTCACAAAACATGGCAACAGTGTAGGATTTTACAAACAATAAACTTGTTGATCTGAGACAGTCACAGCAAAATGCACTTATACAGGCAAATACGCACGCACGCACACTCACCCACGTACGCTTACGCACTTTACACTTACGCACTCACGCGCACAACAAATTCTATCATACGTTAAATGGACTTAAACAGTGAAATAATTACCTATATTTACTAATTTCTATATAATGTTTCGTTTCGTAATTTAAATGCTTTTAAAACAAAGCACCAATATGTAATTCAGGTAACTAATTGTACATAAGTACATACATACATACATAGACGTATAGTATGAGGCTAGATTGGGAAATTATTTGACACGAGTTAATATGTAATATGAGACAGTTTGCAACCAATTTATATATTAACTCAATAATTTAATGAACTTTTATTTAAAATAACACTTCAAAACATTTTAAAGCTATTTTAAGCAGTCTGGGAGTGTCCACTATTCGAAGTTTATAACGCTAGCTTTTATCACGAGCGTGTGGAAATAATGGTCTAATTTTACATTCTGGATACACAAAATGTTCTATTATTTTACGAAATCTTTACAAGTATCATAATACACAATTTTAATTTACTATCGTTATAGAACTAATATATTATTGTGGTCTGAGGGTGTCAGGGGGTGTTCATGGGTGTCTGTGGGTGTTTAGACGGACCGCGTTCGGGTGTAACTGCATTGATGCTCGCCAATACGAAAAATTTCAAAAGAGCATTAAGCGTGTATTTTAACACACTAGTCAGTTTATTATCATGATTATGGTGAAGGAAAGACCACCCTCATTGCCTGCGTTATTACAGTGTTTTAAATTTTAACCGCCGCAAGCGAACTGAAAAATCTGTTCACATGTACTTATCGACTTGGATCAAAAGTCACTACCCTCGACATTGAAAGTAGTAAAGTGGTCCAAAAACATTTCATATTTTTGATCCCCTGCGACCAGCCAACCACATACAATACAGGCTCATAGTCATAGTGCATAAAATAGATGGGCGAGATCATGCAACGTGCATACATGTTTGACCTTTTATGTGTGGACTTAATAGCGTACATTTCCGTTGAATGATTCAGTGTTCCCACTGACTTCTTCATTGGGGGGTACATGTACCCCCTACTGTTAAATTTTGGGGGTACACTACAAATTTAGGGGGTACACTATGAACTTTTAAGATTTTTAAACCTTTCAACATACTTTATTTGCTACTGAAGGCATTACAATACACAGCACAGTGTAATATTCAAGTTGACAACAGTTAGAGTAAATCATTTTTATGATTTATCTGAGAGCAAGTTCAGACAGGCTCTCCGTATGACCTCCATAAATCCAATACCAGTCAACATGTTTGCGCATCTATAAATAGTACACGAGAGAGACGAAACACGATTTGAATTAATTATTTGATCTTCATTTGTTCTATTATTAAGTTCTTATTAGCTCGACTATTCGAAGAATAAGAGAGCTTATGTAATCACCCCGGGGTTGGCGTCGGCGTCCCACATCAAGGTTTGCGTGTACGCTGTGTTTACAAGTCTATATCTCTTACATTTCTTATCCTACCACAACCAAATTTGTTCATGGGCTTCCTTGTAGCATTATCTTAAAGGCTGCATAAGCAATTTTGGTTCCTGTAACCCACGGGCTCCCATGGAACCCAAATTATGATAGCCCATAAAATGTGCCCCATTTCACATCAAATTTTGCGTGTAAGATGTGTTTACAAGTCTATATCTCTTACAATTCTTACTCTAGCACAACCAAATTTGCCCATTAGCTTCCTTAAATCCTTATCGTAAGGGCTGCTTAAGTAATTTTGGTTCCTGTAACCCCTGGGCCCCCCCAACCAAATTCTGATAGCCCTTAAAATAAGTCTATATCTCTTACAATTCTTACTCTAGCACAACCAAATTTGGCCATTAGCTTCCTTAAATCCTTATCGTAAGGGCTGCTTAAGTAATTTTGGTTCCTGTAACCCCTGGGCCCCCCCAACCAAATTCTGATAGCCCTTAAAATACGTCTGTTTCACATCAAATTTTGCGTGTAAGCTGTGTTTACAGGTCTATATCTCTTACATTTTTTGTCCTAGCTGAAATAATTTTTGGAATTGGTTTCCTTATAGTATGTTGTAAAGGGTTGGATAAGTAATTTTGTCTTCTGCAAATTCTGGGCTCCCATGGAACCCAAATTGTTATGGCCCATAAAATGTGCAATAAAGGCAGATCTAGGTTTGCATGTAAGCATGTATATATCTATAATTTTGGTTTGGGATTTGTTATAGCATTATGCATCTTATTACTTCGCCCATATTGGGGCATGGGCTCCCTCCTCCCCCCACCCCTCTACCCCCGCCCCCACTTCCCTCCACACCTTTATTTTTTTTGTTTTTTACATATTTCTATGTTGTTTTAGTCAATTCTTACACATATATGTTGCAACCCTCCCCGCCCCCACCACGACACCCCCGCCTCTCACCCCCCACCCCGCCCCAGACTTGAAACTTTTTTCTTTTTTTTTACATATTTCTGTGTTGCTTTTGTCAATTCTTACACATATATGTTGCTCCCTCCCCCCCACCCCTCTCAACCCCCTCCAACCCCCACCCCCCTCACCACCCACCCCGCCCCACACTTGGAACTTTTTTTTTTTTTCATATTTGTTTGTTGTTTTAGTCAATTCTTACACATATATGTTGCCCCCCCCCCCCCCCCCCCCCCCAATTCTTACACATATATGTTGCTCCCTCCCCCCCACCCCTCTCAACCCCCTCCAACCCCCACCCCCCTCCCCCCTCACCACCCACCCCGCCCCACACTTGGAACTTTTTTTTTTTCTTCATATTTGTTAGTTGTTGTAGTCAATTCTTACACATATATGTTGCCCCCCCCCCCCCCCCCCCCCCCATCCCACCTACCCCCCCATCCCACCTACCCCCCCCCCCCCCCCCCCCCCCCCCCCACCCCACTTGAAACTTTTTTGTGTTGTTTTGGTGAATAATTACATAGCTTCTTACACATATATGTTGCCCTCACCACCCCCACTCCCCCCACCATCCACCACCGCCTCTCTCCCACCCCCACCCCGCACCCCACTCAAAACTCGATTTTTTATTTTATTTTTTTTTACATATTTCTGTGTAGTTTTGGTCAATTCTTACACATAGTTATGTTGTGCTCCATACCCCACCCCAAATTGTTGTAGCCTTGTTTTCTGATGGTATATACTAGTTATAAATTTATTATTCTCCGAAAAATCGAATAGTCGAGCTGCGCTGTTCTCTGACAGCTCTTGTTTTAAATATACTTACTAAATCTGAAAAAGAAATAAGTCAGAACCACCAGAATTTGATGTCGATGTTTTCTCTACTTTCATTTAGGTAGCGCGTGCGCTTATGACGTCATAACCAATCATCGTGGTATGCACTAGAGGGATAGGGCAATTGACGCAATTATTCGGGATAATGTTTTCGTAAACAAAGCGTTTTAGTTTGTTTTGATTTTTCGAAAAATATTCGGACAAAGTGGACGAGAATTTGGAAATCTACCGATGGTCATGCTTTCTTATTATCAGACTTGTATTTTTTCTGTGCGTGCATGCACGTACGAGGTCAGTTTTCTGTGCGTGAATTTTTGTTTTCATGCGTGATTCACGCACATATGTGCGTGAATGGGAACACTGATGATTGTCATATTTTGACAGATCAACGTATACTATAGATGTAGATGTAGAGTTTCTCTTTGAACAGTCAATTTAATTTGAATTTTATAAATGTACAACTTACCTAAAGTGAAGAATGATCATTTGTTATCCATTTCACACTAAAATTTTAATCCAAAAAACATTTGATGTGAAATACATTAGTTTAAATCTAGGTACTTTGCATTGTTTGAACGGCAAAACATAGGACTGGTGTCTTGCGCAGTGATGTCATACAAGAAACGTTTACAATCTGAAATTGTCCACACGGTTTTTGGTCAAACTAAATGAGATGTCGTGGGGTGCATCTATAAACGATCGTACGTAAAAAAAGGCACCCCAGACATCAAATAAATGAGATTAACCAACTCAGAAGTAGGATCCAAAGTCACTACTCGGCATTGATAGTCGTAAAGGGGTAAAAAAAACATTCCATCATATTTCTGATCACCTGCGATCTGTAACCACAAGGTCACACACATGGAAGTTTTGCATTTAGTTGGCTGGCCTGCTTTCAGTAAAATGTTACTTATATTTTTTCCTCATATTCTCAGAATGCTTTCACGAAGTGTAAACTTTCATATTTTATTTGTTGATTACTAAGGTTGTACATTCCGTCGTATTCCACATGGTCACAGTCTCTGAACTTTTTTTTTGCGTCACTAGCCTGAATTCTTATATACTCAATGAAAACCCGTATATTTTCCTTTAGCCCGATTACATAAATTAAAAAAAATCACTGGCCCTAATGACAGTTTACTAGCTCCGGGCTGTTGGTTTAATTTGAAGACTGTGACCCCAGTCAAGATCACACAGTTGGAAGTTTTGCGTTGACGTCTTTCCGAAAAACTTTACTTATATTTTTGCTTATATTCTCAAAATGCTTTCAATAACTTTTTATTTTTTGATTACTAAGGTCGTACAAAAACATTCCGACATATTTTTCATCACCTGCGACGGTGATAATATTCTCAGATTGCTTTCATGTATTACTTTCAAATTTTATTTGTTGGTTCCTAAGGTAGTACACTAACATTTTGTCATATATCAAATCACGTGACCACAAGGTCAAGGTCACACTTAGATTGTTTACTTAGAACTGAGTGTTCTTCAGCGGGGGTATTTATCGGATATCCGACATTTTTAGTTTTCTCCGAAAACATGAAATGGATGGAACTTGATTTTCTATCATATATATGATGCACAATAATTATTGTAATTTTCTATTTGTAGGACCAATACTTTTAACCATGGGAGGTTTAGAAGTAATACCCGAGGCAGTGGCTACACAACAGGGTTTAAATAAAGGCTGGAGAAGATTCGTTAATAACCACACCCTGAGAGGGAAAACTGGGGTAAGTATTTTTGAGACTGCAAGCAATTTGTAATACTGTAGTATTAATGACAGTTTGAGGCAATATCAGAATACAAGCACTGTAATCATGGTAATAACTACACACACCGAAAAAGTCAGAACTGGCGTTTATTCTCAAATGGCAAGCACTGTTACTAGTACTACACATTGGTTTACTGTCGAACTGCAAGCTCTGTAATAACCACACCTTGAGAGGCAAGACCGGGATTTACTCTCAGATTGCAGGCACTAAAAAACACTGAGAGGCAAGACCGGACTTTACTATCTAACTGCAAGTATCAATAAGCACCAGTGCTCCAAGAATAGGATAGCCCGAGGCTAGTCCAATCTGAATCTGGGCTAGTCTCTCTTTCAAAAAACGGTTGCCCGTTGGGCTAGTAAAAAATGCCACAATGTTATTTGTTGAACAGTAATTATTTGATTCTAATCACAGGTGTATTATTAATTAATTATAAATTAAACAAAGTAAAAAACGAAGTATTCAATATCCACAAAAGCTATGTACCGGCAACTATTCATTGGTACTAACAATTTCGGGGCAACTTAAAAATAAATCGGGGCTAGTGACTTTTCAGTCAGGCCCAGGGCTAGTCCCCAATTTTAATTTTCTTGGAGCACTGAGCAAGCTGCGAGGCAAGGGGTTTACTCTTTAAGACTGAGCACTGTAATTTATAATCACACCATGAGAGGCAAGGCTGTGGTTTATTTTCAAAATGCATTCACTGTATTGACCACACCGAGAGATGCAATTTACCAGGGGTTTATTCTGAAAATGCAAGCACTGTATTACTGTAAAAATAAGTAATTAACCAGTAGCCTAGGCTACTAAGGTTAGAATATTTCTAAGTGAGAAGGGTAGAATTATGATTTTTTTGCATGGCAAAACTGGTATTAGTATTATCAACTGCAAGCAAGGCAATAATATGTAATGAGTTATTTTTATCGGAACCGAGGTTCTGATTGAAACAATTTATTTATTATACCGAGAGTTGGAATTTCCTTATATGAACCGGATACCCATGATTGATTCTTTTTCTTGCATATCGTTTATATTATGCGCGTTGACATTGCCAACTACTAACGTTTTGCATGTTTGTTTACACAATGACGTCACATGCAACTGTCATTGTTGATATCATCTCACCGCTGAATCCCACTGGGAGATCGACTTGTAAGTGAGGAAGTGTCGATTCTTACGGATGGCGGGAGATGTACAGTACTGGTTCAACCCAGGAAAAGTGGGTGGTCAACCTCCACCACAAAAAAATCGACCGTCATATATAACCTTACATGTGTTGAAAATGATGTAAAACACCATACAAACAAACAAATTGTTGATATTAGCGCATGACTTTTATTTCCCCCCATGTGTAAGATCAGGCTTTCCATCACCCATGTAAAACACGGATAACCATATCTGGTATGTGCCTTTATTTTTCACCTGATCTTTACCAAACTTAGCTGGATTGTTGATATCAAAAGTATGAAAGTCAACCACATCGAGCCACCTTGGTCAGCGGATCAATAACACCGAGGTTATGGCCCTTCATTGTCTTTAAAATACGCTTTATTTTTCCTTGTTAAGCTGATAGAACCTTCATTTCTCATATGATCTTTACTAAACTTGGCCAGATTGTTGATATCATCGAACGCTGTTACATCAGAGTTATGACCCTTGATTTTCTTAAGTATTCTATATTTTAAATCATTAAGATGATAGTGTCTTCATTTTTTATCTGATCTTTACCAATCTTGGCCAGATTGTTAATATTCCCGAAAGCTCCAACATGTTCGAAAACCTGCTAAATTGGACTGGTGACACTGGAGTTGTGGCCCTTGAATTAGTTAAATATTCTTGTATTTTGCCATTTTAAGATGGATGGTCTAGGCCTTTCATTTTTCATCTAATCTTTTCCAATCTTAGCCAGATTGTTAATATCAATGAAAACTGAAGTTATTTTGAAAACCAGCTATATCTGATCAGTATTGACAATCACATAGTTATGGCCCTTGATTTGATACAAAATGCTATTATTTTGCTTTGTTAAATCTGTAGCTACTTTTTTTAGACTTTACTAGACTTGTTCAGAATGTTAATATCATTAGCTCTACTGGCCAATGGGCAGCAGGGCTTATGCGAGAGCATTTCTTTCGCTGACGTGGGTATCCGTTAACAATGTTCAGTTCTCCGAAACTGTTAGGCCAACTTAACTCAAATGTCACGTGAATGCTCATGATAGGGCCCATTGACCTTTCAAAAGAAATCGTTTTATCGATGCGATGTTCAAGATGTCCAATATCATCCACCCTCTTACAAGCTCCTCCCGCCACTCCCCCCACCCCCCCTTATTTCTTTTCCAAAATTCTTCTCCTACCACTCTGTCCCTGCACCCCTAGTGTATATGCTATTTCTTTAAAGGTTGGTTATTTGAAGACATGCCTCTTTTATTGCTGGTATGTCGGCTGTACAATTTGTTGTTCTCTGAAAAATAATATTAGTCGAGCTGAACTTCTGAATATTTTATTTTATAATTTTTCTCTATTTCAGATTTTCTACCTCGCAATGTTTACTACGTGGGGCTTAGTTCAGGCTTTCCAGATCCCTGGAAAATTAAAGCAAAGAGCAGCTAAGAAGGAGGACGAAAAGAAAAAGTGGGCAGAGATGCTTGTAGAGATGGCACAGTGGGAGAAGAATGGAAAGATCTTCGTCTAAGAACACTTCATTGTATTTATTATTTTGGAGGCAAATGTAAAAAACTGGATGTTAGAAATGTGTGATTTGACATGAGGATTGTGTGCATTTCATACAGTACATATGTATGTTTTGGTCTTGAAGAATGAACTAGTTTATATCTGAATAATAAAGGAACTCTTAAAACAAAAGAGACATTTTTATAATTGTACCGATACATTTAAAATTCTAGGAAAGACAAAAGGGTTTTTAAAGTCCACAAGACTTCTCATTTCTACAGCAGAAGTGTATATTGTTTGAAACAACAAGATTTGTTGATTGTTTGAAATAAATTCTGAAGAAATACTTATTTTGAGCATGATATCCCTTTCCCGTAGAAAAGACTTGTGAAAAACAGTGTTTCTCTTCATAACGACTTGTGGTTGAAGTGATGTACTGATTAGTCAATTGTAACTGATCGTCAGTTACTAATAGGCATTTGATTATGATGGTTGATTATGAAAGTCTGTAATCGATGATCGAAAAAAAATATGTAAAAAATCATTTCAGTTAATGTTAAAAATAGAAATAAACATGATTACCCAGGAGACAACAGTTCGGAAATACACTTGTGAAAATGAGCATATATACACATATATAAATTAGAATTAATTTGCTGATTGAAATAAAATAACAATGGCATAAGAAACAAGACCTGAAAGAATACTTGAAACTTGGATTAACATGCAATGTTCTACTTCATACATTCTCATTAAAATCAAATCCTAATTTGAAACTCTCCACTCGCTGTAGCATAGAATATCGTAGCATGATAAAGGGTTATGTCAATGTGAAATCCAAGATGACCACCAAAGCTAAAAACAGAATTTTTAAAAAGAAGTGCAGAGACTACTCCAACGAAACTAAGTGATACAATTAAGCAGTATAATGCCCCTTTCTCAACTTAGTTTCTCGGTAAATTAATAAGGTCAAGAAAGTGGAGAGCATGCATTGTCCCACAGCTCTTGCTTCATTTACTCCATTTACTTACTCAGAACAATACCAATTTCATGTGCCATTTCAATTTCGAAAGTTTTTGTTCAGCCAAGTATGATTATAACAGTTAAACGAACTGTTGTAATCTGTATATATTATGGAGAGTTCTGAAAAATTCGAAAGGGTCAACTAATTACCAGAATTGGATAATAAACAAAGAAGATAAGACCACTTAGTTTAGTTTAAACATTTTTCTTTTACCTCAATTGCGAAACAAAATTCTTAAAGTTGGTTTAGTTTAAACATATTTCTTTTACATCGATGCGAAACAAGTTCTTGAAACTGATTATGGTATTAATCGCTCTCGATGGCTTCCTGGGTAGAGAAAATACTAAGCCATGTCATTGTGAATTAATTTGATCTGGAGTCTGACCCTCTAAAACTTGACCACGCACTCCACAGTATGATCATTTGAATGTTCTATGGTAGCCGCCGTTTTGAGAACTATGATGTCATAGTTCTAAATACATGTACATGGTAATGATGGTATCTTGGCAGTTGTCTTCAACATGATTCCATGGCACGTTCATTCCTGTTAGGCGCCATATAACCTTTCATGAGTTTGTGCGTCTTAAAACCCAATTCAGTTAAACATGATTCAGTGAATAGTTCTTTAATATAAAGGCCTGCAATGTTCTGATTAATATTTTTGAATTATTTCCCTTTGAAAATGGTTTAACCTTTAACCTTGCCAACGTCGGCAGTAAATGTTCTGCTAGGTGGTGCTCTTGTTCTTCATAAGTTGCTTGGCTTTTCTTTCATATAAACCGGTAAATTATCATTTATAAATATTCCATATATGGTAATTGATAACTTATGAAGTGGTAGTTTTCAAAATGGCGGCTTCCATATTCATTTTAGAATAACCATTGAATGGTCATATCTTGTTTATCATCCGATTTCGATAATTCGTTCACCATTTTTCAGAACACAATACTGCAGATTGTTTTGCTGTAAGCCTACATTCCCTTTGATATAAAATGATTCGTCATTTTTTTTTAACTCTACTGATCAAGATCAGCAAAGCTTATGCCGTGGTGAGTCATCCATCGTCCGTCCGTGACAGATTTTCATAAAACATCACAGGAATGTTGCTCTTGATGTCTAGTTGATCCTAGCAAAAATTCAGGTCGGCCGGAAATACAAGATGGCCACCACGGCTAAAAATATAATTTAAAAATGTGATTTTGTGGCAACATTTCTCAAAAAAGCGATATTGATTTGGAACCTTTACCAAAATGACTGGCATGACATGTAGTTGGCCCTAACCAAAGTTCATTTTCATTGGATGGCAAATATTTACATAGAGTTATATTGGAAAAACTTGTGGTGACTACTTCTCTGAAACAACTTGACGGATAATTACAAAACTTCACAAGAATGTTGCTCTTGATGTCTAGTTGATCCTATCAAAAATCAGGTCGGTCGGAAATTCAAGCTGGCCACCACGGCTAAATATAGATTTAAAAATGCGACCTTGTGGCGACTACTTCTCAAAAACCATAGGTGATATTGATATGGAAAATTTACCAAATTTTGACTGCCACGACATGTACTTGGTCCTAACCAAGATTCATTTCGATTCAATGTCAAACATGGCCGCCAGTGGCCATCTTTGTTTACATAGAGTTATACAGGAAAAACCTGTGGAGACTACTTCTCAAAAAACATAAGTGATATTGATGTGGAACATTTACCAAAATGAGTGCCACGACGTGGTTTGTCCTAACAAAAATTCTTTTTGATTTGATACCAAACATGGCAGCCAGTGGCCGTCTTTGTTTACATAGAGTTATATAGGAAAATCTTGTTGCCACTACTCCTCTGAAATAACTTGGCGGATGTTTATGAAACTTTACAGGAATGTTGCTTTTGATGTCTTGTTGATCCTAGCAAAGTTCAGGATGACTGCCAAGGCTAAAAATACACGCTATTGATTTGGAACCTTTACCAACATGACCGGCATGACATGTAGTTGGTCCTAACCAAAATTCGTTTTGATTCATCTTTGTTTACATAAGAGTTATATAGGAAAAACTTGTGGCGACTACTCATCTGAAACTTCTAGATGGAATTTCATGAAACTTGACAGGAATGTTGCTCTTGATATCTAGTTGATCCCAGTGCTCAAAGAAAATTATTTTAAGAGACAGGCCCAGGGCTTGTTGCTTCTGAAAATGGACAGGCCCCAATTTGAAATGGACAGGCCCTGATTTGAAATGGACAGGCCCTGATTTAAAATGGAAAGGTCCAATATTTTTTTCTTATTGGAAATGTGTCTATTCACTTTTATAGCACACATTTGTTACGTATGTATTAATCAAGCTCAGAACCTCCTCTGACTAGATTTTTCTTTTTGCTACCACTTTATGCTCCCTGGTCAGCGGACTTATTTACCATTTCGTTTAAATATGTTAGAATAGAATATTACATAGTAATTTATAACCAATGCAAAGGAGAGTACTAGCACCTTATGCCAAACGATAATAATCCGAGCCGACTTGGTGAAACTGGAGCTAAATTTGGAGCCAAATTTTTAATCAGGTTTTATGAGACTATCAGAGCCTCTTCTGGCTATATTTTTTCTTTTTGTCACCACTTTCTCCAAGTAAAGAATTAGGAGCCTAGACTAGAATTCATTTAAAAGTAGGATTCCAGGAACTCCTTACACCTTAAATAATGAATAGAAATATACTTTATATCTGTATTTATACATATACAGTATATATATTTTTCTTTCCACCAACATGTATTTGTAAAGGACAGTTTATCTTATTTGATTATGTAAAAATAATAAAAAAAAAATTAAAAAAATATCCGAAATTATGTACCATCCGAACTACTATGACACCGCACTTTTACTGCCCGAACATTTCACAAACATTCAATCGAAATACCATCAATAACGATTTTTTTTTCATGCATTAGTGTGTTTTTAATGACAAAAACGGTATTTCTTATCATAAAGTAAAGAAAACACAACCCTAATAGCAGAATAATGAGTTTTATGTCAACAATTGTCGACCTCAAAGTTGTGACACACTGCCGACACGAAGCCAGGCAAAATATTCGAACTACTTATTGTTTCAATGTGTGTATAACACAGTTTAATTACTTTATTGCAAGTGTTTTCACAGTTCACAATACACATGGGAGTATTTTGTCTTGAGGAACTTGAGCTTGAGATCCAGTAAAACTGATTTTTTGTGTTTTTTTTTTTTGTTTTGTTTTTTAGACAGGCCCGACGGGCTCCTCGTCTGCAAAATGAGACAGGCCCGGAATGGATTTCGAGGAGCCCCGGGCGTCGGGCTATCCTATTTCTTGAGCACTGGATCTAAGCAAATATTCAGGTCGGTAGAAAATTCAAGATGGTCGCCACTGCTAAAAATATATATTTAAACAAGAAATGTCACAGTAAGTGACAAATGCCCCCGAAGTGACCTTTGGCCTGTAGGTGTGACCTTGACCTTGGAGCCACGGACCTGGATTTTGTGCGCGACACATCGTCTGGATGTGGTGAGCACTTGTGCCAAGTTATTTGAAACTCCGTCCAGGAATGCCAGAGTTACTGACCGGACACGATTTGACTTTTGACCTCTAAATGTGACTTTGACCTTGGAGCCACAGACCTGGATTTTGTGCGCAACATGTCGTCTTGTTGTGGTGAGCAATTGTGCAAAGGTATTTGAAAATCCGTCCAGGAATGCCAGAGTTATTGACCGGACATGATTTCTAAGTGTGACCTTGACCTTGGGGTCCCAGACCTGGATCTTGTGCGCGACACATTGTCTTGTTGTGGTGAGCACTTGTGCCAAGTTGTTCGAAATACCATCCAGGAATGCCAGTTATTGACCGGACACGATTTGACTTTTGACCTCTAAGTGTGACCTTGACTTTGGAGCCATGGACCTGGGTTTTGTGCGCGACACGTCGTCTTGTGGTGAGCACTTTTGTCAAGTTATTTGAAAATTGGTCCAGGAATGCCAGAGTTATTGACCGGACACGATTTGTCCTTTGACCTCTAAGTGTGACCTTGACCTTTGAGCTACGAACCTGGGTTTTGTGCTCGACACGTCTTGTTGTGCCAAGTTATTTGAAAATCCATCCAGGAATGCCACAGTTATTGACCGGACTCAATTTGACCTTTAACCTCTAAATGTGACCTTGACCTTGGAGCCACGGACCTGGGTTTTGTGCGCGACACGTCTTGTTGTGGTGAGCACTTGTGCCAAGTTATTTGAAAATCTGTCCGTGAATGTCAAGAGTTATTAACCGGACACGAAAGCACTTTGTTTTGACCTTTGACCTCTATGTTTGACCTTGACCTTGGAGCCACGGACCTGGATTTTATGCGCGACACGTCGTCTTGTGGTGAGCAATTGTGCCAAGTTATTTGAAAATCCGTCCATTATTGTCAGTTATTAAGCGGACACGATTGTACAGACGAACAAAGGGACTGACAGACGGACAGTGCGACTACTATAGGCCAATCTGGGTGGCATAGACAAATACAATTTTGTGGTGACTACTCAAAACCCATATAAGATATTGATTTGGAACCTTTACCAAAATGAATGGCATGACATGTAGTTGGTCCTAACCAAAATTCATTTCGATTCGATGTCAAACACGGCCGCCAGCGGCCATCAAGAAACTTGACAGGAATGTTGCTCTTGATGTCTTGCTGATCCTAGCAAAAATTCAGGTTGGCCTGATATTCAACAATACCGCCATTTTTTTTAATTTTGTGACTACTTCTCACAACCATAAGTGATCTTGATTTGAAACCTTTACCAAAATGAGTGGCATGACATGTAGTTGGTCCTAACCAAAATTCATTTTGATTCGATGTCAAACATGGCTGCCAGCGGTCATCTTTGTTTACATCTACTTCTCTGCAACTACTTGATGAATTTTCTTGAAACTTCAGGAATATTGCTCTTGTTGTCTAGTTGATCCTAGCAAAAGTTCAGGTCTGCCGGAAATTCAAGATGGCTGCCACGACTAAAAATAGATTTAGAAATACGCTTTTGTGGCGACCACTTCTTAAAAATCATAATTTTATGTGATATCGATTTGGAACCTTTACCAAAATGACTGGCGTGACATGTTAGTTGGTCCTAACCAAAATTCATTTTGATTCGATGTCAAAGATGGCCACCAGCTGCCATCTTTGTTTACATAGAGTTGTATTTGAAAAACTTGTGGCGACAACGCCTATTCATTAAACTTGTGGCGTCTACTCCTATTCATTAAACGACACTGGAATGTTGCTCTTGTTGTGTAGTTGATTCTAGCAAATATTCAGGTTGTCCGGAAATTCAAGATGGCTGCCACACTTTAAAAATATAACTTTGTGGCGACTACTTCTCAAAAACCATAAGTGGTATTGATTTGGAACCTTTGCTGAAATGACTGGCGTGGCATATAGTTGGTTCTAAACACAATTCATTTTGATGCGATGTCAAACATGGCGGCTAGTGGCAATCTTTGTTTACATATAAACAAAGGAAATACCTTTGGCAACAACTCCTCTGAAATTACTTTCATCACTAAGATTTTCATAAAACTTTTTAGGATTATTGCTCTTGATGTCTTGTTGGTCCTTAGTAAAGACCAGGTCGGCCGGAAATTCAAGATGACCGCTACAGGTAAAAATATATTTAAAAAATACGACTTTGTGGCGACTACTTCTCAAACAAAAACCATTAAGGGTATTAATTTGGAACCTTTACTAATATGACTGGCATGACGTGTTGTTGGTCCTTAATAAAATTTATGTTGATGCGATGTCAAACATGGTCGTCTTTGTTGACATAGCTAGATTTATTTATATAGGAAAAACTTGTGGCGACTACACTGAAAGTGCTGCTCCTATTTCCATAAAACTTCACAGGTTTCCATAGCTGATCTGGCTATCAAAATCTATCAGTAGAGCTTCAAGGTCATTGACCTCTTGGTTTTTTAAACGATCCAACGCCTCGCAGCATTTTCAGTACTTCACCGATTGTTCTAGATTTTAGTACTTTCTCAATGTTAATTATGACTACTACAGCTGGTCATGTGCAATTAAAAACAGTCGTATTGAATCAACAATACGTCCAAGTCAAATATTCAAATAAAAATGTTTCTCAAATTGAAGTACAAACAATGTTCTAAATGGTCCCGTTTGTTACACTTGCGCTTGACGTCTCGCACACGATAGTGGGTAGCGAGACATAGCAGTCACTTTTCCGGAGGCGGCATCCGCATTTTAAATCAACTATATCAACAACCGCTGCTCGAATTTTTCTGAAACTTTGTCAGATGCCTTGTTAGGTCAAGGGACATCACGTAATGCCAAAATTATCAAGTTCAAGGTCATAGTTTACGTTATTTTCCCAAAACTAAACCTTGGTTAGGTAACAACCTCAGTTAACTGTAGGTGATTGCCTCATTTTTGTCTCGGCCACGATAGTGGGTAGCGAGACATAGCAGTCAATTGTCCGGCGGCGGGTGTCCGCATTTTAAATCAACTATATTTCAACAACAGCTGCTCGAATTTTTCTGAAACTTTGTTAGATGCTTTGTTGGTTGAAGGGACATCACGTAATGTCAAAATTACCAAGGTCAAAGTCATATGTTGCGTTATTTTCCCAAAACTTAACCTTGGTTAGGTAACAACCTCAATTAACTGTATGTGATTGCCTCATTTTCTTTGTTAGATACTTGGTCATATGTATGACATCACTGAACGAGAAAAATTACCAAGGTCAAGGCAATATTTTGCTTATTTTCCCTAAACTTAACCTTGGTTAGGTAGCTTAACCTTGGTTAGGTAACAACACCTCAGTTAACTTTATGTGATTGCCTCACTTTATGTCTTTGATACTTGCTCATATGTATCGTTGGCATTGGTGGACATCGCTGAACGACAAAAAATATCAAGGTCAAGGTCATGTTTTGTGTTATTTACCCTAAACATCAGTTTGGTTAGGTAAGTTAATCTCAGTTACCTTTTTCTGATAACTTTAATTTCTTTGTTTGATTCTAGGTCATATGTATTGTTGGCATTGGTGGACATCACTGAATGACAAAAATTACCAAGGTCAAGATCATATTTTGCGTTATTTTCCCCAAACCTAATCTTGGTTAGATAACTTAACTTGCCTCTAGTGTCATAGACATGTTGATCGCATTACAATGGAGACGCCTTGACCTTCGTCGCATTGACAAAAGACTGGCCATGCTTTATAATATCACCCATTATCTTGTAGCAATCCCCCCAGAAGAATATATTGTACTAAATACAGTCGATCACAACATCCAGTGGCATCAGATCCAGACAGTCACGGATTACTACACGTATTCCTTCTTTCCGCGGACTGTTGTCCATTGGAATTCACTGCTCTCTAATATAGTGGCACTACCATTGCCATATTTTAGCCTGGCTAATAACCTGCCCCGTTTTTATCTTTTTAACACACCCTGTACATTAATTCACTGTATTCTTTAATGTTTTATACTCTTACTAACATTCTCGTCGGTCTAGGTCCCCAGCAGGGGTTTGACTAAATGGAAGATAGATAGAAACAACAGCATAAAGAGTGCGGTCAGTAGGCAATACGGCCTAAGGAAGGTTAGCTGAAGGCAAACAATTTCTTTTTTCTCCTCATCTTCAGCGCCCACAATTGACAAGTCTGAAATAAAGGGCATTCCATCAAAAGGAACTCACTAACAATAAAGTAAGCTCTGAGAAATTACCAAACGAAACACATACATTTTGTTGTAAAGATATATAAAACATATTTAGAAACACCTCATGATGTATACAGAATTGGAATGAACAACTCGAGCAGTTGCAGCCATTGAAGAGAAAAATAATCTAGGGTACGACAAAAGGAAGTAATAGAATCCCAATTGGTTGTCCAGTAATCACAAGAGAAACGTGAAGCGTAGTGACTGACTGTACTTAGAGGAGTCGACCCAATCGCTAAACGTGACGTGCGTTGTAATACTCGAGGGTCGTATCCATTTCTCACGAATATTCTGATACATTTTGTAAAGTGACCAGGACACCTGTCAGACCTTTTTAACTTTCGAAGCTTATTATCACGATCACATCTCCACAAGAATAAGGCTGTGGTAAGACTAGTCGTACCTTTTATGTTGGTGTTGTACTTCTCCAGCTGGTTTTCGTTGCGGCGAAATAACGTGTGTGATAACGAAAACTTCTGAAGGAGTTTACTATTAACAACTTGATTTCGTTCATTGAAGTATTTTATATCGCTGGACGCAATAGCAAAACGAATGAACTGGGAGGTATACTCCGGTATGATGTAGCACGAGGTACATCCATCCATACATGAATAGTTAACACAGTCATTGATCTTATCATAGCTTTAAGTATATCTTATCATAGCTTTAAGTATGTATGTACTCATATGAAGATCAGGAAATGCTGCTATAGTATTGTATTCGAAATACTGGCTTTATTCAACATGAGCTCTGGTTGATAACTACTACTGATGTTTTATTTTAATGTTAGGTCATATTTTTTCTTCTTCAAATGCGTTTATCCTACACTGGAAGCATACTATGTCTTTATATTAAAACTGGTAAGGTATATTTTTCTTTGTGTAAGATTTGTATTACCTTTACTGATTTACTGATTGTTTTGACATATTTGGATTTAGGGAAACTGTTGAATTAGCAAATCGAACGTGTTAGAAAATATCTGAAGAACTTATCTCGCCCCCGCTTTTTGGAGACTCTCGACAGCGGGTATTTAGGTCTTTGTCTGTGTCAGAAGAAACCTTCTAGTCCTGAAATCTTCTTCGATCAGGACGGAAGCCCTCTCTATATTTTATAGTCTTGGTCTGTGTTGAGAGAATAGATAATATCCGGAATTAGTCTGCATGGGTTTGCCTTGTAATTTATTTTGTCATTCACAGTCGTCCCAATAGCACTTTTGCATAAAAAAGCGCACGCACATATTCGAAGGGTTAACTAACCACTAAACACGTTGCAAAATGATAGGGTCACGACCTCTTAATTTGATAAATTTTCAAGCAAGTTTAATAAAGGTAGAATGAAATGATCATGACCAAGGATCTTACGAAGTGTGTAAATCACGTCACCATACATGGCATATTGACAAAATGTCTTAAAGCAAAGAAAATTACTGCAAATGAAAAATAAGCATGCAATTTATAAATGTTACATCTGTATATTTATTTTAATCAGTTTGTAGTGATTTTCTTTGCTTTAAATGTATTTTGTCAATATGCCATATACGGTAAAAAGGCGCGATGACGTCATCGTTCCAAGATGGCCGACTCCTTTTATGTTCTTTGCAAATTGCAATAGGTCATATCTCCTGTATTTTTCATGGCATTTTGATAATTCTTTCAACTTTTTCCCCCATCTTTTCAGAGCCCTTTTAAATAAATCTTGTTTGAAAAGAATGCATCAACGCCTTTAATCATGCATGAAATGCGATTTACGAAATAAATTGCTTGCACATTCTTTAATGTAAGAGAACATGTATTGAAATCAAACCTATAATTTATGATTTAGTCCATGTTTTCTTACATTTTTTGCATGTGTAAAACATTGCCTAGTAAACCACACATTGGATAAAGCCTCCATGTCAATAATATGTAGTTGTAGTACTAGCATGTCATCTGAGGATAATTGTCCTCGTTTTACTGTACAACGGAAAGCCGTAGGGGACCCCCGAAGTTTTTTTTTTTTACTATATGTTCTGTATGACTTTTTTTTCGGCGCGTTTTTCTATCGCCGAAGTTATTTTTTGACATCTTCGATTAACTTCGGTACTAGAAAATCTTCGATGTACGTGCTTGTGTACGCCGAAGATTTTCTAGTGCCGAAGTTAATCAAAAATGTGAAAAAATGACTTCGGCGGTAGCAAAATGCGCCGAAGATTGTAAAGAAGTTAATCGAAGATGCACGTACGCCGTAGGGGACCCCGAAGTTATTATTTGTTTATGCCTCACAGAGTGGGAGGCATATAGCTATGTGGGGGCATATAGTAATCGCATTGTCCGTCCGTCGGTGCGTCCGTCCGTCCGAAATCGTGTCTCAGCCATTCCTCGGAAACTACTGAAGAGAATTCGTCAATCTTCACACAGATATGAAACTATGAGAAGGTGTGTCGCGCACAGTATTCCTGACCGTATCTCAAAGGTCAAGGTCACACTTGGAGGTCAAAGGTAAAAAAATCATGAAAAATTCATGTCTCAGCCATTACTTGGAAAGTATTGAAGGGAACTGCGTCAAACTTCAACTAAATGTTCATCACATTGAGAAGGGATGTCGCATGCAAGAATCACGTCAGTGTTGCAAAGTTCAAGGTCACACTTGGAGGTCAAAGGTAAAAAAAATCGTAAAACAATTCATGTCAGCCATTACTTGGAAAGTACTGAAGGAAACTGCATCGAACTTTCATAATAATATCCATCACATTGAGAAGGTGTGCCGCGCACAAGAATCATGTCAGTGCCTCAAAGGTCAAGGCTGGAGATCAAAGGTAAAAACATCGTACATAAATCATGTCTCAGCCATTACTTGGAAACTACTGAAGTGAGTTGCGTCAAACTTTACACAAATATATATCACAATGAAAAAGTGTGTCTCGTGCAAGAATAACGTCAGTGCCTCAAAGGTAAAGGTCACGGAGTTCAAAGGCCATTTTTTCAGTGTAAGCCATTAGTCCAAAACTACTGAAGGGAATTGCATCAAACTTCACACAAATGTTCATCACAATGAGAAAGTGTGCCTTGTGCAAGAATCATGTCCGTGTCTCAATATCAAGGTCATAATTAGGCAAATGGTTTGCAGTGGGGGCATCCGTGTCCGTAGTTTCCGAGGAATGGCTGAGACACGATTTCGGACGGACGGACGCACGCACGGAAGGACGCACGGACGGACAATGAGATTACTACATGCTTCCCACTATGCGGGGGCATAAAACATTAACAACTTCGGGGTTACCCTACGGCGTACGTGCATCTTCGATTAACTTCGGTACTATCTTCGGCACTAGAAAACCTTCGGCACATTTTTCTATCGTCGAAGTTATCTTTTCACATCTTCGATTAACTTCGGTACTAGAAAATCTTCGGCGTACATTCTTGTATGTACGCCGAAGATTTTCTAGTACCGAAGTTAATCGAAGACGTTAAAAAATAACTTCGGCGATAGAAGAATGTACGCTGCAGATATTCTAGTGCCGAAGTTAATCGAAGATGTGAAAAAGTAACTTCGGCGATAGAAAAAAAAGATCCTGTAGACACTACAGGACCCTGTAGACACTACAGGACCCAACTTAACTATACAATGAAAAGTTCAACACACAACACAAAGAGTGATGAAGACAGGGTTACCGACTTCAGGCGGTCAGTAGGCCATATGGCCGACTGGATAGCTTACATCGATGTTATATATGCGCAATCTTGGTATTATTCTTCATAAGTTCTAGGATGAACCTCACTCTTACACTAAATTGCCAACCAGCAAACATGGAAAGTGCTCACATCATTTAAGAAATCCCGCCAGTCATTGAGTACTTGCTACGTGTGTTTCTAGGCTTTTGATTTTTATATTCATATATAGATGATCGTCTTTGTGTTATACTTATATTGCCTATTAATCGCGCCCAGTTTATAATTACTGTCCCGTGTTATTTTTGTTGACAATAGGGTAAGAATGAGGTTTGATGCACCCTTGAAATTGGTTTTAAACCTCAGTGGCCTTTATTGTCACTGACCGTTCCAAGGCTCTAGCCCTATTGTCAATCCCTTTATGCCTGTGATGTCATATACCCTGCCTTGTTGTTTGTTTCAATGCGTGTTTTTGGTTGACTGGTTCTTGAATGCAACATTTCCTATTCGACTTTTGTATCTAATTTTATCCTCTGAGATAAGTTTTAACATTTATTCTATGTAGCTATACAATATCATTTGAACAACTTTTTCATGGGATTTTTGGCTTTTTTTTAAATCATGGAACCCGTGGGGTAAGCCATTTTTTATCTTGATAGTCTACCGATTAAGACTAAAATAAAAGAATTTTTCATATATATGTTCAACGGCTTTTGAGAGTAATAAATACTTAGGGGGAAAAGTTTAGCAAGTGTTTAGATGAAATAATACTGTATACAAGACATACTGACATTTTGGGACTTTACGGGCTTCACCCCTACGTTCATTTAAGATGTTCGACTGTTATTGATGTGTGTTTAATAAAATATTGTGTCTATGGCAGTAGTTTCTTGATTTTACAACCAAAATTGTATTATTTCCAGAGTGCAACAAAAACTTGCTAAACTTTTCCCCTCAGTATATATTTCTTAATGTTTGGGGTATTTTTAGTAAGGACATTCAGTGTTACGATGACAATCTTTTTTTTAACAAATTTAAAATACTTTTATATTTGGATCATCCATGTTACGTTTCGTAAAAATTGCTTCTGCAAAGGTTCACAGTCGGTTGACGAAGGACGACGGACGAAGAGCTGTTACCGTTGGCTAAGGTAAGCTAAAATATACATCTGCTGTAGCTAATGGTTGCAATAGCTAAACACCAAATACGCTTTAAGTATTCAATAACTGCATGTTTTTATTTGCAAATAGTGTCCACTTATTGACAACACAGATATCAGTCTCTTGTTTGGGTAGAACATTGTCTCCCATTTTAGTCATATGAGGCGTATTCCTGATGTGAGATAACTCTATCTTACATAAGACGTCATGCCATCACATTGAGGTCGCCCTTTTCTGACTTGAAATTAAATACAGTCTTTAAAGTTAAATGTCTGTACTAAGTACATACTGGGAAAACAATAATCCATCATGAGTTTATCCCTGTGAAATAGCGAAAGCCTCGTCTCTGGTTGCAATTCTGAGCCCTTCTGAACCCTTCTGAACCCTTTCTCAAATGGCCAGGATAGTCAAGATGCTGCGTCTGAAATGTTTTCGCCTTTTACCGGTGCGGGTTCGAATCCAACTGGGAGCTGAGAAAGTATCGATTCTTGCGAATGGCGGGAGGTATATAGTACTAGTTCTACACATGAATAAATCGACCATCACATATGGCCCTATATGTGCTAAAACGACGTAAAGCCTCATTCAAACAAACCTTTCTCAAATGAATTCTCATAACGAATTTTATATTCTGTTGCTGGACTATTTTTGGACAATTACAAATACACACTGGCGATTCGCTATTCGCTATTTCTCAAATAAGTGGCCATACTCCAGGTAATGATTGAAAAACAAAGTATTTAACAATTATCAAGATACTTTTATTTGATAAAGAAACATATCTCTTAGCATAATTGTAGAATTCCAGAACTCAAATGGTTACCAAAAACACATAATTAATTTCATTCTGTAATCTACGTTGATAAGAAATTGTAAAAGAAATCAGAAATTCAATATAATTAGTTAATTAAGACTAAATGCATTTTTAAAAAAAAAAATCACACAAAACAAGTTTGTATAAACGATATTAAGTGTTAATGGTAATATATGATCATTCTACTTTTTCAATTATCGTTAAAGTAAACGAGTTGTATTTTTTATTATAATATTTTGAAATGCGTTTCGTATGCAAAAATTACATTGAGTTCGAAACTTTAAAGCATGCGTTTTAAAATACATTATATTTTATAATACCGAGCAGAGCTCGGCCGGCGCAGCCGGCCGACGATGATCGGCTAATGGTAACACATGTGCAAATGTTGAAATCGTACGGGTGGCTGGGCAAAAAAACTGTGTCGCACCGGAAGCGCCGCCATTGATGAAATTGTGTTCGGCAATTTCGGATTTTTTCCTCAAATCATCAGGGGATCAGTCTGTTTCACTTGGACGATTGTCTCTTTTCGTAGTTTGGAGTATTCGTACTAGTTCGGCTAATCCCGTCGCAAGTAGTTACGAATGAAGCGATATGCTTATCATTAGAAGTTGTTTCATTATTTGTTATTGGTTGTCAAAATTAAACTAATTCAAAAATTCAAAAATTCAAAAATTCAAATATTCCAAATTCCAAATTCAAAATTTCCAAATTCAAAATTTCAAAAATTTTAAAATTCCAAAAAATTCAAAATTCAAAAATTTCAAAATTCCAAAATTCCAAAATTCCAAATTTTCAAAATTTCAAAATTTCAAAAAAAATTTTCAAAAATTTCAAACTTTTCAAAAATTCAAAAAAAAAATTCAAATTCAAAATTCCAAAATTTTTCAAAGATTCAAAATTTCAAAATTCAAAAATTTCAAATTCAACATTTCAAAATTTCAAAATTTCAAAATTTCAGAATTCCAAAAATTCAAAATTTCAAAATTCCATGAATAATTTGATTTAATAATAAAATAATTGTTGCCTTTTAGGTTCGGTCGATATGTGTTGCATTTATCGACCTGAGAAAAGTATTATCGACCGAGACGATATCAGGTCGATAAATATAGTTTAATAACCAGTGTTTTTGAGATACGGGAAATATCTCCCGAGGTAGAGAAATGGCCCTGATATAAGAACGAGTGCGGAGCACGAGTTTTTATATAGGGGCCATTTCTCTACCTCGGGAGATATTTTCAGTATCTCAAAAACACTGGTTATTAAACTATATATTACATAATTTAAAATGACTTTATTAATATTTCTAATGATTAATGCCTTTTTACACCAGAGAGATATTTCCCAGTAGAACAAACGAGTTGATATAGCTTTTCTCTTCCCAGTATTTTCTATACAAATCACAGACAAATATGTAATATATACACATATCGACCTCACTGGAAGGCAATAATTTTATAATATTGCTGATAACAGGTTTGGCATGGAGGAGTTAGTCCAAATTTACCACAGTCCTGACATGACCAAACTTTAATACGAGAGGGAAATGATAAATGGTCAAGGGTGGGCCACAGCTTGTGAGATTGAAACTGTGTCTACCATTTTAGGCTACAACATCAATGTAACATGAGTTTGGTGCAGAGCAATATCACATGTATTCTTTTTCAACCAATGAAGGAGAATTGTCATGTACAACCATTGACTTACTTTTGAACAATAAACAGTTTCAAGTTCTAATGATGCTGATAGTAGTAAAAGTAAAAAGCGAATATCACCCACCGAAAACACGCATGGCAACAAGAGCAAACATAATTCAGAAAATTATATTAGTACACCATATACTGAACCAAATAAGGACTTAAATTCCAACTCTAATATAACCAATGCCATCCAATCTTTATGTAGGAAACTAGGAATCAAAACCTCTTGAAAATGAAACACAGTCAGAATCAAAGAAAAGGGAAGGAGAAATAAACGGGAAAAAAGGTATATTATCAAAACATATCAAATAAATGACATACCAGAAGCTGCACCATTACAGAAAGATGAAAAATTCAACCTTGCTATGGGGGCTATACTTGCCTTTGAAATAGAACAGATGTCGTACGTTTTTTCTAAATGCGAAATTTGTCTAGAAAGAAGAACTGAATTGAAAATGTTCAGTGACACTGTTTGTAGTAGCTGCCAAAAAGATATGTGTGATACAAAATAATTCTCTCTGGAAAACAATATAAACCCAGGAAAGGTGCCTCTTGAGTTGAAAGAGTAAAAATAAGATAATTTTCAAAATTTGGTTTTAAAAAAAATCACACCGTAAATACCTTAACCTTTACAATAAACTTGGTTGAACATCTATGATAAAGACGAAGCGTCTCCGTAGTCGAATGGTTAACGACGTTGCATTCTAAACCTTCACCTCTCATCGCTGGGTTCGAATTACACTGGGAGCTCGATTTGTAAGTGAGGAAGTGTCGATTCTTACGGATGACGGGAGGTTTACAGTACTGGTTCTACCCAGGAAAAGTGTGTGGATGCCTCCAACACAAAAAATATCGACCGTGATACTAGTATATAACCTTACATGTGTTGAAAATGATGTAAAACACCATACAAACAAACAAACTATGATAAAGATCGAGTTTGAGTTTACCACCTACCACAATTTAGAGGTGTGTCAAATGTCTAGGCCATTGCTTGGTCAGCTGATTTTGATGATCGAAATTATGAATAGTCAATTAATTTACTCATATGTTGATTGACAAGAAACATAAGATAGGTTAGTATTTTATCACAACAATATAGAATAATTATTAAGAGTAAAATATTTGGTTTACAAGTTAAATTTTATATGTGATCCGATATATCATGTGGGTGTTAATTTTAAGAGCTCTGCTCGGTCTTAGGCAGTGCCTAAAATTCATATTAACTATTTTTCTATACTTTATATATGAGAAATATAATTCGGTAATCTACTAACATGTTTGTAATCTAATACCGAGCAGAGCTACGATGATCGGCTAATGGTAACACATGTGCAAATGTTGAAATCGTACCTGGCTGGGCAAAAAAAAACGTGTCGCACCGGAAGCGCCGCCATTGATGAAATTGTGTTCGGCAATTTCGGATTTTTTCCTCAAATCATCAGGGGATCAGTCTGTTTCACTTGGACGATTGTCTCTTTTCGTAGTTTGGAGTATTCGTACTAGTTCGGCTAATCCCGTCACAAGTAGTTACGAATGAAGCGATATTCATTAAAAGAATGCTTATCATTAGAAGTGTTTTATTATTTGTTATTGGTTGTCAAAATTAAACTAATTCAAAAATTCAAAATTCAAAATTCAAAATTTCAAAATTCAGAAAATTTAAATTTCAAAAATTTTAAAAAATTTAAAATTTAAAATTCAAAAATTCAAAAATTTCAAAATTCAAAAATTCAAAATTCAAAATTATTCAAAATTCAAAATTCAAAATTCAAAAAATTTAAATTTCAAAAATTTCAAAAATTTTAAAATTCAAAATTTCAAAAATTCAAAAATTCAAAAATTTCAAAAATTTCAAAATTCAAAAATTTCAAAAATTCAAAAATTTCAAAATTCCAAATTTTCAAATTTTCAAAATTTCAAATTTCAAAATTCCAAAAATATAAAAATTCCAAAAATTCAAAATTCCATGAATAAATTGATTTAATAATAAAATAATTGTTGCCTTTTAGGTTCGGTCGATATGTGTTGTATTTATCGACCTGAAACAAAACAAGTGGAACAGGAACTCTTCGTTAATTTCCGTAATCGTTATTTCCTAGTGGCGGAATCTGACGACGACGTCCGTTAAACAATCGGAACGTCATTTGGCATTCCCGCCACTGACGGAAAAGGCCGAACAATATTCCGTTCCCAGTAGAGCAAACGAGTAGATATAGCTTTTCTATTCCCAGTATTTCCGATACAAATCACAGACAAGTATGTAATATATACACATATCGACCTCACTAAAAGGCAATACTTTTATAATATTGCTGATAACAGGGTTGGCACGGAGGAGTTAGTCCAAATTTACCACAGTCCTGACATGACCAAACTTTAATACGAGAGGGAAATGATAAATGGTCAAGGGTGGGCCACAGCTTGTGAGACTGAAACTGTGTCTACCATTTTAGGCTACACCATCAATGTAACATGAGTTTGGTGCAGAGCAATATCACATGTATTCTTTTTCAACCAATGAAGGAGAATTGTCATGTACAACCATTGACTTGCTTTTGAACAATAAACAGTTTCAAGTTCTAATGCCGCTGATAGTAGTAAAAGTAAAAAGCGAATATCACCCACCGAAAACACGCATGGCATCAAGATCAAACATAATTCAGAAAATTATATTAGTACACCATATACTGAACCAAATAAGGACTCAAATTCCAACTCTAATATAACCAATGACATCCAATCTTTATGTAGGAAACTAGGAATCAAAACCTCTTGAAAACGAAACACAGTCAGAATCAAAGAAAAGGGAAATGCGAAATAAACGGGAAAAAAGGTATATTATCAAAACATATCCAATAAATGACATACCAGAAGCTGCACAATTACAGAAAGATGAAAAATTCAACCTTGCTATGGATGCTATACTTGCCTTTGAAATAGAACAGATGTCGTACGTTTTTTCTAAATGCGAAATTTGTCTTGAAAGAAGAATTGAATTGAAAATGATCAATGACATGTTTGTAGTAGCTGCCAAAAAAGATATATCTGATACAAAATAATTCTCTCTGGAAAACAATATAAACCCAGGAAAGGTGTCTTGAGTTGAAAGAGTAAAAATAAGATAATTTTCAAAATTTGGTTTTAAAAAGAATCACACCGTAAATACCTTAACTTTTACAATAAACTAGGTTTATTATCTATGATAAAGACGAAGCGTTGCATTCTAAACCTTCACCTCTCATCGCTGCGGGTTCGAATTCCACTGGGAGCTCGATTTGTAAATGAGGAAGTGTCGATTCTTACGGATGACGGGAGGTTTACAGTACTGGTTCTACCCAGGAAAAGTGGGTGGACGCCTCCAACACAAAAAAAATCGGTCGTCATACTAGTATATAACCTTACATGTGTTGAAAATGACGTAAAACACCATACAAACAAACAAACTATGATAAAGATCGAGTTTGAGTTTACCAACTACCACAATTTAGGGGTGTGTCAAATGCCTAGGCCATTGCTTGGTCAGCTGATTTTGATGATCGAAATTATGAATAGTCAATTAATTTACTCATATGTTGATTGACAAGAAACATAAGATAGGTTAGTATTTTATCACAACAATATAGAATAATTATTAAGAGTAAAATATTTGGTTTACAAGTTAAATTTTACATGCGATCCGATATATCATATAAGTATTAATTTTAAGAGCTCTGCTCGGTCTTAGGCAGTGCCTAAAATTCATATTATTCTTCATATTGACACGAATGATCATAACTCCCACACGTTGTGCCATGTTGCATTCCCAGAAACTGATAAATACTGTTAGCTGTTTTGGGGTCACCATCTGATACTTCCGGTGTGCTTGTAAACTCTGGATGGTATTGCTTACCATCATTATTTGTTATTGTAGACGCTTGATTTAAAATATCAATAAGATGCATCTCCTGAGTGTTACTCTTTTTCTGCAACCTTAACAACGAATCTTTCATTCGAAAGTCGTCTCTGAACTGTTGACTAGAGATGGTAGTGGGTTTCAAACATGTTTCGTTTAGACACATTTCTCCCAGTCGCATCTGAGTGCCTTTTCTTAATCGAGTGTTTGTTGGGCGAGCAGTTGTTTCTGTAGTTTTGGCGAACAATTCCTGATCAGTAGTTTCAGTAGATATCCCTATTTTGTTTTTTAATCCAGAGCTGATTGAGTGTGAAGCTGACTCTGGTGTCATACCGAGCCATTTGAATGCTGCCTTGGATCTACATAGGTGATTTCTATTACAAAGAAACCTTTTAATTGTTTTTAATCCACCTCTTTTCTCTGTTTTAGCATTGAATGATTTTCTGGATGGTCCTGTAGAGCAACTGATTCCAAAATTGCATGTATTTATTATGCCATTCAAACTTGTTTCGGATACACTTTCAGGCAACATACCAGCACTTTTTATTTCGCTTTTTTGCAAGAAACGAGTGTTAGCAACCGACGTCTCAAAATCACCATTGTCAGTATTTGAAACCCGAGGATAGTATTGTTCTTTAGCACGAATGCCATATTTATTAAGAACCTCCAGAGTTTTTCCTGTCCTTTCGTCAAGTGTTTTCCGTTTAACGGGATCCTGGTATAGACCAGTATTCTGCTCATTGCTGGTAATTGTTTGTTGATGATGCGGTTCTCCTTGTCTGACTTCATCAATAGGAACTTGCAGCCTTTGTAGAAAGTCGTCACGACCAACGTGAGGATCGGTATCCATAGAGATTCCATCAGTATCAATGATATCGTTGTGGACCTAAATTAAAAAAATAATACAATTATTGTACTGTACATGTACACTGCATTAAACTGTTTCACTAAAATATATGATGTATGATATTATACCAGCTGTTAAATAAAACAACTTAGTGATTAGTACATTTAGATTTACAAACATATTAACATGGGTTAACACAATATATTTTGTCGGATCCTCTTGATTGTTTTTGAATTACAAGAGCATTAACAATTATTGTTTATCACTTTCTGGTGCCGTATTTAAAAGAGAATTTGTATTTACAATAAACGCACCGCATACGGCAAATAATACACCAACTCGGGGTTATGGCAGGCAGCTACTTTACCACTGAAGACTGACATATTGTTAAAAGGGATGTAAAACTCTATACATTCATACACAGACATACACGCACAGCACGCACGCACGCACGCACATACCGTATGGACTAGGTAAGCGGCATATAACTGGAGAACTAGACTAACAACCGAATTAATTCATTGCATTTCGGTTACTTTAAACTTCGATTAGGGTATATGTAGTTAGGTAGAAATTGTCCGTAAACAACAAAAGAAAAAGCAAGAACATATATACAAACCGCAATGGACTGGCATATCTATAATATTCACTATAATACGTACAGGGGGGTGTACATGACTAATACTAATTGGTTTACAGTTAATACGGTTTAGAATTATATAAACTATATTCCTTAGACCACAGGCAAACATAATACATGCAATCCAGTTATAAGAAAATATAAAATATAGAAGTTTCATAAGTTCATTAGGATGCATACCATGTAACCTTTAAGTTTGATGCATGTACTGTAATTAGAAGAAATAGCTCTACTGTAACGTGTTTGACAAAACACTATTTAATTCAATCAAGATGCACTGAGACGATGGCATGAGAAACAACTTCATTATATCTAAAGAAAAAGTAAAAGGATGACATTACCTGCTTGTGAACGTCAGTACGATGCCGTTTATCTTCTTATACCAATTGTTGATGAATATAAAGCTATTTCAATCATCTGTGTTGTTCACATCCCGCTACCCACACCCATAAACACACACACGCATGCACGCACGCGCGCACGCGCGCGCGCACACACACACACACATACCTCGTTTGTCGGCATTATTTTCTGCGAATATCGATTAGAAGAATATACCTTTAAGAATAATGGTCATATTGCAAACATATAGGTCGCGCAAAGATTTTGCAAAATAAATCGGAACAAATAAGCCTGAACAAATCAGAACAAAGTCGGATTAGTCGAAATAAATCGAAAATAACATACCTAAATAGCCTTTACATTTCAATATGAAAGTGATGTAAGCATACCCATTTGCACTATTTTCATCGTATTGTTGTAGACATATATATTTCTGCCGCGTTTCTATTGTTTAACATGGCAGGGAGGAAAATCCTTTTAGGCGCTGACGATCTGCAAAGTTAAAGGGACAGGAGGCGATTAAGAAGTTTGAAAGAACCATCATAATGAGTTTCGGCCGCATTGTCAACTTGCATTACGACACTGCGCGGTGCCCTACGACACTGCGCGGTGACCTACGATACTGTGCGATGCCCTAGGACACTGCGCGGTGCCATACGATACTGTTCGGTGCACTAAGACAATGCGCGATGCCCTACGATACTGTGCGGTGCACTACGATACTGTGCGGTTCACTAAGACACTGCGCGATGCCCTACGATACTGTGCGGTGCATTACGACACTGTGCGGTGCCCTACGATACTGTGCGGTGCACTACAACATTGCGCGGTGACCTACGATACTGTTTGGTGTACTACGATGACTCTGCGCGGTGCCCTACGATACTGTGCGGTGCACTACGACACTATGCGATGCCCTACGATACTGTGCGGTGCACTAAGACACTGCGCGATGCCCTATGCCACTGCGCGATGCCCTACGATACTCTGCGGTGCCCTACGATACTCTGCGTTGCACTAAGACACTGCGCGATGCCCTACGACACTATGCGGTGCACTAAGGCACTGCGCGATGCCCTACGATACTGCGCGATGCCCTACGATACTATAAGGTGCACTAAGACACTGCGCGATGCCCTACGATACAGTGCGGTGCACTAAGACACTGCGCGGTGCACTAAGACACTACGAGGTGCCCTACGATACTGTGCGGTGCACTACGACACTGCACGATGCCCGACGATACTGTACGGTGTACAGCGATACTGTGCGGTGCACTAAGACACTGCGCGGTTCCCTACGATACTGTGCGGTGCACAAAGACACTGCGCGATGCCCTACGATACTGTGAGGTGCATTAAGACACTGCGCGGTTCCCTAAGATACTGTGCGGTTCACTAAGATACTTCGCGGTGCCCTAAGATAATGTGCGGTGTACTACGATACTGTGCGGTGTACTGCGATACTGCAAGTGCACCACGATACTATGTGTTGTTGCTAACTTTATAGTTCAACCAACTCGTTCATCTAATGAACATGGAGATTAAAATTTTTTACCCTCTTATTTTCATATTGAACCAAGATTTGCTATCATTTCAGTTATTTGACTTCCAAATATGGAGAAACTAAGCCCCGCCTTCCAGGATTCTGCAATATGCACTGATAAACGTAAACATGTGTAAACTAGTTTTCGTTTAGCAGAGATTTGCGGCTGCACATTTATTAAAAGGAGAACAGTTCAAGAACAATTTAAGAGTCGTCGACCATTTTGAAATCTAATAAAGCGTCTCTCATGTTGGGATGCTGCCGTGTATTGACACCCTGAGCATGCGCGGATTTCGGAGAAATATGAGAATTTATGAAAATTCATGTGAGAAAGGCCTTTTTCCTTCCTCGTTTTTTATACCAAGTCAAACGAAGTTTGAGAGTAGGTATATAGGAGTCACTGCGGCGGGCGGTCGTCGGCCGGTCGGTCTGTTGAATCTTGTGGAGCAAACTATTTCTACCGTTTTCAAGGTATGGAAGATGTGCGTGACACAAGTTTGGTTCGGCTCGGTCAATTCCATGCAGAGTTATTGCTCTTGGACGTAGTCAAAATTCAATTCCTATATTCATCATATGCAATCTTGTGGAGCAAACTACTTCAACAGTTTTCAAGATATTAAATTGAAACTTTGTATACATGATCAAAATTAAATGTATGTGTGCGTTACACAATTTTGGTGGGGCTCAGTGAGTTCCATGCAGGGTTATTGCCCTTGCACGTAGTAAACATTGCTTTATTCAGCCTATGCAATCTTGTGGAGTGAACTACTTTTTACAATTTGGAAGATATTGAATTACAACTTAGTTTACATGATAAGCATGAAGTGTACATGTACGTGACACAATTTTGGTGTGGCTCAGTCAATGCCAAGCAGACGTATTGCCCTTGATCTTACTATACAAATGTTTGCGGGCGTATTTATCACCTTCAGTGATAGTTCTAGTTTTTGTTGTCAACTCTTTTTTTAATTAAGCTCCCTCCCCCGCCCCTTAATATCTGAGAAGTTTTAAGAATCACGTGAGAAAGCCTTGCGCCCCACCAGTCTCAAATCCTGTATCCGTCACCGCAGAGCGTGTGTAGAGTAAACTGCTCGCGTGAAAACCAGAGCTGGGTTAGCTATGACAGCTGTCAATTAAGAGGATTAAAGAGTATTGGCAGAACAATTGTGTGTGTGTGTGTGTAGTTCTAAGGTTTAAAGTCCGTCCGCCAACGAACACGTATTGGCAGAAAAAAAAAGCCTCTGGAGCATATAGACAGTCGGCATAGTGGGCGGGTCTGGACCATATAGACAGTCGGCATAGTGGGCGGGTCTGGAGCATATAGACCGTCGGCATAGTGGGCGGGTCTGGACCATATAGACAGTCGGCATAGTGGGCGGGTCTGGAGCATATAGACAGTCGGTATAGTGGGCGGGTCTGGACCATATAGACAGTCGGCATAGTGGGCGGGTCTGGAGTATATAGACAGTCGGCATAGTGGGCGGGTCTGGACCATATAGACAGTCGGCATAGTGGGCGGATCTGGAGCATATAGACAGTCGGCATAGTGGGCGGGTTCACGCTGGACCATATAGACAGTCGGCATAGTGGGCGGGTTCAACTATTGCTCATGTGTGGATAAAAGGAAATCGACAGAGCATGGGCGAGTTGAACTATAAGGCGGTTATAATTCACTTAAATTCGTATTTTAAAGAAATAAGTTCTGCGGTCTCTTTCGCTTGTTGAACGTGTTTCCTTAAAATTCGAATAAATGAACTATAACCTATTCTAAAAAATGAACTATAACATACACTTAAAGCATATGTTTTAAAATGTATTAGCTTTTATAATAACTATTTTTTCTATACTGTATATATCGTATAATTTGGTAATTTACTTACACTGATTACTACGATATCATTATTTTTTCAGTAATACATGTTTACACTTACATTGAATGTGTACAGCTTAAGACGATTCCGTATTAGCATTAGTATCCAAAACACGTTTTGTATTATTGTTTCCAAACACGTTCTTATTGAGTTGTTTATCTAGAAAACTATGTTATACGTTTAGATACCATGAACTTGATAAGCTACGTCATTACTATAATAACTGTCAGTTTTCCGGGTTTGTTTTTTTACCATTTGACGTAACGTGCACATATGAGTAACATCGAACGAATTAAAGTTGTATAATAACCTAGTTGCCCCCAAATACTTTCAAATTATCTGCTAATGGAATATTATATAACTTAAATTACATCACGTAGATAATAAATTCTGCGGTTGTAAATCCGACGTGACCTTAAAATGGATGGGAATTGGAAAAAGCTTTTCGTGCATGCAATACAGTAACACAAGTGCTTTATTGCGGCAACTTATGGATACGATGTTGCTTCTACAGTTGCGCTGTAGTAATGGTGTCCAAGTAGCTTACAGGCTTAACGAAACCTGTATCCAAGCTATAAATTGACTAGAACTTAATGCAACTAAAATAAAAGCGTTGCTTGTGAAAGATTTTTTAAGAAGTATAAACTAGTGGAGAATTTAAACCAAAGATAACGACAAAATTACGCAACAAAACCGTTTATCAAAACTATGTTCAGGTCATATGATAATGTATATATGCCGTATATAAGTATAGGTTTATTTATGGATTCTTAAAATACCCTCCCCGTGTGGCTGCTGGGGTAGAATACAACCACTCAGTGCAATCTCACAAACACACTGTCACATGCAGAGGGGTGAGTCACTCACCACCATTCATATTCATTTTATCATGTTTTATCGTGCTTATGCAAGGTCTTTATCATGACACCGCGCATGCAAACGTCGACACGTGGCTCCGTCGTAAATGGTGTGCCTACAATAGAATTTAGACGCTACAGTTTTGGTGTTTGGCCTGGCTGATTATAGTTGTTTATATTGTGTCTATAGAGTTTGGACTCTCAAAATATCGAAGTTATATGTATATCTCGTCGTCAGTCGATTTAGAAATGTTGCACATATGTTGCAAAATGTGAATATTGTTGGCGGGATAGCTAATTTAAATCTAAAAGTACATATATTTAGAATGAAGCATGGTACATTTTATTTCTTGGATCGTAGCTATGAACAATGTATCAGCCATTATTATTTTAGCCTGAACATGTTATTCTTTATGTCTTCTTAACATGTCATTGGTAAAAAGATGAATATTTCGAAGCATTGTTGTTGCAACCCATCATTTTAGGCTAATCATGCTAATTAAAACAGAAACAGAAAACAGACATTTATCATAAATAACTACAAAACCTACAAAACCCTGTTTTGATAATGTTGTTTTCTGCCAAATTAACGTTGTCAAATGTAAATCATAACAGCGAAATTTAAGCTTTGTATCATTTGAGTCGCTTTATTTTGAAGAATGGTGTATTACCTTGAGAACCGTTTTAACACTCCATCTACCATATATATGCAAAAGAGTAAACAGGTACGTCGTTTCATATCAAATAATTGCTGATTAACATTCTTAGAAACAGTATAACTATACAGAAGCAGTAGACTGTAAGTCTGTTCACAGGTAAACTGTAAGTTTGTTCACAGGTAAACTGTAAGTCTGTTCACAGGTAAACTGTAAGTTTGTTCACAGGTAAACTGTAAGTTTGTTCACAGGTAAACTGTAAGTCTGTTCACAGGTAAACTGTAAGTCTGTTCACAGGTAAACTGTAAGTCTGTTCACAGGTAAACACTTTATATTTGTCTTGTTGTGTAATCAAATGTAACTGACATTATTTTATTCATCTTAATCTGGATTTATTTCTGTTCGTTGACACAATAGTTCATTCCACAGTTTTTGCCAGGATGCCTACGAAGAAAACGATAAATACTCGTAGCTGTTTTAAGATTAACATTTGATGCTTTCTTTACACTTGTAAACCCTAGATGGTATTGCTTAGTATTATTTGTTATTATAGACGCTTGATTTGTAATGCTTTCATCTGGCACCCCTAATATATCAATAAGATGCATCTCACGAGTGTTACTCTTTTTCTGCAACTCTGACAACGAATCTTTCATTCGCAATTCGTCTTTGACCCGTTGACTAGAGATGGTAGTTGGTTTCAAACACGATTCGTCTTGACACGTTTTTCCCAGCATCTGAGTGCCCTTTTTTAATCGAGCGTTTATCGGACGAGATGTTGTTCCTGCAGTTATGACGAGCGATTCTTGGTCAGTTGTTTCTGTATCTATCGCCATTTTGTTTTTTAATCGAGAGCCAACTGAGTGTAAAACTGACTCTGGTGTCATACCGAGCCTTTTGAGTACTCGATGTGATCTACATCCCGACCTGTAGTTACAAAGAAACCTTTTGAATGTTTTCAATCCGCCTCTTTTCTCTGTATTAGAATTCAATGATTTAGTAGTTTCTGTAGCTATCCCCATTTTGTTTTTTAATCGAGAGCTAACTGAGTGTGAAACTGACTCTGGTGTCATACCGAGCCTTTTGAGTACTCGATGTGATCTACATCCCGACCTGTAGTTACAAAACACCCTTTTGAATGTTTTCAATGCGCCTCTTTTCTCTGTATTAGAATTGAATGATTTTCTGGATGGTCCTGTAGGGCAAATTGTTCCGAAATTACATTCCTTTATTACGTCATTCAAAACTGTTTTGGATACACTTTTAGGGAAAATGTCAGCCCATTTCCCTTCGTTAGCAACCGTCTCTAAATCACTATTGTCAATATCTGAATCCCGAGGTAAGTAATGTTCTTTAGTACGAATTCCATATTTATTAAGAACCTCCATATTTTGTCCTGCCCTTCCGTCGAGTGTTTTCGGTTCAACTGTATATAGACCACAACTCTGCTCATATGTAGTCTTTTTTTGTTTATGATGAGGTTCCCCTTGTCTGACTTTTGTATCAGTAAGAACTTGCAGTCTTTGTAGAAAGGCGTCACCACCAGCGTGAGGACCGGTATCCATAGAGACTCCATCAGTATCATTGATATCGTTATGCACCTAAATTTTAAAACAAAACAGTGTAATAAACATTGTACTAAAATATGTATCATATTATATCGTCATTTAAATAAAACAACATAGTGATGAGTACATTTACATATCACAAACATATTAACATGGATTTTCATTATTGGTTAACACAATGTGATCTCAAATCCTCTTGACCTTTTTTTTCAATTACAACAGCATTAACAATAATTGTTTTTCTCTTTTTGATGTTGTATTTAGAATGCATTTGTATTTAAAATTAAAGCACCGTATACGGTGAATAATACATCAACTCGGTTTTATGGCAGGAATCTATTTAACCAACTGAGGAATGATATGACTGAACGATTGTTAAAAGGGAAGTAAATTCCAATCCACCCTTCTTCTGATCATGTTGACAGAGATCTTCGACTTTGTAACCACTAAATGGGCATTACAGACATGCCGTTTGTAATAGGTAAGCGGCATGTAATTGGCGCACCAGATTAACAACCGAATTACTTCTTGCGTTACGGTTACTTTAAACTTCGTTTAGATATATGCAGTTAGGTAGAAGAGACCTGGATTTTTTTTCCGTAAACAACAAAATCACGAACATATAAACAGACGGACGGATGTACAATGCGTACATTATCACTGGCGTGTAAAAGAACATATTAATTTCTTTACATTTAATACGGTTTTAAACTTTAGAAGTATATACTAGTGAACTATATATTCCTTAGACCACAGGCAAACATAATACATGCAATCCAGTGATAAGAAAATATAAAATAGAGAAGTTTTATTAGCTTCATTACGATGCATACCATGTAACCTTTAAGTTTGATGCATTTCCTGACAGACAGACAGACAGACAGTATTTAGTTCAATCAAGATGCACTTAGACGATGGCATGAGAAACAACTTTATTGATATCTAACGTAAAGGTAAAATGGTATCATTACCTGTTGGTGAACGTCAGTAGGATGCCGTTTATCTTCATATACCAAGTGCTGATCAATTTAAAGATAACATTCCAGTCGTGGTGTTCAATCTCCAACCATAAAAACACACACACAATAGCACTCACACACACACACACACACACACACACACACACACACACACACTTTTGCAAAATTGGTTGTCGGGATTATTTTTTATGATTACCGATTACAATATACCTTTAAGAATAAAGGTCATATGACACAACTACTGGTCGCGCAAAGGTTTTGCAAAATAAATCGTAACAATTAAGCCGGAACAAATCAGAGAAAAGTCGGATTAGTCGAAATAATTTAAAAATAACATACCCAAAAGCCTTTAGACATTTCAATATGACAGTGAAGGAAGCGTGCAAATTTGCACTAGTTTTAAAATATTGGTATTGTTATAGACATTTATACATTTCTGCCACGATTCTGCTGTTTAATCTGACAGCGAGGAAAATCCTTTCACTAAGGCGCTGACGATCTGTACAGTTAAAGGGACTGGAATCGATCAAGACGAATTATTGTTATCAATCTAGATACGAAAGAACCATCACTATGTGTTATTTTTACTGGTCCTTTGGGACCAACGAGTCCAATATATGTGGCTTTGAAGTAGAATACCGATTAAGCCGGTGCTAGGCGGCATGAGAGGTGTTGCTTCTTACATTACTTCTCATGAACTGCTGCTTTATTCTCTTAATTATGTTTGATACTACCAAAGAATCACCTTTATCAGTAGTTATTTGCTACCTTGTCAATGTGTGTATGCACTAAACTACGAATAACGAAACGTCCGATTTAATTATTGTTAATGAAATAGATTGATATGGAAAACTAGACGACCCAGCTAACTGTGATTGGATAAATAATTATTCTATATTTATTTCTCCCGAATCTGCTGATAACCAATTCTGATTCTCAAGGAAGCCTCGTTTCCGAGGAAATGTTTACGGGCTTTTGTAATACAGAAAATCAGCGAGATGTTTAATATGCCTGGTGTTTGGTTTTCCTGCTCTTGGGACCGACAACTTTAAATCCCCTCCGAAGGATGGTATACTTTACCAGTAAATGAGGTACTGAGAAAGTGCGTTTGAAATACCCGGGAAGTGACTTCTCTAGGAAACGAACCCGGGACCTCTTGATCGAGAGGCAAGTATGCTAACCACTCCGCAACCGCAGCTTTTACATCATATAATACTTGCCACCGCAGCCATTAATTCATAAATGGCTTTCATGTTAAAACAAATTCTTGATTGTTGATTGAAGATCACTTTTATTGAATTATATATATTACTGCTAACAATATAAACCCAAGTTGAATGAACCGAGACTCAAGAAAACCGAGTCTGCTACTTTCCCTATTACAAGTTGTATACATGTTAATTCGGTCTGGTTTTATGACCATCACCCGCTTTGCAAAAGCTTGTTATCATCTGAGTCCCTTTATTTTGAAGAATAGTGTGTTACCGGTAGTATCGTTTTTCAGTCGACAACTCCATATACCTTTTTTCCCCCCAAACAGTAAATATATACCTTGTTTGATATCAAATAATTGCTGATTGACATTCTTAGAAGCACAATAAATATACAAAAGCATTAGACTATAAGTCTGTTGCCAGATAAATACTTTATTTTGTTTTGTAACCCCTTACGTAACTGACATTATTTTATTCAAGTTCATATTGACACAAATCAGGATCATACCCACATATTGTGTTAGAATGCCTACGCAGAAACTTATACATACTTGTAGCTGTTTTGGGATTACCATTTGATACTTCCTTTACACTTGTATACTCTGTTTTGGGATTACCATTTGATACTTCCTTTACACTTGTATACTCTGGATGATATTGCTTATTTTTATTTGCTATTATTGACGCTTGATTTGTACCGATTTCGTCTGGACCCCCTACAATATCAATAAGATGCAACTCAGGAGTGTTACTCTTTCTGTGCAACTTTGGCAACGCATTTTTCATTCGGATGTCGTCACTGATCTGTTGACTAGAGATGATACTGGGTTTCAAACATGTTTCGTTTATGCACATTTCTCCCAGCGTCTGAGTGTCCTTTCTTAATCGATCGTTTGTCGGGCGAGCTGTTGTCCCTGCAGTTATGACGAGCCATTCCTGATCAGCAGTTTCTGTAGGTTTACCCATTTTGTAATTTAATCGAGAGATAATTGAATGTGAAGCTGGCTCTGGTGGCATACCGAACCATTTTAATACTCGCTTTGATCTACACCCAGCTCTGTTACACATTAGGTTTCGTTTGAATAGTGTATCTGATTTAACTTGAGTTTGTGATTGTTTAGCAAATTGATGGAATAATGGCTGTCGTTTTGTCTTGCATCCATTATTCCGATTGCAGTACAGATTTCGTTTATTTGTTTCCGTTGATTCGGTCTGTTTCTTATTACCATCACATGCTTTGCCATGACACGATCTTTGTTCTCCGGACGTAGAGACTTTTCCATTTTGACCACATTTACCATTTAAATAGCAGTCAAGAAAAGATAGATCTATTAGTGAACTATCCAGGTAATTGTTTCTTTTATTATTTAACTGAATTGTATTTATATTTCGACATCCGCGTTTGGAGCAAAACAACCCTTTAAATATATTTATTCCGCCACCTTTGTCTGTATTATAATTTGATGCTTTTCTGGATGGTCCTGTAGAGGTACTGGTTTCGTAGTTGTAATTACTCATTATGCCATTCAACATTTTCTTGGATACACTTTCAGGCAAAATATCAGCATTTCTACCTTCGCCTTTTCGCAAAAAATGAGCGTTAGCAACCGTCTCAAAGTCACTGTTGTCAATATCTGAAACCCGAGGATAATATTGTTCTTTAATTCCATATTTATTAAGAATCTCCAGCGTTTTTCCTGTCCTTTCGTCAAAGGTTTTTGGTTTAACGGGATCCTGATATAGACCATAATTCTGCTCATAGGAGGTAATTCTTTGTTTAAGATCAGGTTCATTCTGTCCGACTTTTGTATCAGTAAGAGCTTGCAACTTGCCGCCGTTGTCACGTTTAAACTGAGGATCGTTGTCCATGGAGATTCCACTAGTACCAATGATATCGTTATATACCTAAATTAAACAAAAAAACATTTTGTTTGTACTAGATGACTTTGTGAAAGAAACTGGTTTTGAGCTTTAATCCAACTAAATTTTTAATACATACCTCGCTTTTTCTGATTTACAATACAACTCTAAAACGGAGCAAAACACACATGATTATAAAACTGTGAATCTTCCTAACAAGAACCTTCAGACAATACATGACTGAATCTGAACAGGGCCCGGGGCTAGAGGGCGTGAACGGTAGCTAGCATTTTCATTACCGTTCATGAACAGTATCAATCAAACCGAGACTGCAATAGTTTTTATATCTATCGTGTTCGGTGATTTCCAAATTTCTCCTTTCATACTTTTTTCTTCTTTGTCTAACTGTTACACCGAACTTCGAATAGGTGTATTTACTTAGGATGAAAAGAACTGGAAAAGTTGTAAAATGTAAATTTACAAACATATAAACAAACCGCCAGGTGGACGGAAGACAAATATATCCATATCACAATACGTAACTTTTGTACGGGTGAATACAAGACCAGACTGACTGATTTTGTTATGTATAATATGGTTATTATTTATATAAACTATATTCCTTAGAGAGTTTGGAAACAGTAAAAAAAACACAGGCAAACGTGAAACATGCAGTCAAGTTATGAAAAGGTATAAAAGTGAAATTTAAGTTTCAAGTTACATATGCTTTTCAGATTGATGCATACGACGTTATGAGAAATAGCTAAAGTGTAAGATATTCGAAAGAATACAGATTAGTTTGATCAAGATAAAGCCGTTGAGATGAGAAAAAACAACTTTACTTAGATAAAAAAAAGTGAATTAAAAGTATACGATTACCTGTTTTGTTTTTTATTGGGAATGTCGTTAAGACGCCTTTTTATCTTCTCATACCATTCAACGATCAATATAAAACTGTTGACCCTCTACCCGCACCCCTAAAACATATACACAGACCTGGTGGGCCGGAACGCATCATGGCATTAGTTTCTATAATTATCGATTAGACTATAAGCGTAAGACTAGTGGTTGCGAAAATATATTGCCAAAGTATCGGTCGTGCAACATATTGCAAAAGGAGAATTTTTTAAAATCTGAATCAAGTGGAAACAAAAAAGCCGGAACAAAGTCAGATTAATCTAAACAAACAAAACTCAAACCCCTTTAAACATTGTTCTGTTAGTAAGCATATAAATTGAACCGAGTTTTAACGTACTAGTGTACAAATGAATTATTTTTTTCTGTCACGTTTCTACTTTTAACCTGCCAGGGGGGAAAATCTTTGGCGTTTATGATTCACGCTGTTATGTATATCATATATGGGGCGTGGGTGACCCAGTGGATAGCATGGTGGACTCGTAAACCCAAGCACCGGCACCACTGAGTTTTGTCTGTGTGGTCTTGGGCAAGACACTTTCCCTTAGCCTCGTCCGTCGGATGAGAACGTAAACCAGTCCCTTGTATCGGTGCTAATCCTCCGAGCATTGTTCGAGTGTGTCGCTACATTCCTTTTAATATTGCGACAAGACTCACACTGTTTTGATTCAACATGTATATTTTGTCTTAAAATGAAACTGATGATTATATTAAAATTGGAGCACTGTTTTTAACATTTATTTTATGCATTACTGGAATTATTTGGTATAAGGTAAAACTCTACGGCAATAGAAACATATAGGTTTATTTTATATATGTATATGTAAGTCACTTCCACTGAAGAAGAAAATCTAAACAAAACACCTCTTAACTTTTGTTTAAGATTTCTTTTTTAAATTGTAATTTTATTTCTTTCATCTTATAGAACATTTCATAGTTAACACATTTATATTAAAGGCTAGTAATCGTGAAGCTAATTCGATCAAGTTAATGGGTCGATATGTTTCACTATCGTATAACTTCATTTATACAAAATGAAGGCACACCAATTCTATAGCACTCTTCAGACGCATGTACGGAAACTCAATTACGGTTGATAATACTGCCTTAAGAATTATGCTAATTGCCAGACCATGTGTTTGAGGAAAACGCAGAACTTTGACTAAGTTATACTCAAAATTTCTGCTTTAAATAGTTCTGAGATTAAATTGAATATAATATGATTGCTGTATCATAATTGACATTCAGCTGAAGTTTGTTTGTTTGATAAAATGTAATGAAGGTAGTCATAAATAAATAAAAATACATTTTATTTTTAAAATATGTTGGGAAATTAAACAAAATCATATGCGAACATTGATTTTGATACGGCATTTTCAAGGCAAAATTCTGCTGCATGAAAAATTAGAAAAATATTAAATATGTTTTTATAATTTTTAACAAAAATGGTTATAATGTGTCAAATAAACATAAATTAAGACACTATGAACGTTTTATAGCAACATATTAAGGCTAACAGAAGTTACTTTCAGTTTTCTTAATTTCTGCTGTCCCAGCATCAAGAGTTTACATGGGAAACGTCCCATCTAAAAAGCATTTTGGCTGTACAATATTTATTTCTCAACCGATATTAAAAAGAAAGGTCTTTTTGTTTACCACTAAAAATGTCTGTTTTAATGATATATAACTTATTTAGGTAGCAGTTGAATTTTGTCTGAAAAGTAAAAAAAACCGTTTGGCTGAAACAAGCGCCCCAAACAATAGCTAAAAGGCTGATGAAGGTTTCAACCAGGCTCTGCGGCCCATCAAACCTCACTCTTGTCATGCCAATAAACGGGGCAATGTAAATAAAGGCATACCCACCAAGCTATATCCTCTAATAGGCAATATCATTACGTGGGCCCACATTGATTCCATTAAGCGATGGGAAAGCTTATATTAGAAGAATTTGATAACGCATATTTCTACAATAAAACATGTTTACAAACATTTTTTTACTAAAGAAATGCGTTTACCTATTAAATGCTTTAATTTCACAATATGCAAACTGTTTAAGCCGAAATTAAGATTTAATTTCATACCCCAACCTCAGAGAAGGGGTTAGATGGGGGATGAACGTTGATAGTCGGAACACGTAAATAATTATAAGACAGATATGATCATGTATATATGAATATTAAAAGGCATGGAAAGCCACAACATTAATCCAGTATTCAATGACTTGACAGGCATGTTTGCATATTTTGGTCGAGGAATGCTTGCGTTGAATCGTCTGCATTTCCTGTTTTGTTGATACTTTGCAGTGGTTCACTGGAACATAATCCTACCATGTGAAAGCTACGTGTATTTGAGGGATGATATAACAAGACAAAACAGGTCAAATTAGCCAGTGAGATTATGTCATCAATTCAATTTATTTTCTGCAAAATATTCGAGATTATTTTATTATTATGATGTTACTTTTTATGTCCTATTGCTTATTTATAAATATGTTTCAATATTGCATACCGCTAAATAAGCCAGTGCTTTGTCGTAGGAATTTATACATGTATTTCCAAATCTGAATTCATGCTATTTCAGCTACTCCATTACGATTTGGACATTACCGCATGTTACATACAACCGACGACTAGATAATAATTATGACCAAATCATATGCTTAAATAAACTAAACCAAATCAATTTCCACCACAAACTCGTTCTTCCAAACTCTATATATGTACTGTGGTCCTAAAATAATGCAAACGTGCCGATTAAAGGCCTGTATCTGAACATGCGTAACATGAATTATCCGTTCGTAACTCATAATTCGACGCGTAGGCGACGATAAAAATTGCCCGGACTGTTAATACGTTTATATTGCAGATATAGAGTTCGGATTCGCAACATATGTAAGTTACATCTATACCTTATATATATAAATACTATTAGTTAGCAGACTTAGAAAAAGTGTACATCTTTTGTTAAATGTCCCTGTTGTTTGGCGGGATAGCGGCTTTAAACTTCGTTTTTGTATTGTAGTTCAATTAATTCAACTTGTATAATTCATTCAGCAAGTGCTAAAACACAACTACATTTTAAGAATTACATTAAAAAAGCTTTTCATAATCATTAGATATTAAATATCTGCCTTGTTAATCAACTAGAATATAAGGGAAGCTACATGTGATACATGCAATCCATTGCTTGCCATACTCTCGCAGCAACTCAGTGACAGTAGTATTGGAATACAAAAGCTGTTACAATATAATCACGTCAGTCACTGTTAATCGCCACGGAGTGATGTACACTAAACCAAATTGCTAAGTACCTACCTAAGAATATGTCAATAATATTCTCATTGTTTTGTGTATTTTGAGCTTGATTAGAGATACGGTTAATCTGCAAAATAACGAGTGCACTCGTCTGCTCTGATTGCATGAACATATTTTAAAACTTTTAATTCCATGTGTTTTCTTAGAAATAAGTTATAACACTTATACAACTGGGTATATAGGATTTTATTAAGTACTTCGAATTAGTGAAGCTTTCGATGTTCCGAATTCTAAAATATGCCAGTTAAAATTATTTTGACATCATATTTTACTAGCATTACCACTACAAATGCGTTTGCAAAAGAATTTTCGAAAGGTTTAATGTTAACGCTGAATTACAGTTACTTGAATTTCAAACAATATCAATTTAAAGGGAGGTAATTTAATATTATCCATATTTCATTTTTTTATAGACGGAGAATCTGCGATAAATGGGTCAAAATTTTATGTTTTTTTCTTCTATTATTTCATATCAATTGTAAGAATTTTATATCTTTAAGCGATCTTTGACTTATGTTATGTGTTTTATCAGCACATTTCATGTTTTCAAACAAAGGGAGGGTATTTCTCGAAAGATGTAACAATTTAAACAAAATATAAATACTTTACTAAGTAATAGATAGAGTCTGGTCTCATCGATTTTGCTTATTTAAATACCGAGAACAACGAGCTGAGACAGACAGAAGTAACAATTTAAACAAAAAATAAATGTTTTACAAACTATGGGTCAAAACGAAATACTTATCACAAAATATATTTAAAATAAGAAAATTAGTTAAGATACAAAAGTGAGTAATTAGGAATTTTGTTCAGTGTATATATCCAACCTGTCAATCAAATGTCATATGACCAATTAAAATCTTATTAGGGTACTTACACTTGCAGAATAAACATAAGTGACACATAAACACGCCTAGTTTTGCTTTTACATTGATGGTCGGAGTTACTTCCAAGTTTGTTGTATATGAATGCAGCGAGGAACTAGCCACACCCTGTAATACGAGTCATGGATACTGTTATCAAATACGAGAGTAAATAGGTCGGGTTATCGAACCGTTCATAATGAACGAACGCAAGCAAAACGAATTATGAAAATGTCAACCATATTAATATATTTGGAACTTGCAGGGAAACGTGGTTCTGTTAATGTCGGTAATTGTTTTAGTCTCATGCAAGCACACGTCCTGTTCGGTAAACGAATCATATACCCTACACGTTTAAAATGTTGATAACAACTCTAGTAAGGCGTGCTTTTGTACATTGTAATACACTATTAAAATAGCATGCAACTCCAGAAGTTAGCAACATAAAAACTATTTGAATTGATGGAATATAATTTGGAAACTATATCGCACTCAAAATGGAAAAGTGCATTCCCAAATGTTTTCTTGAATGAGAGTAAATTAAGATATCAGAGAGAGTGTCCAGAAATTAATGAAGAACTTCACCGATGGCACTTTGATTTACCGTTCGACCTTATTGGCCTGAATTTGTATATTCTAACAAATGTTGATTTTGGGTCATTGGTTTCTGTGACATGTTAATGGAAAACACTTTTTTCCGCACACAACTCCTGAAACGTCAGACCCGAATTCCTGAAACTTTACAGAAAATCTGCCTTTGTTAGTGAGTTGAATTATCTCATTAAAATCAGACCCTTTATCACGCTACGATACTCTACACTACTAAGGATCAGACAACATTGCATTGGAGGTCACGTCAGATTGACCTTACGATTAACCAATCAGATTTCAGCCATCAAAATCTCTCGGTATAGAACGCTGTGGAGCAGTCTACGATCGGTATTGAAAGAGACAATGTCCGTAACCTTTAGCTTATAAATCACAGAAAATGCGTTGACAAACATAGCACATCAACCATTATTGAATATTTGCTGAATAAAACCAAGATTGATTGACGGAATTCTATAGCGGTACAAAAACACGAAGTACCGCTTCGTAGGGTTGAACTCATAACCCACAATAAAATTACATTCGCGGGTAATAATAATATAACGTCGCAATAGTGTACCTCGCTACCAACTGCGCTACGCGGGCCAGCTGTATTAATATGTACTATATAGAAAACCTAACGTTGGAATCATCTCAGTAGAATATATATATTTTAGATTCAAATATAATGTTCCGAATGTTTTCAAAAAACATGACAGCGCCCATGATTTTATTCGTATTCTTGCTGTAAAACATTCATTTCTTTGAGTTTATCGTGCAATCCACAGCATCTTTTTTCGGATTTGTGTGTTTTATGTGGATTTTCGTTTGTTCAGTTCACTCGAATATCATCTGAAGTGCATATGAAACGCGCGATTTCATTGGTTATATTTTGTTGATTTTCTCATGATCTTCTCATGAATATTGAATAGATGAAAGGTCGATCTGACGTGACCTCCAAGGCAGTGTTGTCAGATCATATAGCGGAGAGTATCAAAGCGTAATTATAATTTGATTTTAATGAGATTGTAATTTGAATCTGATTGATTTTGGCGTAAATAGGCCAAAGGTCCAGATCACTGTGATCCGATTATTGAAAACAGTGCACAACAACTTATAAAAGTTATAGAAAACCAAGGTATGAAACCCTCTTGGAAAACTGAACCTGGTTAGAGGTTTCCGACTTAATATGGCATTGGACAGTCCCTGCCACTTTCTAGAAGAGTATGAGTAAGAAGCATATAGTCAGAGGAACAAAACCAAATGGAGCATTCATTTTAAACAACTACACTGAGCATAATTTCTAATTACTCACTTTAAATAGTACATTTTTTTCTTAGTTTAAATATATTTTAGAATAGTTCTGTGATAAGCATTTTGTTTTAACCTATAGTTGTAGCATGGTCGGTGACATTTCCTTTGATGAATAAAGAACATTAACTAAAGGGGCGTGACTAATACCGTACTACAACTACCAGATAGAGGAATTTAGAGTACGGTCACTATTACTAAGTACACCATGCTACAAAAAAGATAGAGTCTGTCTCAGCTCGTTGTTCTCGATGTTTAAATAAGCCAAATCGCTGAGACCAGATAACTTAGTAAAGTATTTATCTTTTGTTTAAACTGTTACATCTTTCGAGAGTTACCCTCTTTTTATATGAAACATGAAATGTGTTGATAAAACACATAACATGAATCTAAGTCCATATGTTACGTCTATAATGAAATGAAACAATGCTAATTCTAAGTTAGACCACCTTTAATTAAAAATCGTTTGAAATTCAAGTAATTTTAATTCAGCGTTAGCGTTAAATACTTCGAAAATTTCTTTTGCAAACGCATGTGTAATGGTAATGCTAGCAAAACATGATAAACTAAGTTTAGTTGACATATTTTAGAATAAAGAAAATCAAAAGCTTCTTTAATTCGAAGTATTAACAAAATCCAATATACCCAGTTGTATAAGTGTTATAATTTATTTCTAAGAAAGCACATAGACTTGAAAGCTTGAAAATGTGTTATGCAATCAGAGCAGACGATTTAAATTATTATCAAAACAGGTAAATCGTGACTGCGGTTATGTATGTAAACAAATATGGCGGCACACATAAACTATTACGAGTTCATTGTTTACCTTTATTTTTTTAGCAATTTGGACTTGGATATATCTTAATTATATGACAACATTTTGAATTTCTTTTTATTTTCTGAAGTGCTTACTATGTGGTATATGAGAAATCAATTCGTGTTCCGCAACATATAGGATACCTCATATTGATTGTGGGGTGGGCGCGGGGGTGGTGTGGTCGGGTGGGCAATAGGTAGCAATAACTTTTGTACCCACTCTCACGAAACGTTAAAGGAGGGCTACCCATACTGAGTGAATGAAGCCTTTAGATTTTTAGATTTTACATGACCTCTGACCACACATATGACATGACCTTGCAAATGACATTTTGTTGAGATACATAGGCCACATGCATCTGTTTAATTCAAATTATGTCAGAGAGCATTACTTTCTATTAAGGAATAGTATTAGGGTTTAAAGTTAATGAGAGCACACAAATGTTGCCTGTATATTTCACATTAATGTTGACCTCACATATGACCTGAACTTGCAAATGACATTTTGAGATACATACGTGTATCTCTTTAATACCTTGCATTTAAAATATCGCAAGACCTTTAAATTATTAACCTGGCTTTTGTTGAGATACATACGTGTATCCCTTTAATTTTTTTTATCTCAGAGCATTATTTAATATGAATGTACCTTCTTTTGCTTCGAAGTTACATAAATATCACGTGACATTTGACCTCAAATATGACATGGAAATGGCATTTTGTAGATTCATACGTGTTTGCTTAAACAAATTATCTGAGATCATTATTAAATAGTACTGTACCTTATCTGGTTTTAAAGTTACTGAGTGCACACAAACCGAGTTTATAAAATAGTACGTGACCTTTGATCCGAAAGTTTGATCTGGCCTGGGTAATTAAGTTTTGTTGAGATAATATAATTATTATAATTGTACCATATAATTAATATACAATCATTGCCTTTTCATGAGGTCGTTACATTCTTTTATCGATCGAATAAAGGAATATTGATCGAGGACGAAGTCAGAGCATTATTTAATATTACTGTATCGTGTGTGTGTGTGTGTGTGTGTGTGTGTGTGATATACTGGCTTCTTCACTGGTTCAGATAGGACATTTATTATTTATTTATTATTATATCTATGATATGGTCTACTTGAAGGATTAACGAACACTTACTCCTTCAAGTAGAAGGAAATCCTAATGAAATCCTCCTTAATAGTTAATGAACCTATTAATGCTGCCTTATTTAACCTGGTGTGGATATCTTTATTTACATTGTTCCGTTTTATTGGGTGTGAAATAGGGTAAGAATGTGGTTCGGTGCACCCTAGAACCTGGTTTCAACCACCAGCGGCCTTTTTTGCCACTGATCGTTCCAGGGTGGTAGCCCTCTTGTCAATCCGTTTATGTTTGGGATGTCATATCTTGCCTTGTATTCAACTTTGTGGTTATTATTTGTTTCTGTGCGTGTATGTGGTGGACTGTGTTTCTTGAATGCTACATATCCTGTTCGTCTTTTATATCTGTTTTTAACATCGGGATATGTATGTCCTTATGAAGAAAAAACAAACACGAACTAAGGATATTATAATGGAACAAACGTAAAGAGAAATAATTTCTTTATTGAAAATGTAATTAATTAAATGTGTTAACCTATTGCTATATACCACAAAAATATACTCAATGTTTGGAAATCGAATTGATATGTCTATACACGTTCGTGTTATTATTCATTTTTAAAACAACCTTTTAAAATATTAATCCAAATAATTTCCTATTTACCGTTATGTCGATCAGTATATGTTTATGCAAAAGCTAAACTGGTATAATATAGTTTGGTAATGCTTGTAGTTCTCTAAATTATCTGACATATTATCTCTATAATTAGTGTAATCATTATACCGAGTTGACTTCATCTAGGCTGTTTTAATAAGCTTAGTTTAAATTCAAAAACAAATTGTCCGAATCGGTAACATCCGTTTGTTATAACCTGAAAATACAATAAGATCAAAGGAATGTAAAGTTTAATTATTCAAATATAGAGGTAAAATGCTAAGTTTCATGCATAAGCAAAAACCAGACAGCATCATCGATTAACATTGCACATTATAGAATATTCCACATCTAGTCCTTAATATGTCAGGCAGTAATCCGGTTATGCAGATTCCAGAGTTACAGAGGAAAGAAATCGTAATCAGGCGAACATGCTTTACAGGTATTAACGATTGAGTATGGAAAAACTACTGGGAGAGATGATGGAACAAACATATCAGACGACAACGACTGATGACGCAGGTCGATACAATTAAATTACATCTATAATGAATATTATACTTGTTGGTGGCGATTGTTACTAATAAACAAAGTTTTACAATAAATTAATAATAAAAAACGTAGATATTCCAAATTTAGAAAAAAGTAATTGGTACTTATGACGAAACAATTGAGTAGTTAGTGTGTTATATTCCGTGTTGACATTGGAAAAGGCAAAACATATAATAATATATTTTAAAGAAATAATTTAATTTTCACATAATAACCTAATACTATTTTCTAATTTGGCACTTTTGAACAACTGTAATTTTGACCTCAGGTGAGTTAAAAATGTTTGGTTACATGTTTGCGATGACAACTTGATTCAATGCATTTCCAGACTCAATCGGTAATTACTGTAATTGCGAGGGTTATCTCCTCACTCATGCTTCATATCATTAAACCGTATCTCCTCGGTCTCTTAGCATAAGCAATCTTGAAGCCATGCCAAGAGTACTTGATATATTAAATCTTGAAGAAGTCATGCGAAGTTTTCATGACATCAGTAACTTTAAATTCATGCTTTTAAAAGTATCTTTGGTATAGTAAATGTTGAAGAAATCATGCTAAGTTTCATAACATCTGCAAAACTTGAGGTCATGCTAATCGAGCTGTGCCATGCCGCTTGTCCTCATTCTTTCAATCCAAGACCTATACGGTGAACGTTTGCCTTGGTTAACGCAGCCGTAAACGCCAAGATTACAGAAAAACCTTTTCTGCAAAGCCGAAAACTCTGCGCTATTGTATGATATAGGTCTGACAAAGTTTGCATTTCGAAAAACAATCCGTTTACCTGGATTGCCACATCCAAAAAATCCATTACAGAAAGGTCGTTTAGAAACAACTTGCGATTCTGGCATATTTTCGGAGTTAGATAGACGAAGCCTTTGAAGCAATGGAGAAGAAGAAATAGATCGCTTTCCTTGATGGATGCGTCCACATCCCGTAAAGCCATTACAGAATGGACGCTTGCTTACCGCATTTTCATCGACGGCACCGTCATCGGATTCTACTGTATCGAACAGTTCATTAGAGTCTTGGTTACGTCTTTTAATGGCATCTATGCGCTCTTTAAATGCGTCAATATCGTCGTTACTGGGATATTCACGTCTGTCTCTAAATTGCTCCCGTAAAGCTCTTTCGTCAAGCATCTAAATCCGAAAAGGAAAATATTTATAAATGAATACATACATCATCCTATATTTTTAAACAAAGTACCATAAAAGTGAAATCAATTTAATTCGTGTGCGGTTACAGAAATTACCTGTAAGAAAAGGGCTACATTTCGATGGGTCAACGCGAAACTATTATATCGTGTACTTTATTTAGATATTGTAACAATAGTTTTGCGTTCGACACCTCTCCCTATCGCCCCCACCCTCCCCTCACCCACAACCCCCGATTTGACTTAACGTTTATAATGACGCGATAGTAGAACAATAAAACAAAAATTATTATCAAATAAAAGGGAAACGATGTTTGTTTGTTTTTAAAGTTATGCCAGCCCAGAAAAGTGAGCATGTTCATCTAAGACGCCAAAAAAGGAATAATAAAAGGTGCAAGTTTTTGTCGATAAAAATCTTAAGATAAAATTCCGTTCTTTAAGAACAAATAACAGCTAATCAGAAGATAACGATACATATTCCATTTTATTAAGCGGTAAACGTTTTACGGTAACAGTGTAATACAAATACCTCGCAAAAATAAGCACATAGAAAATGCAATATTTAAAACGAATTGACATTTTGTCATTTTAGAACAGTTATATATATTTAATAATTTGAAATCATAAATGCATTTTTCACTTTTTAGATTATAATATTTTAACTAACTCTAAAATGTAAACGTGCAATATCTTATCAAGGAACTTGTAATAAACTGAATGGCTAACACATAATCAGGTCAAACATTTGATAATTTACTCCAAAGAAGATATCAAACTACATCCGGGGTATATTTAATGTGCTTTCCAATCCACATATCTCAGCAATTTTCGCTGTAAATTCATCTACACTTAAATGTACGTTGCAGTGATGGCAGACCAGGGGCCATATTAGCATCAAAGACAAGTCGAAGTCTAAGGTATTTTTTACTTCAATCGAAATGTATTGTGCGTGATGTTATCCTAACAGAAGATAATTTAAACTTAAAATGATGCGATATGCCCGATATCTGACCAACACTCCAAAAACTCCGAACATTTTCCAAGACAATTTGTTTTATAGTGTAGATTGGACTTAAGCAAATTTATTTTTTAAGGAAAATCTTACGTTTTCTCTACTCCAATGGGTAACAATTCCGTTAACTTAAATGCCTGGGTTCACTTGTAGCAATATTCAGGTGGACGCGAATTACGACAAATATGCTTTGTTATCTCAACTGTGCTGTGATTGGCTAAACGCACTCGGGGTAAATTTGAATTTTGTAGCACACAACAAAATATATGTTTAGGATGTAGCATTTTTAAGTATTGAATTGATATAATATTTTACTGATCAAATCACCATACATTCAAGAACAGCTGAGACACTTTTCAATTCATTCACTGAGATAGGGGTGTCTAAGATTTCAATTTCCTCTTCACCTGCAATGCCTACAGCCAGTGCAGTGCACTGCAACAAAGTAGAGATTTTCTCTTGATCTTCTTTTATTAACCATGAACATAGCGTCATTGTTGATGGACAGGCGTCAGCACTTTGTTCTAAGCATGTCATATTCATCTATTCATCCAATTTCGATGGACGTTCTTTCAAAATCAAGCAAGCACATTTATTTCCAAATGGATAAGATGCTTGATGAATAAGGTCCTTGACCAGTAAAATGGAAAATAATAAGATCAAAGGAAAATTATATGCACTGACCTTTGCTATGTCATCATCGCTGAGGCTTTCCACGGTATAAAGTGTGACGATCACTGTTAGTATGTGTGTTAGTGTTATAGGGGTCATAGTTGGCGGTTACTTGGAGTGCCGATATGTTACAGTGTTGTTTACTGTTTCCTGGTTCGATGGCTGTCAGCGTTCTTGCTTAAAATATTAAATAATAAATAACAATCAGACAAAAAACGGCGATTTTCCGTAGACATATCCTTGCCATCAGCAGACTCTGCAGCTAAAACAAAGTTGAAAGCACAACATATTGTTCTTGTTTAGTCTACACGCATTAAAATGCCGCTGCAATAAACGAAGATATCATAATATCAGGAATGTACAAACTATTCAACCCGTATTTAGTGGCTCATTAATTGTTTTCATTTAAAGTGACACACGGCAATCTTGATAAAAAAAAATAAAAAAGAAGCGTCCTTTAGTTTTTTTCCATAACTTGCATTTGTTCGATCATTGATATTAAATATAACAATTATATAAATCAAATTTGTTTTGCATATTACTACCTGTTGATTACATTTCAACAATAATATATTCAAACATATGGTAGGTTAACGAACAAGAAAACAGTGATAGAAAGTATCACAAGCCGGTCAGAACAGTTACAAAAGTAAACAGTAAGAGGAATGAAGTGAAGATGTTAGCATTTTATTATTTGTAATTGTCAACAATCACAGCACATTTAACATGAAAGATTTGAGCACTAGATAAACTAGTCATCATGAGACAAAATGAACACGTTTTTAATTTTGGCATCTGTGTTGTATAATGTTATAATATAAATATGATAGACATCTGAAATAGTATGTGTAATGGATCACTAAATATAATGTTTTTCGTGATTAGAATGTGAGAAATTGGGAAAAGATCATGGTTAGAATATGATGTATTGGTAAATTATCAGTTATAAACAAAAAGACAACTTAATGATAATATAATAGCAACTGGAGCGTTTGTGAAGGTAATCTCAGTTTTAGCAAATGTAAATTTACATTAGAAGAAAGGGTTTAATGTTACATTGTCTAATTAGTAAGTAGTTCATGAGGATAATTAGCAGTGGAACAGATCTATTCAAACTCTTTAGAAGAATGCTTCAGTTAAAGTTAAACTATGTGTAATGACTGAATAGGTTCCGCTTATTTTAAAATCAGACAGCACCAAAAAGAGATACATAAATAGCTTTACACACAAACAGTTAGTGTATATAAAATTTCCTTTATATTATTCTTATAATTAATATTAATTATTGAACAAAAGCAAGTTATGTAGAAAAACTAACGGGGCGCCGCGAGCTTTCAAAAAATCAAGATTGCCGTTTGTCCCTTTAATAAAGTTTCACATCAATCAATAATCAGTGACGATAACGATTTGGAACCAGCTATATTCGTTTGCTGAGAAAGATTTATAGACTGTATCCCTGAAACTGATACCTAATTCAAGTAGTAGAAGACCCATAAAATGCTTGTATACCGGTATTCTTACTAGAATACAGTTGTTTTATGAACAGTAAAATGACGTTGATACACAGTTTAACACCCATAGCAGCTTTCTGAGTTCGGGATAAATATAGCCGGCAATAAAAGTTGAAAACTCAAAATTGTATTTATATCCATGTATATGCAAGCAGAGTTAAAGTAAAAATGGCACTCGATTAATAAACTTGTTGCTTGATAAATACTTCAAGGTTGCAAAGTGTCCCTTTAAGACCGTTAAATGATGATTATACCGATTAAAAATGAAACCAATAGTTTTTAAATTTCAAATACTCACACAATAGTCGTTTAATTTAATATGATGATTCAAAGAGAATAAATTGTTAACCAAAATATCACCATTTACTCATCTAAATATTCAGAATACGCCGATCGCCACACGTAAGAGAAATACTCCTATTTTCAGTTTTATACCAGTAGATAAACATAAAAATGTGTTATTTTGCTTTAAATTTAAATACATTGATCCCAACTAATCAAATCATTACCGGTTGTTTTACACGTGTGCACATGCAATATAATATGAAATGTGAGTTCGACACGGCTGACTCGGGAAGTTTTGAGATACATAGGAATAACGACTGGTTATAAAGAGGTACATCTATAATCAACATGCTTGTTAAATTTGCAATAAATATACGTTTAAAACAATACAAATCCACCATGTAAAAACGATCATTATTGTATTATTGCCGTATTATAAACTTCAATATACGGAGTTTCATAGAATTCTCCTCCAGTAGCCCTCTCAAATACCGATACAAATATCAATCATGTATGAGGTAATAGGGAACGACAGCCACTAACACCACATCGCGTAAATGGATAAATTCAATTAGGAGGCACTATGTGAGAGCTTTCAGGATATTTTGTTTTAGACAAATCGGAGTATTAAAGATCATCTACGAATCTGGTACCATCTATTTAATGGAATACCGTATTGAAACGCGGTATGTTAATTTCACAAAACATAAAACACTTCTACTAGATGATCGGTACCGACTATAAAAATGAAAGAATGAATACTGTTCTAGGGCACGTCGACAGGGAAATTGTGAGGGGAAAATGGTGAAAAAGGACATCGAAGGCGTCAATTATTAAAAATTGCAATAAAAAAACATAGGTAAAACTATTTATAAATAAATAAGGGATGACATGGTAAATCATTAACCTTTTTAAGTGTCCATGTGCAAAACAAATCAACAAATGGACATCAACTTGTGCGTGTAAACAAATACAATAAATAAAAACATATTGCAAAGTACTATAAAGTCGGATTTCTGTCAAAACCTAAAACATATAATAAAATAACTTACCCCAAAAATACGTATATACAACACAAACAATTTAAAAACATCTAACAAAAACAGATTTCTCAGCGATGATTCGAATTCTGAGTGCAAACTTGTCAGGTGGAGGCTCTACCTCGTCACCGCAATAGGTAATACTAAATACTGAAAAGGGGATACCTTGGAAGCAACAAACACACAAGAGATAAAAGTAGCAGGCTCGGGTTTATTGAGTTTGTTCATGAGAGGTTATGTAAAGTGCAACACCACTCACGCCTCCTAGCTTAAGCGATATTCTACTTTAAAGCCACAAAGATTGGGCTTGATGACCTCAAAAGACCAGTAAGTAAGAACACTACTTATTTGTAGTCGGGGCAACATTTTACGGGATACCTTGGAAGGAAAAACACAAACAAGAGATAAGTTTCAACGCACATACAAATCTTTACAAAAACCGCACTGATGTCTATAGTCTACTCCACACGCAAAAGTCCATAGTTGTACAGTATGAGCAAGGTCATAAAAATTGAAAACATTTGACTTCAGATACAATACAATTATTCTAGAGTTAAATGATATTGCAGAAGTATTGGCACTGAACAATACCCTTTGCCTGAAAACGTTACCTAATGAAACTAGTTTTTTTCCGGAATTATTGGATTATACAGTATGATTAGCCCTCAACAAGCGTTAGCCGTCTTCTGGCACGAAAAGCGATATATTGAATCAAGCAAAACAATTTACTGTAAAGAGGTACGATTCTTTGTAGATCGATAGCAAATGCAAGAATGGATTACATTACTAGAAAACGTTGTTGAACGTCCACATCATAACAAAACAAAAGACAAACATGGATGGGTTCATGACTTTTATTTAAACTTTTATCGAATGTTCCAAATATATGATTTAAAATCCACGAGAATTAAGTAAAAATATGTATAGAAGTCTAACAGAAAATTTAGCTTTCACAGAACACAGTCAACCAAAATAATACACTAACACAAACAAGATACAAAATACAAGATTTTATTAACCAGTTAAGGGCCCTCAAAGGGGCAAGTAATTTAGTACAGTGATTGCAATGATTGGTACAAACAACAATTTCAATGTTAATTTGAAGCAAGGCATGGGACATCACAAACACAAACGGGTTGACAATAGGACTAAAGCCTTGGAAAAGTCAGTTGCACAATTGCCTCTCGGGTGGGTGGGGGCTGGGGATTAAACTAGACTACAGGATGCATCAAACCTCATCTTATTGTCATCATAATAAAAAAGAGACAGTTTAAATAAAGAAATCTCCACTAGTCTATATTCCCTAACAATCAAAGCAGCATTAATAGGCTTTTTACGTAGATGATCATGTATATATAAATATAAAAAAGAAACAAGCCTAGAAAGTCACAAAGCAAGTACTCAATGGCTTGGCATAAGCCGGAATAACAACAGAACAAACCATTAAGGATACGGCAATTCAAGATGTAAGACAAAGCATGAATGATGCCGTAGCTCTTGTCTGACCTTATTGAAATATATACATGGGTGGATGTCAAACACATGAAAAACTAAAACATGTCTTCTACGCTAGATTGGTCTTATGTTTGTTCATGTATAATATTTCATCTTGATTCTGATTGTGAATATTTAATATTGAAACTTTCATTGCACATTAAATTAATAATTTGTTTCTATGTTCAATATTTGGATGTTTGATAAATTATGGATGTCAAATATAACATTACGATGTTGAAGGTTTTAAAATATCCATAACTCAAGCATGGGTATAGCCGTCAACGAATATAGCTGCTTGATATTTATAATTTATATACCAAACAACAAAAAAGAATTCCGGTGTAGGCTTGATATTCATTTGTTTACAATTGTATTCATATCTACGAACATTTCGCATTGATATTCACAAAATAAATTAGCATTGTTAGACTTGTTGCACCCTAAACAACCTGAGGAAAAGCTTAGCTTAATTTATTTCAAACATTTCAACATGTCTTCACGTCGCTGAACAGTAATCGCTTTTATGACTTGTTTCACAGTTTCCGCACGATTTATCACTTTGTTACAGAAACAATTATAATCCGAATCAATTGTCAGCATTATACAAGCGTACTGGGTGCGAGCCAATGGTGCAGAAAAGTTTGTACTTTATCCCTAAAGTAGCTATCCCGCCAACAACAGCCACATTTTACAACATGTGTACGCCATTTGTAAACCTACGGACGACGAGGTATATATATATATATAGTAAGTAAGTAAATATTTTATTATAGTGACATGTGTATACGGAAATAACAAACATTTATTACAAATGCATAGAGAAACACCCGGCCCAACGGACCTATAAGTCACCTTATAATTATAGTTTTCAAGTTGTCAACATGGTTAAACATATTAGAAAATACTGTTATGAGCTCACAATGTACAATTTACAATATATATATATAATTTAAATATTTTGAGAATCCAAACTCTGCAGGCATAATAAACTTCTTTAACCAGCTAGTCCAAACCCGAAAACTGGAGCGTCGAATTAAGAGATAACAACTCATAATTCGTTTTAGGCATATTCTATCACGGGTATTTTAAGAACCCATTAAGGAACCTATAGTTTTAATCGGAACATATACATTAGTGTGTGACCTAAACACTGGATAGATTTTTGATAAACGGTTTTGTAGTGTAACCTTTTGTTACTTGGCGGGTTAGTTTCTTTAAATGGAAAAGTGCTACTATGTTGCTAGACTTTCGATGCATCGTGAACTGAATCAGTCGTATACTATTTCAGGAAGATAACTCTTATCTTTAGCCATTGTGCATTGTAGTATATATATTATAAACATTCCGTTCTCGATTGACCATACTAATTATAAGATACATTTTCCTCTCGTTATTTCTATGGAGGATCTTGTGAAAATTAGGTACATGTGTTGCTCTAAGGTATCCTATGCTAACAGGAAGTTGAGGTGATTCCCATGTGTTTTTACTACTAATACTATGCATTATTATATACTTTACAGTGTTTTTTTAAAATCTTTCTCTGAACGTATACGCTCCTTTAACATATTCATTGCAAAAGAGGGCAAAATAATGTATATGAACTTGTGAAACCTTGTGTTCAGGGGCCTCCTGCATGTATCTATAAAGTGTATGAAAACATTACGGACACATACTGTTTAAATCAAGAAGTCAGAAAGAAGGGATTAGTGTCATATTTTTGCAATTTATTACAGTTTACTAAGTTAATGAAGTTCTATATATCAGATAATTAAAACCGTTTCTTTTGATTTTGAGCACTGATATCATTCAGTCATTATGTCCGCATGGGAAATGTTCATCCGTGGCGTTGGTAAATTCCGCTGTTCATAGCAAAGCGAATACTATAAATATATTTCACATAGGAATAGCAAGTATTACCAGCTTTTTTATTTAAAGAACTTAACCCGCCAAATAACGGCAATATTACACGAAAACAGGTTAATCAAAACTCTATCCAGGTGTTCAGGTCATATAGTAATGTGTATGTGCCTATTAAAAGTATATGTATTCACGGGTTCTTAAAATACCCGTGATTGAATATGCGTAAAATGAATCACGGAGTTAGAATCGCTTAATTCAACGCTCCAGTGTTGGGGTTTGGCATGGCTGGTAAAAACGGTTTATATCGTGTCTATAGAGTTTGGATTCTCAAAATATGTAAGTTATATATGTACCTCGTCATCAGTAGGTTTAGAAACGGTGCACATATGTTGTAAAATGTGGCTATTGTTGGCGGGTAAGTTACTTTTTAAACAAGTTATTGGTCAACTGTTTTTCCTCTGCAACCCGATTGGTATCAAAATATATTTGGATTTGTAATGTAATAATACTTAGAACTTAAGTTCTATAACTTTTTCCTTTTTTAACAATTTCTTTATAATTCAATGAGATTGATAAGGCATTATAGAAAGCTTTAAATGTGTACACCATACTGAATTTCCTCAATATTAGTTGATTGTATTTCATGCCATGTTGGTGCCATTGCCTTAATTGTAATCTTTTACCTAATGATAACTTTAAAATCATTCAATCATTTTCATTAGTTCATGATTTGATTTACCACGTGCCAAGGCATATCAATTTATTAACTCGGCGTGAATCACGGATTTAGTCTCAGTCTTCATTGAATGCTTTTCAAATTCTTGACAAAGGGGGTGTCAGTTTAAATGTGTAATAGTTTCACTTGTGAATGAAACACGTTAAGGATTTGACATTATTATACCTCGCATAAAACGCCCATGCTAAATCCCCATAGACAACTATGTGTAATTTCTTACTATCTGATACGAGGGTGATATTGCAGGGTGATAGTTAATCGCAGGGTAATAAAAAACAAAATAATAACATGTACAGCTTTGGTGCGCGTTGGTATACGTACTGTTTCGGCGAAGTCATCGGCTCAGTATGATGAAATTGCTATTTGGTTTAACTCATCATAACTTCAAAAGTACTTAACTACTCATTTTCTTATTTAAGCTATTTCCGATCAACCATTTTGGTTCATAACAAGACTTTATTCAGCTATCCCCAGAAAATAAACTCGAATTACTTATGAGAGATCACATCAGAACACTTGCAACATCTATTGTTAAGGCATATTTGCATCGTCGAAATTGTTATATGTGTCCTTTTAACTAGTTTCCATGGTTAACATGTTGATATTGTTAATTAGAAAAGGTTCATTCTATCATTGTACCTTTATAAAAGATTGAAACTAAAATAAGGTAAACATTGAATATTATGTTTAAATTCGATAATCATTGCTTGCATATTATTTAAAAGTGCCTGATAGGCCCATGGGGCCGGGTGTTTTGGTAACTGTTCTTGTAAAATGAATTATTTATATTGTTATACACATGTCACTATTCTATAAATATCAAATTCATGAGAGGGTCATATTAAGAATGTTCACCCTCATAAAATGATGTCGTCACTGAAACAGTACGCACACCAACTCGCACCATATTGTTCACTATCACCTTGAAATTTACCTTGAGATTTACTATCACCCTGTAATATCACCCTCGCGTCAGATAGAAAGAAATATCCCATTTTGTCTGTGGGGATTGAGCATGGGCGTTTTATGCGAGGTATAATTAAATATTTACTTAGTTACTTACTTACTTACTTACTTGTATATATGGCTTTCGATATTAGAACAACACTCAACACATTGAATTAAGAGTCAAAAGTTATAAGAAGACAATTAATGATTAAACATGTATTGCCAAGTAAAATGACATTAAATAACAGCAACATTATTAAACGATTAATTGTATCATGAGGTAAAGTAATAATTGGCAAGCTAAACAAAACAAATTGTATAGTAGTAACCACCCTAAAGGATCCTTAAGCACGCTGTAGAAATGGCGTTGGGTGTAGTAATAAAAACACCGTATATTATGTTAAACTTTCATGGGCCTCAGTTTGGCCTAAATGAATAAACCATTTTAAATGAACTTTCGTTCTATGGCGGTAGCCCTATTGTCAACCCTTTTGTGTTTGTGATGTATTATTTGGCCTTTTATTCATCTTTAAATATGTTCTTTGTTTCTGTGTGTGTTTGTGGTTGACTGTCGTCCTTGAATGCTGCTTTTCCTGTTTGATTTTATATCTATATTTACGATAATAATATGATAATAACCAGCTTTTTTTAAAATTTCTACAACATTCCATTTTTGAAAATATCATACCTAAAAAGCCTAGAAAATAACCCTAAAGGAATTTGCTCTGAAATCTTAAAATGGTTTATTAAGAACACGAATATTGTAATGAAGAAAGCTCTAATAAAATCATGTTTCACTGAACAACATTCAGTTATAAGTATAAAGGAAATATCGAGAACATTTAAATTGTGTCTATACTTTCATTGTTGCTTTGAACACGAGATCTATAAGTGTTTGTGCAATTTTAATAAACAACACGGAGTGTATGAAGGCCATTTAATTAATAGGTGCACACAATCCAAAAAATAAGTCGGCAGATTGTGCTTTTTGAAAGCCATTATATTGCCGAAATTGTTCTAGTTTTTTTTTTTACACCGTCTTTTACATCATCTGCAAGCTTATTAAATATAAGGTAACGGCGATTGATGAAAAAAACACGCTATTTTAATATAGAGGATTTGATATATGCGGTGTTAACGAACTAATGGGAGGTTCTATTTATCACATAACATGACGTCATTACATAGGCTGTATTTACAAAACAATACATGTGTATAATAGTAAATTTCTTTAAAACGTGTTTGTTTAACAAACTATTTTTTAGACCTCTCACTGGGTATTATATTTTTCTTGTATACCGGATAATGATATCCGCGTTTTACATGGGTGATGAAATGCCTGATCTTACACGTGGGGCATTCGCAACATCTCGTACACTGCTTCTCAGCATGACTCGAATGTAATACGCAGGTTTCCATATTGGTTACGTCATACTAGCGTGACGCGCGTAAGTTTCCCGCCAAAACGAATTTGCATTCAAAATCAAAGTTATCTTTAACATTTTGCAATGTCATTTAGCCGATTACTCCATCTATAGTTTATTTACGTGAAAGCAGTGATAAAACCTTCATCTACATTGTATAAAACAAACACTCAACGCAAATTACGCACCAACACGTGTGGGTAGCGTCTGTATTGTTTACATAGCAACAGTGCACTATTTTCTGTGCCGTTGCCTTCCGGCTAACAGAATGTAAAGATTTTGAACATACCGAAGCGCCGTGATACACACGAGGCGGGATCCCGAAGAATGACGGGATTGGCCGAGCGTTCACGATTGACACGTGGGGAAGATAAAAGAAAAATCGCGCGCTGCTATGAACAATGACAGTTACATGAAGTCATTGTATAAATAAACATGCAACACGTTAGTAGTTGGTGACGTCAATGCGCAGAAATAGAGAATATTATGTCAGTGCCTTTTACTATCAAGTTTATTGGGCGAGGCTCAGAAAACGAAGAATGACGAGGCTCTGCCGAGCCATTCTTCGTTTTTATGCCGAGCCTTATAAACTTAATAGTAAAAGGCACTGACATAATATTCTATTTGTTATGTTGATTATCTACATTTACTGTACAGTATTATTATTACCTCTTTCTCAGAATATAAAAACAGTTGCACCTCGTATTTGAAATATCCCTATCTTCACCAAATAGCCATGAACGTTTTTTATAATATATACGAGATCTAGCGATGGCTGTACCTGTAAATATAATGCAAATATACTATATCCTCAATGCCCGTTTTTAGAGTCGAGTCACTATGTTCACACAATTTCTTTCCTCAATATCCATATCCGCTGCGGGTTCGAATCCCACTGGAAACTCGACTTGTAAATGGAGTACGTATTGATTCTTACGGATGCGGGAGGTATACAGTACTGGTTCTGCCCGGAAACATGTGGGTGGTCTGCTTCTACCACTACAAACCGACAGACCATCAAATAAGGCCTAAAATGTGCTGAAAATGACGTAAAACACCATTCAACCAACAAACCAACCCTTAGATACTGTTTCTTCTCTTCAGAAAACTGCTAGAACAAAGTTCCCAAAACAGACATCAACAGATAAATATCAAATATCACAAACACAACCATATCTCTAATTTAAACTAGACTGTAACATTAAAGAAAGATATAACATGTATAAGTTGCTCATTAGATAATAGTAAAAATGATTGATGCTATAAAACGTGAACCACTAAGGAACTGGAGCCGATATGGAAGAAAATATTACGTCAATCCAAATAAGAATAACACCATTATGAACTAAGGACCACAATAGAAATAAGGGAAAATTATTTCCCCCCTTTTTGTGTAATCCTTGGTTTTGATGTGCAAAGCATGGTTTATATCTCATGCATGCATTTTATTTTTATTTTATGCATTGTGTTGTTTTTTTAACAATGTATATTTGCCGAAATCTATCTATCTATCTATCTATCTATCTATCTATCTATCTATCTATCTATCTATCTATCTATCTATCTATCTATCTATCTATCTATCTATCTATCTATCTATAAATCTATCTATCTATCTATCTATCTATCTATCTATCTATCTATCTATCTATCTATCTATCTATCTATATATCTATATATTTGTCTGTCTGTCTGTCTGTCTGTCTGTCTGTCTGTCTATCTATCTATCTATCTATCTATCTAGGCTCTATACTCCGTTCGGTGTAGTTATTTTTTTTTATAAAATAGTTTTGTCTTTAAAACTCGTCGACTAGGCGAGTATCTCTATTTCTCTATTTTTAATTTATATGATATTTAAAGCTGTCTCGTAAATTTTGTCTTTTTTAGTGGTTGAAGTACAGTTTTATTGAATTATATGAACAAATGCTAACAATATATGACTAGCACAATATGAATTAATAGTTATGATTGAAAAAACAACAACATAAACAACACCAATTAGTTGAGTCTTCTTGACTTAACAGTGCTATAATCAAATATTACACTCAGGTTAACATGTATCTCAGTGTAATAGGATGAACACATTTCATATTAAACTGAAGAACATTGTGATGGTATCATATACTCCTCAACAATATTTCTCCATATGCTTACCAGTGAAATTGTCTACATATCATTTTCTAACGGTTACACATTAAACTGGACATTGTCAGGTCTTCTGCATTAGATCAAAGAACACAATGTTAATATACATTGTTCTGTTAATTAAAAAGAGTGCGAGATTTTTGATAATTTCTAAAAATTATTAATTTTCCCCAGAACAACAATAATGGAACTATGAACGCGAAATTTGAATTTCCCCCGAAATTGACCAACCTTGGCATTTTAAATGGATACAACGAACAGTTTTGAAAAACGCTGATTTTTTATACCATCCAAAATGAATTAAATTGTAAAGACCTAGTGGCATATTTGGCACAGCACGTTTATCTGTAGAGTTATTCTAAAGCAAATGGTGTCAGATGTTTGTTAAAGACTCCATAGTCATGAAAATCATACGAAATAACATTTTTGGGTGAAAAAAGCGTTTTATTGAAATTTCAAAATCTGAATTTTCAAATTATTTTTTTACAGAAACACGAAACAGTTTCCATTTTTTGAATGCAATATGCATTTAAACCTGTGCGATAATGCAAACTGTAATCTTATTGAAATAAAGAAGATATTGTCCTTAACTTAGTTGGAGGTGTAATTGGATTGACACAAAACCCTCTTCCTGGTCGCCTCTAGTCCATTTAAACAGTTGTTTCGAGCAGCTATGCTTTATAAATGGATAAATACAACGTGTTTATTTATAAACTCAGCCGCATTTCTGTTGTTGCCTATTAATGGATGTTGCCGTTAAACTAATATCACTGAAATTATCACTTTGTATTTCTGAGCTGGTAAAGGATGTGAGTAGGAAAGAGTCGCAAATTAAAGTAAACAAGATGTCCTCCCATAAAAATAAAAACAGCCGCAAGTGTGTACTTTAAATAATAAACGGACTATATATAGCATGACAAAAAAGATTATATAAACCCAGGTGTTTTGCCATCACGAGTCAAATATACAGCCTGGTAAAACATCAAGAATGTCAAACGAGGATTTGTGAACTTATGGAATGTTTCTAGAAATATGCGGCGTGTTTCCATAATATATGTCATAATGTCCAAGTTTGTACATGGTTATATGTGTGTTTTATCGCTTATTCGCTTATTATCAACGAACGTTAAGCGTATCAGAGTAGAACTCTGGCCGCATGCAACCACCCACGTACATGTTGTAGTTATCATTTACAGAATATTAGAAACGTGTCATCGTTGCTATGTTACGATGCAAGCACTAATCCGTTCACGAACACACACCTTGCATTATCTTCACATAGCTTAAGAATTGAGACAAGTCGTTATGCAAGACATAGGATTGAAAGAAATGAAAGAGTTTGTCAAATATGTAATGCAATTGAAATGATTTAAAGTATTCTAAAAACCAACCAGCTGCAAGTATATTCCTGCAATAATATCACGACCATTATTCATACAGAAAAGCAATATCACATAAACAGCCTCATTAAATTAGCCACAACCCTTTAATTAGTATCAATTAAAACATTACTTTGCGATCAGCGCTACAGAGTCTATCATTAAATGTCAAACGAGCATTTTTACTGATAAACATCAAACATGTTGGCATTTCAGTGAGTTCAACAATGGATTTTATATCCGCTTGCCTAAAACCAATTTCTATAACTAGTATTCATAGACACGCTATATATTGTTATTCTTGTTATGTCTGTCTGTAAGCAGCATGAGAATGTATATATAAATGAATGAGGCTATTTATGTGTTATGACAATATATTGTGTATTTTTTTTAAAATTACGGTGCCATTGCATTTGGGTGCTATGATTTTTATAGGACCATTTTTCTCATTTTTGCAAGCCACGCTGGGTTTAAGCAATATTTTATTCAAGAAATGTGGTGAACAATATGTCAGATAATACATAGACAGGATTTAAAACAAGCTTTCGAGGAAAACATACAAAGTCACCTACTTAATATTCATATATGGCTGACATTTTATTTGTAATACATATTATCATATCGTGTTTACATGGCATTTGATGGAATTTAACATGTATAACTAGTAATATGAACTCGATAGACCCGGTCCAACCATATTGATATATTCTCCTGAGTCACTACATATGTCAGCGGTTTATAATACCTTTGACTTATCTTTCGATAAATCACAAAACAAACTAAAAAATATAATAAGCATTTTGTTCACCATCGACATCAGTACCATTAGGACTCAACTCGACACATTGTTATTTTTTAGTGTGTGTGGTGTCTCGTTGCTAATATGAGCGACTGAACCTTTTGTGAAGACGTGATCATTAAGAACTATTGGTCGGTAATCTTTGCAAACAAATCCAATATCGATGAGATATGGTCAAGTGAATCTTTCAACCAAATACGTAATTTAGGCACGAGCAATGTCAACCATATAATACATAATGGTAATTCAACACTATTGATGTGAACATAATATTAGAAAGAATACTTAGGGACCGACCATTTTGATTTCGTGGGGCCGGGGGTGTGGGGGGGGGGGGGGGGATTTTCCTTTCAGTCGGATTTTTTTTTTTCATTTCGGGATTTTTATTTTGCCTAGTACACTGGCCAGATTATTTTTTCTGCAACTTGAAAGCCAGAATTTTTTTTTTTAAAGTTTTACTGTTCGTAAAACAAGAAGAGCTGTTGTAGATCTATACTCAACGTCTGCGTCGACGTTGGTTTTCAGTTTTGGCCAAGTTCAATTATTTCAGCAACCACTGGTCAATGAAACTTGAAATATGTCATCAGTACCATCAAGGACACTGGTAGACACATGTTCCACGACTCTGTATTGCATTTAAACAAAAGCATGGCCCTTTTATTACTTTGAATTTTGCCGTGTATTTAAACAACTGGAAGTCGTACATCAACAAAACTTGGATTATCAAGGGCACTAGTAGACACATGCTCCATATTAACTCTGTATTGCATTTAATCGAAGTTATGTTCCTTTTTCAACTTCAAAATTCTGGCTAAAGTTTTTAGGCAAGTCCTTGTATTTCAATAGGTGAGTGTTAATTATTAATACAGCTTCAGTAAAGCGTGGATGCTAATTGACACATGTTCCATAACTCTATATTGCATTTTAGCAAAATTATGACCCTTTTTCTGGATAACTATTTTCTGTATTGTATTTTAGAAAAGGTGTAGCCTATTTTCGATTTAGAATTTCTTATATATTTTTTTCTTGCCAAGTCCAATTATTTTAATACCCACTAACCGTGTATATCTCAAAGGAGCTTGACAAGTGTCATCAGAGTCATTAAGGACACTTACAGAGACATATTTCATAAGTTTTTTTAAGCAGCTTTATATATTTTAATGAAACTCGCTGCATACATCAAATAACAATGGCAAGCATGTAAATGTCATTAGCCCCATAAACCCCACACATTCCCCACTCCTACACCACCACCATCATCACTCCAGATAAATAGACAAATATGTGTTCTATTCATTTTGGTTTCTCTTCAGTTACCATGTCTGCATCCTGTTCTCTTCCACCGCTCCCTCAAGGTCATATTCTTTCTGGGGTATTAAAGGTCTTTCTTGGATATTTGGTATATATGTTTCTGACTACTCCCTCCCCTCACCCCCTGCACCCTCACCTCAACACCACCTAACCTCCACAATTAAGACTTGGCCTTGTGAATGAACTGGCTCCATAGTTGGTGATACAGAAACAGAAGTGTCAGTGACCTTGTTTAAAATTGACTTTGAATAGTGGAGCATGCTGTCCTTTCGACAGCTATTGTTTAGTATGGATATTTCCATATTTGGTGGATGGAAGAACTCCATGTCCTTGTTTTAATCTTTAGTTTGCTTGTCCTTGTCTGTTTCTATGTGAGCCCCCTTTTGGTTTTCTAAATTGTGTTTTGATTGGATGTTTTATTTGGTAGTTTAGGGGATTGTCTTGTACTTGGCTATGACTACCGTGTTCCTATTCAATTCTTATTAACACTGGCATATAGCGCATAGCTTTGTCTGTAACCTGGCATTGCACGTGGCTGAAGATGGCTGAAGTTCATTTACTTATTGATGCTATTCACAAAGTCCATCTCACAAGTACCAGGACTCTTCTATTGTAATACTACCATGACCACTGCATATCACATTGATTACTTACATATTCACTGTCTACTACCATGACCACTGTATATCACAAGTATTACTACTATGACCACTGCATATCACATTTAATACTACCATGACTACTAAGACTAAATACCGCATTTATTACTACCATGCCCACTGAATACCCCATTCATTACTACCATGAGTTATGCATACTACATTTATTACTACCATGACCACTGAATACCCCATTTATTACTACCATGAGCTATGCATACTACATTTATTACTACCATGACCATACCCCATTCATTACTACCATGAGTTATGCATACTACATTTATTACTACCATGACCACTGAATACCCCATTCATTACTACCATGAGTTATGCATACTACATTTATTACTACCATGACCACTGAATACCCCATTCATTACTACCATGAGTTATGCATACTACTTTTATTACTACCATGACCACGCATACTATATTTATTAATAATATACCTCATGTCAAACACCCATCTTAAATTTCCATTTACTGTTATTTTCCCATTTTTGGAATATCTCATATCGCCCGGCTTGTAATGTCTCCATGGAGTGAGTCACTGTATGGTAGTCTTGTAATGTCCAGTATAAGTTGTAATGTCACCCCAGTATAAGTTGTAATGTCACCCCCAGTATAAGTTGTAATGTCACCCCAGTATAAGTTGTAATGTCACCCAGTATAAGTTGTAATGTCACCCCAGTATAAGTTGTAATGTCTTATGATTGTGAAGTCAAAGCGAGTTTATATGTATTAGGATGTCCTATGCTGAACAGTGTATGTATACCTGCGCAAATGAAAATCAGTGAATATTTACTAAAATGGTGGACACAGTTTGCACAACTTTCTGAAGATGATTTGAAAAGTTTACTCATGAGTTCACAGTTGACGATTCCGAAGAACACAACGAACCATACGCAAAAAATATTTTCTAGGTGCTGAGAATAGTGATTTTGAACAGAGAGAAGTAACAATGTTTTCTCATGTTGTAGTTCAAAGGAATATTTAGTAGTCTACCAAATATATTTTTCAAACATATTTTTCAGTATAATAAATAAATAGTCTTAGAAGGTTGACAAATATTTACTGTCACCCTCACAGGATTGCAATATTTACATACATGTACTACCATGAACAATGTATATCACATTTAGGCCCTTATTTTTATTATTTGTTTTGTTAAAATTGCTGTAGGAGGAAGGAAAAAATAAATATAAAAGTTTGGTAAAGTATAGTTTAATTATTTTATTTGAAAGGAAGAGAATGAAATGTTCTATTAAAATCTGGGAGGAGGTAAAACACAATAAACTATCAAATTCCCTACGGAAAATTAAAATACCTAATTTCGTTTTGTTGTAGGTGGTTTCGTAAAATAATGGCCTTATTACAATCATGTCTTATGTATACCACAATAATTATAACCAAGACTTCATATGAATATCCCATTCATTACTACCATGACCAATGTACCATGACCACTTTATAACACTTTTTACAACACATTTACTACCACCTTTGCCAGTGTATACCACATTTATCACATTTATAACTACCATGACTAATGTATACTACATTTATTACTACCATGATTTATGAACATCACATTTATTACAAACTGTCTTCTAAACTCATTTCAACTGAAGATTTCGATAAACTTCTGAGCAGAAGTTGTGGATGTAGCCCCATTCCATGCTGAATCCAATGGCTGATGTAGTAGATCTACATTTATCATATACTGAAGAGGGAGCCAGATTATTTTTTTTCTCTAATTGGACTCACAGACAGATTTTTCTTTTCCAAGAATGTGAGAGAAGGCTGGATTATTTTTTTTCAACAATTTGAGGGACTGTTTATTTTTTTCCCCTCAAGACAGAGCCAGGATTTTTTTCAGCAATTCAAGGGCCAGAATATTTTTTCAGGAAACATCCCAGCCCCCCATCCCCAACCCCAACCCCAACCCCAAAGAAGGAAAATGGTCGGTACTTAAGAACTTGCAATCATCCAGGCGTCAGCGGCAGCAGAAATCAAAATGGTCAGTACCTTATATGGCAGAAATTGTGCGCTTTATATTCGAACAGTCTGTGGAAAATAACTGTTTAATTTATATCACTTGCTTGGAAATTGTCTACCTAAGAACATGAGCTGTAGTTCTTGAAAATTGGTCAAGTGTTTTATAAAGTGTTGTCATTTACAGTGGGAACGTCAGTTTTCCTTCTTTTCCCCATGAAAGTAACATCATTGGATTGTAAATAACTAAGAAAATGAGTCGTATGTTATTGAAATCAATTAGAGTTAAAAGAATTAAAGGTGAATTAAAAATATCAATTTTACCATACTGAACTTTAATATAAAATGTTCTTGGTATTAAAGATGTTATTTATTCCAAACCAACAATTATACTCTATATATCTTCCACTGGCATTTTATTCTGAAGTTCTTTATGGTAGATTTTATTGACTTTCGAAAATGAACCTTAGCTCAATTTGCGAAAAAAGTCTTATCAATGGGCAAGATACAGTTATATTAAAGAATTGAATTGAATTGAATTGAATGTTGTTTAACGGCTCATCAACACAGTATATGTTATTTAGAGCCGCCCCAGAGAGAGGAGAAGGATACATAGGAATTCGGGAACCGTGCACTACTCTTATTATCGAATAGATTCCTATGGTTCTTTAAAGTGTTCGGATCATAGACCGATACACGGGACCGCACGGTTTAAGTCCACATCCGACGGACGAGGCTAAGGGAAAGTGTCTTGCCCAAGAATACACCGACGTTTTATTAATGAAGAAATGGTGTAAATAAGGTAAGTTAGATCGTGGTAGCATATTTGTACATCCTGGGCAAAATGTTTACAGAACATGTAGAGCAGTCTCACATCAGTATCAGGACACACGCGAAAACATTGAAGCTAGTATGGGGAAATATATCCCGCAAAGGACTCTTAAAACCGTGATGTCATTCTCTTCTTAGAAAATACTGCCTACTTTGTGGCAAACCAGTAGGGCTAACAAGCCAGACCTATATTTACTGCAAGAATCTATGATTTGAAGAACGAATAGTTGAAACATGCAAAAATAGAACATATTCTTTGGCTCATGAGGTGTATAATCTCATTCAAACGGTAAATGATCTTCACGCGGTCGATGTCATGTATCATCAGGAGTGCATGGTTTGTTTCAGGACATGCAATGAAAAACCATCACAGTGGTGCTAAGTAGCTTTTGGTTCCGGTGCATCTGACTGTCCATCTTCCACAGTAACGGATAACTCTTTTCTTGGTGTAGTCACGTTCCTCGAAGACAACGACGAGGACCAAATATCTGTCAATGACTTAATACTTAAAATGGAAGAATTTCTAAGAGATTCTGATATTTAGCCATACTGTAGAGCTTCAAAAACATGAAGAAACGTCTTTAAGATCACTTTATTAAAATGTTAAGTACATGATAAAACGTCTTTAAAACCACTTATAAGATGGCATAACTATAAAAAAAATCATGTCGTTACTTTTAGAAGTACTTCTTCTTCGCTTCTGCATAATTTCTATTGCGAACCAAAAAAAAGCCTGTTTCGGAGTTTAAAAAAAATCTGTGGATTATTGAGACCGCAGCAAATCTTGTAAGAAATAAAATAAAATCTGTCAGTCCTGAAGCTGCATGTAAGATCCATCCAGATGTTGACGAAATATAGTCTAAACAAGCCAATTGGGAATATGTTGTTCCAACACTTCAATTCTTTTTGGAAACTATTTACCGAGAAAGACATGGTTGAGAAAACTGCATAGATTGGCCAGGCAATCATGCCATGTGTTCCGCCACGACCGATTATTGTACCGTTACAAATATGACTTTGAGTTCAAGTGCATAGGACATATAGATATAAAAATCGAACAGGAAAAGTAGCATTCAAGGACGACAGTCAACCATAAACACACACACAAACAAAGAACAACTTTAAAGATGAATAAAAGGCCAAATAAGACATCACAATAGGGTACCGCGAAGGAAGCTTGGATCCACATTGCTTATTGATTCACTGTTTAACCTTGGAACTTCTTTTTCGTATTCCGAAGTACAGAACTATGATCGAAATGCGGCGGTTCACCGAGGTAAACAGAAGAGATACAAAACGGAATAGGACTTATTTTATTGCAGATAATGTTAACGTTAATATTTGAACTTTAGATGGCATAAATACCATTCAAAGATGGTCACAACTGATACTGTTACACAAGGCAATGTAAAATGCAAACCAGTCCCAGTAGGGCTCACAGCGAATGAAATGACTGATATTGGGACTGCTATTGGGAAAATACAAATTGCATGCCTAAGAACAAATACAAGCCAGCCTTGATATAGGGAAGATTGCTTTCGTTCCAGTCAATAAATGAGACGATGAATGATGATATGTAGTGGAAGACCTCTTGGTTACTGAATTCTCAAAGACCATCACGAGATGACTTTATGCAAATGGTCCAGAATAGCCAGAATCCTGTAATCCTGTAAATAGTCAGTAATTTTCACGCCCATGATTGACATGAAGTCTATTGATGAAAGCTGCATTCAACAGACGTGTGTCTGATCAATCTCAGAAATAACATAGTATCCCATTTTTTCGTTAGTCCAAACCTTGTGGTTTTTAGAAGCATTGATAATTTGATGCAAGGCTCTGGTCTACAAGAACTGTTGGAAGTCAAGACCGAAGGCCGTGGGTCAATATAACAGTCCGAGGACCAATAACTCGGACAATATGAAAACACTTAATTAATGACAATTTTATTATTTAACAGCCACTACAGTATAATTTGTTTTTAATCAAATTATTTTGACATACTTTGCGTTTATTTATAGTAGCGTTAATTTCATTTATATGTCAAAAGCGAGCGCGAATGACGTTACTTAACGTGAATGTTAAATCTCGTATTGGCGAGTTTCTTCATATTGGCCTTGTTTTTACATATTGGCCGACTTCCGGTTCATATTGGCCGAGTTTGCGTCGTATTGTGTGTAGAGTTTCTAGTAAAACAGGGCTAATATAGTTAAGTTTATTAATAAAAAAAATTACAATCTCACTCTAGCCGCCACGAAGCACGTCATTTGTATGATATGACGTTTTACTTTTTTAAGATTTAGTATTTTATTTTTATATTAACTTTTTTGTTTTATTCGAAACTAATTTCATTTAATATTGAATTAACATTTTAATGCTCCGTGCATTTTTCTGACGTCGTAAATTGCAACTAAAAACAAGGAAGTGAGTGCCTACTTATATTTATCATATATTTCCTTGTTAAATATTCATTAAAGATGAATGACCACCCTTTGTGTAGTATTATCAATTAACAAATTTAACACTTAAACATCATGTGAACATTTCTTAATAGTCCCGGAGAGAAAAATTTATGTAAAACGGTTCAAGCGTTGTATGTAAAAATAAGTATTATTTACATGACGTAGATATTACTTTTACCACTGCTTGACTGCACGGGGAAATGAGGTAAATCTGAATTGTATAGCTGCAACAACTATTGCGAGATAATTGATAATTACATTTACCTGTGGATTAATTTACCTGTTCAAAGTTTCTACGTCATCAAATAAAATCTTATCCTCGCTTTTCACAGATATTGCAATGTGTGAAGTGTAACTATCTATTGTTGTTTATTGATTTCGATTTAAATAAACATAAACATGTTCATAAAACAAAAAATGGCCGGAGAACTTTAATGTATAATTGTAACCTTTGAACACGAATGACAATGCCATTTTAATTGTGTGTGTTTTTGCCGACGAATTTCCTTTCATTAGGCCATTCCAGAAATTCAGATATTAAATAATGACGTCACAATTTGGACTGCTCCGTAGATGGGCTTCTCGACCTATTAGATCCCTCATGAGAAAGTAACAAGACATGTTATCGCACTTTTGCTTCCATCTTTTGATTTCGTAAGTGGTGTATTACAACATATATGAATATTAGAGGTTTGCGTCACAAAATGAATGCGATATCGAAAAAGTCCACAGTTGAACAGCCCTTGTAAATATATTTATATCAGTAGTACGACCTTAGTATGACTGTCCACCGAAACCAATCTTATTAGGTTGGCTAGGTGGTCGAGTGGTCTAAGGTGCCGGCTATTGTGCGAGGTGCTGTGTCAAAGTTGGTTTCCTAGGTGCGGGTTCGAATCCAAAATTGTTTCCATATATATAAATGTACATATTAACACTTTTTACAATAAATACTTTAATACGTAGGCGTGAACATACTAGCATGTTATATGTATTACTGTTGTTGTTTTTTGTTTTGTTTTTGTTTCTTTAACAATTTAAATGTAGTTCTCAATTCCCACACAATTTAAATGCAGGAAAGGAATTTATAGAGGATCTTAACTGAGTACCTGTTTAATAATACATTTATTTAATGAAAATGGTTGAATGGTGATTTACGTCATTTTCCATCACACATTAGGCTATATATGACGGTCGATTTTTCGTGGAGGAGGCAGACCGACCACCTTTTTCTGAGTATACCCAGTACTGTATATCTCCCGCAAATCCGTAAGAATCGACGCTTTCTCACTTAAAATTCAAGCTCCCAGTGGGAATCGAATCCGCAACGGTGGGAGGCGAGAATGTTTCAAACGCAGCGTCCATACCTTCTACTGTAATATTTATGTCACGGCATTTATTACACTCCCACAACGTGATAAATATTCTTCTTTTTCAAAAAATAACCTTCCAAACATATCTAGAAACTCCATTGTTTTTTCAAGCTTTCATCTCTAAGAACTGTAATAGATGCCGCTAACAGTAAATGTGTCTTCTATTAAGAATAATGGAATTCATCTAAAGCAATCACACGTTTTAAAATGCACTTCGGGACTCGCTCGTTCTCTTAAGCTACGTTACTGTTGTGTGACTATACCGTACAACAAACGTATAAGCTATGTATACATATCTATATGTTTAAAGGGTTATTGGAACAAACAGGATTTAATGAAGTTTGGTATTCTCAAGGAGTAGAAAACATAACGTATTCCATTAATATATTTAAACAACGAATTAAAGATATGTTTATACAAAATTGGAATGCTGAATTATCGGATTCCACTAGAGCTAGTACAGACAGAATAATATCAGATTTCAGGTTTAAGTATTATCTAGATGTACTAAATATAAAGAAATTTAGAGCTTTTTTTACAAAACTAAGAGTCTCTAGTCACAGGTTAGAAATAGAAACTGGTCGATGGCATAGACCAAATAAAACACCAAGATCCGAAAGAAAATGCCAGCTATGTAATATACTAGAAGACGAATTTCACTTTGTATTGGAGTGTTCACTATATCAAGATATTAGAAAAGAATATGTTAACAAATATTTTTGGAAACGGCCAAACATACCAAAATTTATTGAACTTATGACAACAGAAAACAAGAGTTTATTAAAGAAACTGTCCGTTTTCATTTGTAAAAGTTTTAAAAGAAGAGACGACATGTTTTGTCCACAGATATAAATGTGTTCTGATCAGTACTTAGGAATATTAATTTAAAAATATATATTAAACACTTATATACTTAATAGTTGTCAAATACTTTTTAACTAGTAACATATACAGATGATCTTGAAACTCACCTATGAAATTATACAAATTGTCATTAACTGGAAAATATTGTGTGTATTTCATATACATGTTTATATGTATGTACTATTTGCATGTGAACTGTTGGGCGTAATGCCTTATGTTTGAATAAAATATCTATATATATACCATATCAATTATTTTGCTATGGTTATGAACCTTTTAGAAATACAGTGTGCTATGTTGAGTGTTTTGTATCTATTATGGGATATAATATATTTTATCTAAAAGTCTAAAGTAGTTGTACACTCAAAATAAAACGTAGAACCATTTTTTGTTTATTTTTCTTTTTAGCAAACGAACATGTTTATTCGTGTTAGGCTTGTAAATATTATTGTACTGTGATCTTCAGCCAGGGGTGCAACTTGTTTAATTTATATTTGAAATAACTGAACAAAGCTATTTTCAAAAAAAATAAAATCTTTTGACACAGAGTAAGAGTTCATTCTATTTACTTTTTGTAAAATAACTTTGTCAAAAATCAAATTCTTTCAACAGAAAACTTGACCATATAATTGAATAATGATGGCACCATTAGGTATGATTGCAATAGAGTCAATTAATTATCAATTTTGTTATGGAACATGTACAATCTTTAAGAGCTTGCGTAACATATTTCTAAACCTTGCATAAAAGATGTAAAGGCAAACTAGTTAACAACAAAAGTAAAAAATATCACATGTTACAGGAATATTCTGGTTTTGACAGAAAACAGGTTTATAAATAGAAGAAAATGAATACATATCTGACAAAAACAACTTGCAGTTTTTTTGAAAAAAACAAACCCAAAACTACAATAACCTAAACCAGTTATTTCAGAAATAACTTAAACTGACTGATGAGACTTAAACTATTAAATTTAAATATTTGCAGTAAACTCGATACATATTTTTGACCAGGATAATGCGTTTCGTAAACTTATCTCGCTATAATAGTCAACTTAATTAAAACAGCCACACAATTACATTCTTCTTGACGATCGTGTTATCCTCGAGCAAACTATAACGCTTTGCTCCTCTTTTAGCAATACACGAGCAGACAGTATATTCTGTAATTCAATTCCTTTTCTTCTGCCAGTTGAGCCAAAGATGAAATGGATTAATATTGCTAGTACATTTGCTTACGAATTTAGAAGTGACTTTACACTTTGTGCAATTGCCCCAGAGGTTTAGATTTCAACGCTTATTCTGTCTACAGATACCAAAATCAATTAAGTTACATATTCCACAAATGTCTTAAGAAAGCCCTTTCTACTTGATAGTTGAATGAAAAAATAATGGTTGATTAAATTAAAGAAGGTTTAAATGTTCTGTAGTTTGTTCAAACAGTGATGATAAGTTCGTTGCACGCTGTAATCGGCGTTCAAATTAAAATAATGTACCATCTTAACGCAGTTTGTCACTGGAAACCTGTTTCATTCTATTTCCAGTCGCAATAATTAGTATAATTTATTAGTTGGTTGAAGGGAACACTGTATAAACTCGTCTGCACAATGAGTTTTCTCAAGAAGGTGTCAGTTAAATGAATGAATGTTAATACTTGAAAGCGCTATATTTTATATCTCATCTATAAATTGTATGGGCACGACGAGTAATAATATAATATTTTATATTCTGACCAAATTACAGCTATCGTGTGAATTTCATAACTTCTATAAAACGAACATACGTTAACTTCTGTCTTGTCGGCACGCCCTTAATGATTTATTTTATTGTTGCTCTGGCTTCTGCCAAGTCACTGAGTACTTGCCTTGTGGAATTACGTGGTCCGAATATTAACCTTCATACCCCATCCAACCCCTTCTCCAAGAAGCAAAAACGGTGTTGGCTGGGGTATGCAATAAAACGTTAATTTCGGCTTAAAAAGTTTGCATATTGTAGAATTAACATATTTAATAGGTAATTTTAAACAAATTATCGCATTTTTTTTTCAATATTCTTTTTTTAAGCGTGTTTTATTGTCGAAATATCCGTTAAAAAATCTTGCTAATATACGCTTTCCCATCGCTTAATGGAATTAAGACGGGACCACGTAAAGATTTGTTATTATTCATATCATATATACATGATCATGTTTGTGTTTTACTTGCATTGCGTACTAATGCTGAATAGTTTATTAGAGGATATAACATGGTAGAGATTTATTGGGATGGCAATAGTGTAACAGTGAAGTTTGGTGCACCCAAGAACCTGGTTTCAGTAAACCCAGGTGATATTTTTGACACTGACCGTTCCAAGGGTTTCTATTGTCATCTCTTTCATATTTGTGATGTCACATACCTGGTCTCTTATTTATCCTTGTAGATTGTTGTTTAACATGAACAGGAAAACAGTCCCACCATAATAAATCAACATTCCTGCGTATGTGTATGTTTATTCACAGGAATGTGCATAGAGGTATAAACAAAACATGTTCTTGTTTTGAGAGAAAGCTATTTCATTTCGCACAAGAACCAGATACAATTTAATAATTTGTTCATGCATGTTTGTCAATGCTCAGAGTTGTTTGTTTCATTGAATGTAGCCGCACGTTTAAAAAACCGTTATTTTGTAGTTATCAATTATAGTAGCTACCAATTAGTAGTTATCAATTATATTAGTTATCAATTATAGTAGTTATTAATTAGTAGTTATCAATTATAGTAGTTATCAATTAGTAGTTATCAATTATAGTAGTTATCAATTATAGTAGTTATTAATTATACTAGTTATCAATTATAGTAGTTATTAATTATACTAGTTATCAGTTATAGAAATTATCAATTACCTTCTTACAAAACAAATGAAAAAATAAAAATAAATAAAACACAACAAAAAAGCAATAACATCGATAACAGTTATTTTTGCGATATCATTGACTACAATAATTAATATATTAATGATTATGTGTATGGAAATATCATTTTCTAATTCATTTAACTAAAACTGTATACATATTTTATGATTCTATATAATACTAATAATAAGGGCAATAGTTGTAGCTCAGAGGTCATGCTATGGGAAAAATCTTCGTTTTTGAAGTTTTTGAAGGTATCGTTAATTGGTGTCCGGTCTATCTATTTCGTAAAAGGTTTTGCAGAGGAAGATAGGGAAATGTATTTATATTTGCAGATTACTGAAGGAAGTTCCCTGTAGCTTGTTGTGAGCTTATGCGCGACAGGTAGGAAACGTAGAGTCAAATATACTCAGTTGCAAAAGGAAGTGTGTGCTTTTGATTTTAAAATATCTCCAATCTAAAAGTCGTATCGATCCAAATGTTTGACACCGATATTCATACAACAGTCGCTATCGGTCAACCGTAAAAAACTAATCTGAAGCAATTTCAACTGTATAGCGATTTTGAAATTTAGCATGCTTTGCACGTGCAGGACATGGGAAAGCTACATTCTGGCGAAAACATGTTCGTCACTTCCCTTTTTGCCTTTTATGAAGGGAAAAACACAAAATATTTCAAATCTGTGCTATTGCAAAATGCCAAGACTTGTTGAAAACCAACGAATACAAGCATTAACGATGCTGGCACGTGGCGACAACGTTACTGACGTCAGCATGGCATTCAATTAACACAGGAATACAATTATCCGAATACGTCATCGTTTTGAACGTTTTGTGGGCGTCGCGATATTAATTCGAATAAACATCAAAAATTACAAATGCCAACAATACATAATGATTAATAATTTCTTCCAGGTTGTTGTCTTCCAAGCAATTTGCAACTTTTGGTTTTGACCCCTACCCTTTTTCTGCAATAAAAAGTCCATTTGAAATTAATCAGTTTCCAAAAGAAGTATGCGCAATACATTGGTCGTTCCTTGCCCTAACAAAACACCGAACATGAAATGTTTCTTCCTTAAATAATACATTTAGTTTTACAAAAATCTAAGTGCACACTTTCTTTTGCAAACCGAGTATATAATTGATGCTATATTTGAAAATGCTTGACTGGAAACTGTGACAGATTTATTAATAATACAATATTTTATATTTGTAATGATACACACTTTAATGATATCAAATAATACACATTATATATACGTTCAAAATAAAAGGAAAGGCACCAACCATGAAAAGTTTAGCGATATAACAAGGAGGCGATGAAAGGCACCTAGCATGGAAGGTATACTAGGGTTGTGATTCCGAACAGTGAAATGGCTTGTATAGACACATCGAGGGCTTAACGCCAAGCTATTATACATATTTTTCAGAAATGTTTACAAGAGAAGCAAAACCACATCTTGTGTTTATCTTAAATGCATTCAAGAACTGCATTCTCAAAATAATGTCATTCATTTATGTTTCGATAAGAAAATAAATAATGCATACGTTCATATTGACTTACTATAGGTTGTCGCTTTAAACGTGAATAGGTGGATGAAATTTGTTCAGTACGAAGGTATTGTAACTGACATTTATGAGGCAGTTTTTGAAACAGTTTCCGGAACCTTCTAGAAAACGCATTTTATTTTTTTTGAAACGTATTTGGAAAATGCAGCTTTTAGGCAGTATTGTTTTTATTGATAAGGATTCTTTTGAATCGTTCTAAGAGTATGAATAAGAAAGTATCTTACTTGCAATGAACAATGAATACATGTTATGATATATAAAAAACAATCATTGGCATTGGTAAATATCCCAAAGTAGCATGTTCCATAAGTGTGATAATAGTTAGTCTAAACCCCTGCTAGATGCCGTGTTAGTTTTCACGCAAATTTTGAAGTATATTTGAAATAAATATTGCAGAAGATCAGCTGAGAAAAGAAATGTTATTAAAAGTAACAGTATATCTATCAGCATGATTAAGTTGCTTCAATACGACAAGCTCATCTGTGAACCTGACGGTAGGAAATCATCTCGAAGTAAATTTAATACTAAATACTACATTTAGTATTATATCTCAAAACAATGCCGAAGAAGACGTAATTCAGAATTAAATTAGAATAAGCAGTTGCTTTTATCGTCACGGTGAGTTCTTCCATTCTTTGAAGAGTATCCAACCGCACCGAAACGCGTAGAACAAAAAAACAATATATGCGGAAATAATACGCATTCTTTAAACAGGTATTGTAGAAAAATAAGTCTATATAATATTAGAAGAAAACAATATGAAAGTATACAATGAAAGGTTCTTGAATTTGTATGGAGAAATATTACTTGCAACTCATTCTGTTGGCGTAGAAAAAAAATCCCTTTTAAGTACTATGCTTATATATGACTCAACCTGAGAACTCACACGCATCATGGTAAGAATCAATTAGATGCATGCCGTGTAACACCGTATATAGCTCATTCCGTATATAGCTCACCAGTAAGCTTTATTTGTAGGCGTATAGCTCACATTTTCTACGTATATAGCTCACACCAAAGTAAGCTTTATACGGTGAAAAGGCATGGTCATTCCGTATACAGCTTATCACCATCTAAATACAAAATTAGTTAAAATAGGAGCGCACAATAACAGAAAATAATTGCATAAATTATGTTGCTGGTTACATGGCGTCTACCCTTGTTACTACTACTACTACTACTACTGCTGCTGCTGCTGCTGCTGCTGCTACTGCTACTATAACTACCACTGTTACTACGACTGCTACTATTACAAATACTACTAACAGCACAACCACTACTACGTCTACCGATACGACTACCACTACTTCTACGACCACTACTACTTCTACTACGACTACTGCGTTGAAATAGGACATTTTCCTGCTCATTTTGGGGTCTTCAAAGTAGATTTTAGGCATACTTTCAACGTAAGTACAGACACATTGCAGATATATACTCTGTAAAAAAAGTTTTGGACCATGGAAGTGTTCGAACCCGTACAATGATCGCTGAACCATGACATTCGACAATTACCCTTATTATCTCAGTTGATAATTCACAATAGATCAATAATCAACAATAATTATCGTTTAAAATGAAAGTTTGTGAAAAAATGATAATCTTTTTATTGGTTACTCGAATGTGTCCGTAACTGTTACTTTGTATGAACTTTGCAACATGTTTTACAGACCCTTTGTGTGTTTGCGATATTTTTTTAAAATCAAATCTTGTTTGGAATTTAATGATTCTGGTACCAAATTAACCCGGTAGGGTAGAACTTGGTTACTAAAAATAGATACTTAAATTCTGTCCACTAGTTTTATTTTTATATGACTTTATATACCCTGGTCCAAAACCTTTTTTGCCGAGTATATATTATTTTTAATATATTGTATGTAGCGAAACACTTGTGCTGAAGTACAAGTGTCGGTCCGTCTGTCTGTTTGTCCTAAGTAGGTAAGGGTTGCCGAAATGGTAATTTTTGGAATATCGTAATTAATAGCAAAGTTCGAATAAATATCTTTAAGTAGATATTTTTTATTATGTAGTGCTATCCTATTAATAAATGCATAGACAGAGGCATTCTTCAAGTGTTCGTCCGTCTGTCTGTACAGAACCGTTTGCGTACTTGTATTAGCATTTATTTTGGCTATTTCAAAGTCTATTTTAGGCCTACCAGCAACATTTTTATTTCTAAAGAAAATGTATAGTGTTACCCATGTCCGCGTGTGTGTGTGTGCTCGCGCGTGCGTGCGTGCGGGTGTGTGCGTTCACGTTAGTTCAAAGTCTATTTTAGGCCTACTAGCAACATTACTATTTCTAAAGAAAATGTATAGTGTATCCCTTGTCCGTATATGTGTGTGCGTGCGTGTGCGCGCGTTTATATTTTCGTTTCCACCCAATAACTTGAAAGACTACATGAATTTAATTGATGTGTAGGTGTATAATAATATATAATACGTAAGTTCGATGTTGGACATTTTTTTGAGTTACTGAGTTATTTTCAGATTTAATTTGGCGATTTAGTGGATTCCGGACAATAAGTTTTGAAAGACTTCATTTATTTAAAGGTAACAAAGCACACAATGACAGCAAATATTTTTGTCAATGGTCATCATAAACTGATAATATATTTAGAGAAATGCATAAAATAACACTAATTTACCTCGGTCAAAATCGGTAAAATTTAACCTTAATTTTGAGTAAAATCTATTTATATTCATTTTCGTTCTATGAACGAAATTGAATATCCATATAAAACCCATATTTTACTTAAAATTTAGGTTAAATTTTGGCCATTTTTTTCAAATTGGTGTTATTCTATTTATTTCTCCATGTATTATAACAGTTTCTGATGACCATTGACATGTTTATGACATTCTGTGCTTTGTTCCCTTTAAGTCATATTTGGTATGTAGGAGTATAATTGTAAAATACTGACTAAGTTCGATTGTGGTCACCATCGGCTACTTTTTGGAGGAGTTATTGCCCCTTTTCTACTTTAATTTCGGCAATTTAGTGCTTTCCGGACAATAGCATTTGATAGACTTCATTGATTTGATTCATATTTGGTTTGTAGGTGTATACAAGATCGAGATCAAGATCAAGATCGAATTAGGTCACAATCAGCTAATTGTTGACAGAGTTATTGCCTCTTTCGGGCTTCAATTTTGGCAACGTAATGGTTTTCGGACAATAACTTTTGAAAACCTTAATGATTAAATTCATATTTAGTGTGTAGGTATATAATTGTAAAGTACAGACCAAATTTGATTTTAGGCACCATCGGTCGATTTTGAAGATTTATTGTCCCCTTGCGACTTTTTAAAAGAGTAAGCTTTATTCGGTATCAAGGCACATGCCCTCCGTAAATAGCTTATCATGAGCTTTATGCGGAGACGAGCTCCGTATATAGCTCACCTTGAGCTTTATTCGGAGACATTGCTCCGTATATAGCTCACTGGTGAGCTATATACGGAATACGGAATGAGCTATATACGGTGTTACAATGCCGTAGTAGTTTCGCATAAAAACACGCACACTAATTTTCATAACTAACCAACTGGTTCGTTCCGCAAGTTGTATTAAATTGTATATAACAAGTGTTACTATCTGCAATCTCATTGGTTACACGTGAGCGTCCGCAAAAGGATTTTAAGTGATCTCTGGAGGCTTGTGTCACCTTCTGTGAACATGATACATCACCTCCATGATATCTCCAAACCCATCTAGTAAGACCTTCTAGATATGCCATTCCCACTTGAGGTGAGAAAATAATCCAAAACACATTACTCTGCTTATATAATCATATTTTATCAATTCCGAGTTGCAGTTCTCAAACAGAGACATAAAAAAATACTATAAAATAATAATAATAATAGTTTTGATCAGTTTTAAGGTGCCAAGCGTCACCATTTTCCATTATATTTTCTAGACGTATCCCCTGATATTACGTTATGGTTTGTATCTATTAAACTATTTGAAATATTTTACGACAGTTGTTCTTCTGGGAATGATTTCGACAGTGAACTAATAAGTCTCTTCTTACTTCACTGATTTCGTAGATCTATATTGACTTTTGTCTGCAACTCATTGCTGAGTATGTTTTAAAATCAAGTAATCATATTATATTAGAATCAGTCTGGATGAGTCATCAGAACAGCAACGTAGCATTTGTATTAAAGAAGCTAACCCGACAAATAACGGCAAAGTTACACTATAAAACGCTATATCATAAGTTCATCCATGTGTTCAGAGAATACAATAATGTGTAAATATGTGTAAAAGAACTATGAGTTGGTAACCCTTAATTTGGGGATTGGCCTGGTGGTTAAAGCCGTTTACACGGCGTCTGTAGAGTTTGGATTCTCAAAATATGTTGCTAAATATGCTAAATATATATATCGTCGTCAGTAGGTTTATAAACGGTGTACATATTTGAAAAATGTGGGTGTTGTTGGCGGGATAACTCCTTTAACGAATAATAATTACGTGTTTTATTTTCACATGTAAAGTCCATTTTTACCGTTACTTAGTCAAGATATTATTTTATTCTGCATATATTTTGATTCTGTTACCTTTAGTTGTCATAATGCCCAACTGAAGGATCATCAAATATTAGTTTTCGAGATCCCACCATATAACCATATAAACAGACAAATGCAACCAGCTAACCAGAATTGGCCCGTAGGTCCATCCCCGCCCGTGGGGTCATAGCCCTGGTCAGGGGGGGGGGTACACTTAAGGTGGTGGGCGGGGTAAACAATTAATTCTCTCTGAATAGGGTCGTAGTGCATTTCAAATTGTACGTTATTCAGAGCAATGGCATACACATTTTGCCCCAGGGTCATACTAGGGTGTGTGGTAGTGTCAAAGATTTGACTTTATTGCGAGCGCGGGGATTTGTGATGGCGCGCCATCGACTGTGCGATTTAGTTTTAAAACTGTTATGACTATTATACGGTCTATTTCACCTGCTAAGATCCAGGTTAAGAATAACTATAACACTATTATATGGTCTATTTCACCTGCTAAGATCCAGGTTAAGAATAACTATAACAGTATTGTACTTCAAAAAATATTGTACATTATAGGATATTTAAGTTGTATGGCGATATAATACTTGCAACGATTTTTTTTTGGGCAAAACCGAGAGTTCTCTCCAACTTATACTTTGCCATACAAATTCAAGATCTTGCTGTTGTATACATTTCTATTGTTTAGATCGGTGTGAATTGTTTGATTAGTTTGTTTCATTGTAATCATTGTCATGCATGCTCTTGATAAATCTCATTAAAATCATGTCCTAATTACACTTTGATACTCTCCGCTATTGGATCTGACAACTTTGCCTTTGAGGTCACGTCAGATCGACCTTTCATCTTATCAATATTCATGAGATCAACTTAATTCAACCAATGCAATCGCGCGTTTCATATGCACTTCAGATGACAACTCGAGTGAACTGAACAAACGAAAATCTACATAAAACAGATCTATATCCGAAGAAAGGTAAAGTCTTCGTGTGTTTCTGCTGTGATTATTGCACGATAAAATCAAAGAGATGCACTAAATGGCATGTTTTACATAAGATACGAAGTAAATCATCGCTGTCATGCGTATTTTGGAAATATATATTCCACCGAAATTATTACGACATTAGATATTCTAAATAGTAAGCCACAGTAAATCTGGCCCGCTTAGCTCAGTTGATAGCGTACTCGACCGCTGACCCACGAATGTCATTTTAGTGTGGGTTCAATCCCACGAATCGGTAAATTTGTTTGTACCGCTATTAAATTCCGTCAAGCAATCTTTTTTCTTTTTTTTTCTTTTGTGTTTTATAAGCTAAAAGTTACGGACATTTTCTCTTCCAATACCGAGCGTAGACTTCTCCACAACGTTTTACTGAAACGCGATATGCACAGGGAAGCTGTCAATACCGAACAATTGTGTAGGCTAAAATCTGATTGGGTACTCCTAAGGTCAGTCTGACGTGACCTGCAAAGGAGCGTGGTCAGACGCTTAGTAGCGAACAGTATGGTTTTAATGAGATTGGCTCTTGATGAAATTCGTATCCAATCGTGAAAACTCGACCCATCCCGTCATTCTTCGGGATCCCGCCTCGTGTGTATATCGAGCTTCGGTATGTTCAAAATCTTGACATTGTGTTAGCCGGAAGGCAAAGGCACAGAAAATAGTGCACAGTTGCTAAGATGTTGTTGTATAAAAATGTAGTGGTCAGCCACATGTTTTGATGTATGATTTGCCACTTACAATACAGGTTTTATCACTGCTTTCATGTAAATAAACTACAAATGGAGCAATCGGCTAAATGACATTGCAAAATGTTGAAGAAAACTTTGATTCATTTTGGCGGGAAGCTGACGCGCGTCACGCTAGTATGACGTAACCAATATGGTGACCTTCGATATACAATCGTGAACACTCGGACAATCCCGTCATTCTTCGGGATCCCGCCTCGTGTGTATCACGTCCAAATCTTGACATTATGTTAGCCGGAAGGCAACGGCACAGAAAATAGTGCACTGTTGCTGTGTTAACATCATGGCGGTAACCACAAGTGTTGATGTATAATTTGCGTTGAGTGTCTGTTTTTTACAATGCAGATAAAGGTTTTATTACTGCTTGCATGTAAATAATCTATTGTTGGAGCAATCGGCTGAATAACATTGCAACATTTGGATGATAACTTTGATTTTGAATGCAAAATTGTTTTGGCGGGAATCTAAGGCGCGATGACGTAACCAGTATTACATTCGAGTAATGCTGCGAAGCAGTGTACGAGATGTTGCGAATGGTTCGATATACATTCGAGTAATGCTGCGAAGTAGTGTTTGAGATGTTGCGAATGATTCGTATCTTATTTTCCTTTTGTGCGCATGAGTATTTTGCGCAAAATGGTTAACGAATAACATCGACGTCGGTTGTCCTACTTAAAAGCGTCAAGCGATTTTCTGACGAGTATTTTACCATTCGTTAGCATTACATTAGTAGGTGAGTAATCTCAACTTCTTTCACAGAAACATGGAAAACCATGTTTTGGTGATGAAATTAGTTACGTTTAAGTGTCTTTACAGTTGAAAGTAGCTCCTTATCAACGTTCAATATCGGGCCTTGGCAACGTCAAATATCGTAGAATACTAGATATATGAACGTATATAATGAATAAATATACTCAGTACATTTAAAAAAGCTAAACGTTTTGTTTTCGAATATTTTTAGTCCGCTGTTTTTTTGTTCAAATCAAGATTGTATTTTATATTAGAAACAAAGGGTAACATATATTGCGCTAAACAGTTGCATAAGAGTTGCTTTACTTCTTTATGTTAATGGACTCACACCACTATTATCTCCCTTGAATACTCGTGCCCTACAGATGAAGGAGGTAGATAAAAAAAAACAAGCTCGCTTTTCTACATTTTACAGGATACATTGATTTATCTTTACCAGGTTCTAAATCTACAGCATTTTAGGAAGAGATCACATAAATATGCATGTTGATATAAGATTTCTAGCTAATTCTGCCTCATTTTACACATCATGGGTCTAATCACCACGGGGTTGTATTTTTGTCTAAATTTTGAGCAAACATGAAATTAAAAAAAGTTCAATCTGGTAAATATTTGTTAAATGTGTTTTAAATTGCAGATATTGGATCAATGAAGAATTTAAGCATAAATACATGTTGCAAAATCTTTTTTATCTCTATGCCACGAACAAAAACATTACAATGGGACCCTATGGAAAATTAATTATGGTGTGAGACGAAAACACATTTTGCAATAGGACTTCAATTCCGCTCTATAAATTAAAAAAATACCAAGTGTTGCGTTTTCAAAAGTACTGAGTGCATATATACACGTTTTTTTTAGCAATATCACCTTCTTGTATCGGCATGATAAAAGGTGGCACAACAATGCAACACGCTAATCGCTTACAAACTGCGGCGACAGCTTCATGATATATCACGAAGAAAAGAAACACAAACTATTAAAATGAAGAAGTTACTACCAATATTGGGATAATTTATCCAAACGACAACTTGGATCAAATTGGTTCTTAATTTTCAAATAAAATATCAGGTTCTGCAATATAACGTATATTCTCGTCAAGCAGAGCGTATTGATTGTCACTTTATGACTTGCTTGATACATGACAAGGCGTGGATATAAATATCACATTCATGAGAGGGTGATAGTAAGAACGTTCACACTGATTATATGATTATCACCCGAGCCGAAGGGTGAACATTCTTACTATCACCCTCTCATGAATGTGATATTTATTTTATTATACCGAAATCCCCTCGGGCCAAAAAAAAGGTTAATTTTAGTACAGATTTCACTTTGCCGGATTTTTTTGAATTTTTTCAAAAGTTGCTATGAGTGGTGGTAGTTTATTGAAATTGGCAACGTACTTTTGAAGTTATGTTGAGTTAAAAATAGTAATTTCACCATAATGAGCCGATGACGTCACCGAAACAGTACACACACCAACGCACATCAAAGCTGTGCATGCGATTCCCTTTTTTTTACTATCACCCTGCGATTTACTATCACCCTGTACTATCACCCTCGCGTTAGATAGTAAGAAATTACATATTGTTCTCAATGGGGATTTAACATGGGCGTTTTATGTGAGTTATAGTAATAGTCTTTATACACTCAATACAATTTGAAATCGCAGCTCTTGGTATTGTAATTTCTATGGATGTTAAAGATCCTCGTGCATAATGTGTTTTAACTAAAAGGAGTAGAGCAAATTTTATGCAACAGTTTATCACCATATGTTAACGTTTGGGACAAAGAGACTTGTGTACTAACCTAAATTACAATCTTGATTCGAACAAAAAACAAGCGGACTAGATTGAAAATCAAAAATGTTGCATTTTTAAATGTACTCGTATATATTCAAGTCATTTTGAACATATTGTCATCTTCAGTTTTAACACCCGCTAACGTCCCGTTATAGAAATTTGCATAATTCGTAGCAACCGCGTTTGTATGACTTTTGTTAGAAACAAAATTTAAAGTTTAAGTGAATAAAGAATAAGTTCTGTTCTGTTTTATGACAGTCACTGTTGGTAATAAATCGTCAATGAAAATATATGACTTCTTCTAAAGTCATACAACTTATGGAATTATGGTTTACAAATGAACTCCAAACCGTGATATATTACACGATAATTCACCGTAAATGATGTTCTATTTCTTAATTATAAAGAAAACAAAACTTGTTGAACAAACGGACGGACGGACAAAGCGACGCCTAAATGGTCCGCCAAAGGTTAGCTGGAGCATAAAAGATACGGATTGATAGAAATCCTAGTTTAAAGTAGTCCGGACTCGTCATATGTCTATGCAGTTTCAAGGCCATCCGTTATATACCATATACATATTGCGGCTTCAACGCAGCACTATACGATATTTTTTTTATATTTATACATAATTGCAACAGTTTTGCTTCCACACCCTTGGTATACTGTGTTACAATCGATCTGACGTAAATATATGCAAATACACAAAACGTTAATTTGTTTTGATGTGAAATAAATGATCGGTAGCGAGATAATTACAGCTATAAATTCCACCATAATTCATGCTTCTGACGGCCTCGATAACAGACTGTATAATTACATAATGGGTTAGGGATTAGAAGAAAACATTAGTAATACTCGTTTAAGTACGTTCATTAGCCAGCAAGTCAAGGTAACAGGATTTAATAGTAAATAGGAAGAATGATTCAAATTATCAAATACTTCGAACGGCTTCGCCGAGACAGATATTCGTTACTTACTATTTCAAATAATAATCTAACTGCCATTTGTCACTGTATAGAAATTGACAATTATTTAACAAAAGGTCTGCAAATGAAAGAATATTTGATTTTGAATACAGTGGTATGTTCAAAATAATTTATATTTACTACAAATGTAAAAATATAAACAACATACTATCAACCTGCGATCTACTATCACCCTGCAATATCACCCTCACGTCAGATAGTAACAAATTACACACTGTTGCCTAAGGGGATTGGGCGTAGGCGTTTTATTGGAGGTATAATAAAATAATTAAGAGTGCTTTATTAACACAGTGATGAATCAAATCAATTAACTGAAGCAGTGATGCGTAACTGGAAATTAATAGCGTAAACACAGTGAATACACCAATTAATAGAGAATGGCGACTTGTGTATTACCCCGAATGTTCTCATGCACATAACATTATGTATTTCATCAAGGTTTATGTATTAAGCAAACATAGTCAATACATGGATAAGAATGTCATTTTAGCGGAATGTTAACTTAAACACAATCAAATATAAATAGTAAAAGAAAAAGAAAGGAAGATGAAAGGAAAAGAAATAATCTAATAATCTGGGCGAATTTATAAACAGTCAGCATAATACATTGTCTATATCTAATACGTGATTAGGTGGGAGGGAGATATTTGAATTGTTTCTACATATCAATGTACTCTATAATAACCCATATGTTTTATTGTTTTATTTTTCGTCATTTCAATACTATACACATTTACAAATGCATATAATTATATTGGTCAATATTGGTATAATATTGGTATTATATGGGTCAATACTATATGTTTTAATTATTTTCTTAAATTAAAATAAAATGTATATGTAAGTAAGTAAGTAAGTAAATATTTTATTATAGTGACATGTGTATACGGAAATAACAAACATTTAATACAAATGCATAGAGAAACACCCGGCCCAACGGACCTCTAAGTCACCTTATAATTATAGTTTACAAGTAGTCAACATGGTTAAACATAATAGAAAATACTGTTATGAGCTCACAATGTACAATTTACAATACAATTAAAGTTACAAAGGGTTCATTCATAAATATTATATATATTGCGATAAATAGTGTCAGTTTAGTTCAATAATTGCACCACATGTTTGCAGTTACGAGTTATATAACACACTTCTTCTAAACAGATAAGCTTTAACAAGAAATTTTACAACTTTTCTTGTGTGGTTATGAATCAGGAAAATCAGACTATTAGTGCATCATCAGATTTAAAATGGTTGTATATGTTATCTCAAGCATGGACAAAGAAAAAGATAATACCTTGCATAAAGATCAACGATTGTTATATGTCGATAAACAAAGAAACACATGATGCAGGTGATTTTTGGACGTATTGCATTATACGATAGCCGCGTTGTTCTGTCTGTCACGCGTTAATTTAATTTGTGAATTTAAATGTAGCCTGACATGCTATGAAAGAGAATTCGTGTTGAGTCTTTCACCAGATACCCAGGCAGATGCTATTAAAGCCTTTAATGACACCTCTCGGTATCTGGATGACATATTGAACATTGACAACCTTATCTTTTCTACTATGGATTATAATATATACCCTAAAGAACTTCAACTTAAAAAAGCTAATATTTCTGATACTAACGCTTCTTCTCTCGACTTACATCTCTCCATTGCAAATGGTGAAATAATTAGCAAAATATATCAAAAGAGAGATGATTTTAATTTTGATATTGTTAATTATCCCCATTTAGTTGGGGATGTTCCCCGAGCAACTTCTTACGCGGTCTATGTCTCTCAACTTATTTGTTTTTTTCTAGAGCTTGTACTCGAGTTGAGGACTTTAATATTCGAAATCAGGGCTACAGTTACCATACACTTCGTAAAACCTTTGCAAAATTTTATTATCGCAACCCTGATCTTCTTTCCAAATATAAATTTTTAAAGTAATTTGAGAACTCTTCTGCGACAAGGACTATTGTTGCCTATTTATAGACTGTGTTTGGGACTATTTAACATATTTACAATAAATTATATAACAATCATATGCATACAACATTCTATACCATGTAAATTGCCTATACTACACTATTATAATAAATTATACACCTAATTGCACGTAATATTCCAGATATATATCAACGTGTTTTGTACAAAAAGGGGCTACAAAGAATTACAGAAAGAACAACTCCGTCATGTAGTAGACCTTTTAATCAAACGTACAAATTCATAAATGTTGAAGTTTCGCTTGAAAAAGTCGAGCCATTTCAGTATTGTGTTTAATGTTAAGAGATTGCAACATTTAAAGCCTAAGTTTGCTCACAGGCTCGAGTCAAATGCGCAATCTGTCGATAATGACATTTTAAAAGGGTAACCATTGGTGTGTTCGGTGCTGTTTAAACCTTCTTTCTGAAAGGACAGGCATAATACATGTCCTGTTTTAATGGGATGACAGTAGGGTAAGTGTGAGGTTTGGTGCACCCTATAACCGGTTTAAACCCCCAGTGGCCTAACCCCCAGTGGCCTACTTTGCCACTGACCGTTCCAAGGCGGTAGCCCTATTGTCAACCCTTTTGTCTTTGTGATGTCGTTTGCTTTTATTATTACTTTTGCCTTCTTGTTTGTCTGTTTGCATGTTTGTTTCTGTGTTTTGTGGTTGACTGTCCTCCTTGAATGCTACTTTCCCTGTCTGATCTTTTTATATTACTCTGTACCATTCAATTAGCGGATATAGCCAGTATGCATTTCTTTTTCCTTTCAGTATATCATCGATCGTAATTTAAAACAGAACCTGATCGTACGAAAGCGTAATGATAGGAAATGTTAGATGGATAATAAAGCATATACCTAGTAATCAAATGAAAATTTGCCCTTTGTTTCATAACTTTTCCTGAGAAAACGAAATAGAAAAAAAATATGAAAATGAGACCTTACATCTTAAAGGGAACATGTTTACATTCTGAACTTATAACAATATTTTTTCTATATTATACTTTTTTTAAATAGACGGTTGTATTTGTGTACATTGTTATAATTTGTTAGATATTTTCTCTATCATTTAGATTATATATTTTATCAGGGAACAAATATTTGTTCTATTAATATACTATTTACATGTAAACAATTCACTATAAATCACATATAACTCGAATTTACATACTAATTGAAGTCTTCCATAATGCTATCGATATTTCTAAAAGAAAAGTTAATATTTTGTTATACTTTTAAATATAGATAGACATTAAGTTGAATATCGCTTAAGCCGGTGTTATGAGACATGAGCGGTGTTGCACTTCACATTACTATTTGTATAGACATTTTAAAACCTCATTCTCACATGAAGTGTATCTAGATATATTGCCATTGAAATTAAGAACTGCCATGTCGAGGATAACATTATCCTCCCACAGATTTAGAATTGAAACTGGAAGATATTCACAAAATAGATTGATAGAAATCAAAGATATTGTACATTGTGTAATAGTTCCGACTTGGAAGATGAATATCATTTTGATTTTAATTTGTCCTTTGTACGAACAATTACGTAAGCTATATGTTAAACAATATTATTACAGACATCCAAGTGTATTTAAATTTATTCACCTGATGCAATCTTCAAGCCAGCAAGAGATTTGTAGGTTATCTAGGTTTGTTAGGGAAGCATTTATTAGTTGCAATACTGCAATGTATGATGAGTAAAAAATTATGTTCATCCTAATTGGACATGACATGTAAACTATTAAAACTTAAAATAGTAACACGAAACTATGTAATAGGAATAGTTAAATCATTATAACAGTGTAAATACGTACGCCAGAGTGAATGACTGAGAATTTTCGGACCTCAGAGTGAATGGGTGAGATGTATGAGTGTATTATATGCATGATTTGTGTGTTTGTACTTTTTCATTGTTTAATGTAAAAATTGCATTGACCTGTCACATATTAACAAATGTAATATGCATTTATATGACGAGAAACATTTGTTTAAGCCTTAAATAAAGAATATGTTCTGTTCTGTTCATTACCGCTCATGAACAGGGTCAATGAAACCGAGTCTGCTACTTTTATCTCTTGTTTGTGTTTGTTGCTTCCAAGGGTTCCCCTTCTCAGTATTTTTTAACAAATGCAATAGAAGTAGGTGATTCAAAAAAAATTAAGGGTATATACACATATTTTAAAGTGAATTTTCAGTTGTACGAAAACCGTTCAAATAGTTCGTGGGGACATTTTAATAGGTAAGGAAAAGGTGATATGTCCAACAGGAATAGTAGCATGTACAGAATACAGTCGCTCCAACAAGTATTAAAACGTAACGGTTATTCAAAAAGTGCATCACAAACACTTTCAGTAAAAAAGCACATCGCAAACATATAAGGGTTGACAACAGGGTACCGCCATGAAACGGTCAGTGGCAAAAGGGACCACCGGGGAGTTTAAACCGGTTCAAGGGTGCACCAAATCTCAATCTTACCCTGTTATCATACCTAAACAACAGGACAGTGTAAATAAAAATAATCCCCGCCGAGTTAACCCCTTACATTTGAGAAAGCGTAGGTGGTATAAGATAAAACACAGAGATGTCCATGTATATAATATATCAAAAAATAAGTTAAACCTAAGAAGCTATTCTCATATGTACTCGATGACTTCTCTGAAGTCAGAGTATCAAGGGGAACACCGTTAAGGGCACGACAAAACGGAGGAAAGGACATTCATCAAACGGTTCCCGCCTTAAAGGAGTTAGGAACACGTTGCCATAGAGTTCACCGCCCGTCTGGTCGTTGCATAATCAAAGAGGAAAGCATAACTGCAAACTTTAGAAGGGTCTACAACTAATCATGTAGTGCGCCGCAGAGTAACCTCTGTTTATAAATTTATAATAATTTTTAACCATGAATAATACACAACTCTTATTAAAAAGAAATTAAGTTTACTATTTATAAGTTTTATTATCGTATCACTGTTCTGCTCGACAAATATAATAAATAACTCATGGAAATTATCACGACCGGTAATCTTTCTAAGTTTGTAAATCACATTTCCATTAAAGACGGGTTGTGGTAAACCTTGTCGCAGAAGTGTTTTCAGTATTAAGCTATTATATTTGTCGATCAGAACAGTGTTACGATAATAAAACTTAGAAAAAGTCTTACGTAACTTATAACAAATATAATAAATAACTCGAATCTTCCTAAGTTTGTAAATCACATCTGCATAAAAGAGGGGTTGTGGTAAACCTTGTCGCAGAAGTGTTTTAAGTTTGCTATTATATTTGTCGAGGAGATCAGTGTTACGATAATAAAACTTAGAAAAAGTCTTACGTAACTTATGGTAACGGTAACCCTATTGCAGGAGTTTTTCAGTAATGTTAAGATTAAGAGGCTGAAGTCCTCAACACGGCTGCAAGCTCTGGCAAAATCAAGTAAATTAAATTATATGGCAATATATGTCTACACGTTCACTTTCATATCAGATAGTATTATACAACTATTTGAAACAATTTTCAAGAAATACAGGTTTTTACAACCCAAATGTAGCCGCCACGGAGCACGGCATTTAAGTGCTCTGACGTCGCCTTGAAAACCAACAACAATCTAACGTTATAAATGATGAAACAGGTTATAAATATTCAACTTAATTTCTTTTTAATTAGATTTTTGTATTGTTCATGGTTTACTTTAAATAAATCCGTTACAACATTGTTGGATAATCATGTTTTATAAGTGTATCACAGCTTCGAACAGAAATCATATGAATTCGATCGAGTTTAGCATAAATATTCAAAGTATTTAGAAAACAAATAGACAGTCTAAAATACATATTTATCTAATATATATCAATATTGATAATTTATTAACATATATATTTGAAGAAAATATGTAAGATTCTAAAATTTTAAGTTTTTTTGTTTCATTTTTGTATTAACTTTCTTGTTTTTTTATTAAAAGTTAATTTTATTTAATATTTTATTAACATTTTATTGCTCCGTGCTTTTTAGGACGTCGTTAATTTAAACTTAAAATCAAGGAAGATTGCGTGCGTCTACTTATTTCTATTTATCATAGTTCTCCTTGTTCAATATTCATAAAAAATCGTAATTGTAACCGTGGAGCATGGTATCGAATTTTTTTTCAAACCATTTGATTTATTTTGACTCGGATTACAACATATATGAATTTAAAAGTTTGCGTCAAAACATGAGTACGATATCGAAACAGTCCACGTATTATTGAACGGTCCTCGTACATCATGTTCAACATCACATATTTTTCTGCTAAGTTTGATTGTTATACACTGATTATTATATTTTAAATTAAGCACATTTCTTTCATAATTTTTTTTCTGTAGATGGTGACTTTCGGACGTTTTTTTTTCGGTAATGGAGACAGTATAATATATAGACAGAAATTCAAACTTATGCATCTAAATATGTTTAGAAATGATATCACACAGTATATGATATCACAGTTATTTTATCCTAATTTTTTAATAGATTATGGACATACTGTCATTTATTCAACGTAAATCAATGGCAACCGCGGAGTAATGTAAATCTGTGATGCTGATCTATAACGATGGAGCATTCTTATTTGTACCTGGATATGTACTGAATATTGGTATATTGAGGCTTTGTTTTCATTATTCTTAAGTTCTAAACATGCTTAGATTAAAAAAAATATGCGTAATATATTCATGCAATACTTATTTACTCTACTAAATTCGTCATGTATAAACATTTGTAAATCTCAATGTATTTGGACCTTACGATTGTAGAAAATTGTCAAAAAAAACGTTTGCAGATGTTGAAGAAAATGAGAAAATATGGCATATGCCCAACAGTCGTGGTAACTATTGACATACATATTATTCCAATATGTTTAATATGTGATACTGTGAAAGTTGGTTTTAAATAATACGAATTTACATTGTTTAATATAAACGTGTAAAAGTTTTTAAAACTACAAAACATACCTGTTTTATATTCAGTCACTCACTAAGTCTATCCTTCCCAAAATCTCACCCGTCAATAAAAGAATGCCACTAAATAACAGCTAACTTGTCGATATAAAGCGTCTCATCAATTGCGTGGGATTTTTACACTCGCCATTACATACGATACAACTTCTCCTGACCGTGAATAGAGCTGCAAACAAAGACCGTCATCTAAATGGGCGTTTGCTGCTTCGCGCGCGTTTCAATAACGGTCACGTGATTTTTAGCGCATGCGCCATTAATAATAAATGATGCAAAACACTGCTGTAAAATGTTACTTAATCCCCATGGAAACAGTTTCAATTCACTTATGGGTAAAATGGTAAAAGCAAATGAGTGAGAACGGAACATACAATAATAGTCGTAATTTAATTCCCTACAAGGTTTGTTTTCGCTCCAGCCTTCCCTAACGCCAGAACTAACACGTTTTATCTGTTTATTGTCGAATGTCCCTTCTGTCAATCCCGAGTCAGAGTGGAGTGCAATCGCTATTGGGAATGATGAGTATTCTTACTAGAGTTTTGATAAGAAATAATGTAAGTCGCTTTTGAAGATCACAGTTATAAATGGGCTTTTATTGGGAGGTTTAATGACCCGTTCTATTCTTGTATGATTTGCCTTCTACGACCATCCACTTGGAATAAGTGTGTACTTTGTCATTCGGATTGAAGTTGTTGAACATGCATCTAATTACCTCAACAACTGGCTTTGGCAAAAACGATTAACGATGCTCTTAAGATGATGTGAATTTCTTTTGTGTGTGGCACATATCTAAAACTGTCTGATATTGAAACTGCGATGAAATAAGACACAATAAATTAAACAGAATTTCAATTATCTGAGAGAAACAAATGTTCTGTATATATATTCCAACCAGATGATGATATTTTATATTTTAATAATAGAATGTTAAACAATGAACTACAAATAATGTTTGACGAACTTAATATTGAAATCAGTCAAGCAGAAATTCATAAAGCTTGTAAAGAGTTAAACAACAACCGCTCAGGCGGATCGGATTATGTCATAAATGAAATGTTCAAATATGGTTGCATGTATTTAGATTCATACTTAGCGAACGTTTTTAATAAGATTTTTGATATGGGTTATTTCCCTTCTCACTGGACGGAAGGCTATATTGTACCACTTTTTAAAAAAGGAGATATAAACCAACCAGAAAACTATAGAGGGATAACATTACTGAGTACATTCGGTAAATTATTCACAAGAATTTTAAACAACAGGTTAACTACATGGGCTGAGGATTATTATATTTATATTGAAGCACAGGCTGGTTTTCGAAAACATATGGGAACTATTGATAACCTATTCGTTCTCCATGGTTTGATAAATCATATATTGAATGAAAAAAAAAAGTTATATGTAACTTTCATAGATTTCACTAAAGCTTTTGATTTGTTGGTTAGACAAAACATATTCTATAAACTTATGCAATATGGAGTGAGAGGTAAAATCCTTAATATTATTAAATCATTGTATACGAACATAAAATCAAGAGTAAAGTATCAAAACCAGCTTAGTGACAGTTTTAGCTGTTTTCTTGGAGCGCCGCAGGGCGATTGTTTGTCACCTTTTATATTTTCTATGTATGTAAATGATTTAGAAGAATATTTTACACTAAATGGTTTTAAAGGTATCGATACTGGAATGTTAAAGTTGCTGTTACTATTATACGCTGATGACATAGTGATATTTTCGGATACTGAGAAGGGGCTACAAGATGGGTTAGATATACTGTACAGTTATTGCCAGAAATGGAAATTGGTCGTAAATGAAAATAAAACGAAAGTCATGCTTTTTAAAAAAGGCGGTCAGATAAAAAGGAACCTATTGTTCACATATAATAATACTGTAATTGAAATTGTAAATAAGTTTACCTATTTGGGAATTGTCTTAACCACAGGCGGTTCTTTTGATCAAACGTTCGAATCATTAAGTGGCCAGGCATTAAAGGCAATCTTCAAAATGAAGTCGTATATAAATCAATTTACTGACTTATCGGTCAGTCACACTTTAGACATTTTTGACAAACTCATTTTGCCAATATTAAATTATGGCGCAGAGATATGGGGATTCTCAAATGCGGAAAAGTTAGAGAAAGTACACCTTCAATTTTGTAAACAACTTTTATGTGTTAAAACACAAACTCAAAACAATTTCATATATGGAGAACTCGGGAGAGTCCCTTTAAAAATTCAACGTATGGCCTATATTATCCGGTTCTGGTTAAAAATTACACGTACGAGTGATCGCAAATATATAAAAAATATGTATAATGTTATGTTAGAAGATCTGATCGTAAACCCAAATAAATTAAACTGGGCATCTCAAGTTAAAGGGTTATTGGAACGAACAGGATTTAATGAAGTTTGGTATTCTCAAGGAGTAGAAAACATAACGTATTTCATTAATATATTTAAACAACGAATTAAAGATATGTTTATACAAAATTGGAATGCTGAATTATCGGATTCCACTAGAGCTAGTACATACAGAATAATATCAGATTTCAGGTTTAAGTATTATCTAGATGTACTAAATATAAAGAAATTTAGAGCTTTTTTTACAAAACTAAGAGTCTCTAGTCACAGGTTAGAAATAGAAACTGGTCAATGGCATAGACCAAATAAAACACCAAGATCCGAAAGAAAATGCCAGCTATGTAATATACTAGAAGACGAATTTCACTTTGTATTGGAGTGTTCACTATATCAAGATATAAGAAAAGAATATGTTAACATATATTTTTGGAAACGGCCAAACATACCAAAGTTTATTGAACTTATGACAACAGAAAACAAGAGTTTATTAAAAAAACTGTCCGTTTTCATTTGTAAAAGTTTTAAAAGAAGAGACGACATGTTTTATAAATAAATATCACTTTTCTCCATTTTTGTCCACAGATATAACTGTGTTCTGATCAGTACTTAGGAATATTAATTTAAAAATATATATTAAACACTTATATATTTAATAGTTGTCAAATACTTTTTAACTAGTAACATATACAGATGATCTTGAAACTCACCTATGAAATTATACAAATTGTCATTAACTGGAAAATATTGTGTGTATTTCATATACATGTTTATATGTATGTACTATTTGCATGTGAACTGTTGGGCGTAATGCCTTATGTTTGAATAAAATATCTATCTACCTATATATGTGTATGCGTCAAAGCATTTATAAAAACGTTTTATGTCGTTGTAGATTTGTGTGTGCGTGTGTGGGTGGCGGGGTGGGGGAGAGGGGTGCTTGTGGGGTGTTCCAAACAACGTTTAAAAAGGCATGACATTTTAAATATTTAAGTTGTGGAAAACATATTGACTCATCTGGTCACTGACATAGTTGAGTATGTTCTATGCGCTTTTATAAATATATCTTTAATCCCATATTCTGCTACTGGGTGTTAGTATATTTATTGTAGTTTTACACTATGTGAATGCGCACTTCTTCCAAGTCATATCCATTTTAAATGCATGTTTGTATAATTTCTTACTCATTTTCAATTATATTTCAAAATCGTTATCATTGGTTTTAAGGACAACATAATAGTTACATTGCCTCCAAGTTCCCAGGCATATTTTAATTTCTACCCAACAAGTTTAGCCTGCACATATTTTATTCGTGATACCTATATAAACGGTGGATATACGAAACAAACCCTGACTGCTCAAAACTGATTAACTATATCCTGGTTGTAACGGATCCTTGCCGTTTTAAAGACATAAACAATGTGTGTGTGTGTGTGGGGGGGGGGGGGGGGGGGGGAGTGTGAAATCACCCACTCCCCATCCACCCCATCCCCAATCTCATTCGTCATTTCCCCCGCCTCCACCACAAAGAAATCTAAAGAAATAAGAAGAAAGCAATATATACGACGGAATTTTTGAAAAGCATGTTTGTCGAAACATATGTTTCTTTTTTCAGAACAAATGCAGCATAATCTTTAACAAGCTGAACCAAAATGTATTTCTGACGGGAGATACAAATAAATACCGATTAGGTAAATCAATGGAAGCAACAAACACAAAGAAGATGGAAAAGTAGCAGACTGGTTTTATTGAGTCTGTTCTTGACAGGTAATGTAAGGCGCAACACGCCCACTAGCACCGGTTTTAAGTGTGAGTTTCATGATCCCAAAGGACCAGTAAATACAGTTGATTTCTTAGGTTCATTTCTTAATCGTGTTTTAAAGTCGAACTTTAATTCGATTAACATTATTTTGATCACACAAACGTTTCTAGCACAATACAAAAGTTCATTTCTATCCTAAAATCGGTAAATGTTTAAATTTACACCATGCCTAACTATACGATCTCTGGCAAGAGACACAATCTGTATACTGGCACCGGACCCTGATTGATTAATGTTTTAAACACTATATACTTTATTAGAACCAACTACACCAGCCGTGAAATTTCTGCCGAGGGAAACATAGCGTGTTATGGGGGAAGAAATAAAACTTGAATTAAACTGAATGTTTTTAACGTCTCATCAATATAGCATATGTTATTTAGAGCTGCTATTATATAACAAGGACTGACGCTCTGCAGACTGCGCCACAGAGGTGAATTATAAGTAAAATAATTGACATATTACGACACGAAAAAGCCACAGTTAGTGATCTCTACTCTTCTGGGAACCAGATGTTGATTCATTCAATCAGTCATTTTTGTTTTGCATCATATACTGGATTGTTTACTCTAAACCCGCTAAGCATGACTATAATAGCCTTTGCGTCCATTGTAAACCCAGATCAATTCGCGAGTAACTCGCAGGCTGATCAGGGTTTACAATGTCCGGCTGCTGATCAGTCATTTTCCCCAAAACACCCCTTTGTCACATAAATGAAATGGTCCGAATTCGAAGAAAGAACAGTCCATTATATATATGTAGGGTTAAGGGTTAATACGTACAGAAAAGAGGATCCCTTGGAAGCAACGAACACAAACAACAGGGGAAAGAAACAGACTCTGTTGTATTGAGTCTGTTCATGAGAGATTCAATATATCTCACTCCCGCTAGTTGATAATTAATACGATAATTCACTATTTTCACACATTTTCATCTGACTTTAATAACTGTAGAAGTCATTCAGTGTATTCGTATTATTTGCTCCGATAAAGAAATCTGAAACTGGTTCACGGGTCCACTGGTTCCCAGTTCGAATATACTATAGGTAGTTAATGCAGATTATAAGACCCGTGGCGATACAACAAATACATTTAAAACGAAATATAAAAAGATCGGACATATATACAATATAGCTGAAATATATACAACATTATACCAACAACTAACACAATGAACAGAAACGTATTCATATGTATAATGTAACAAACAAATGTTGTTTTGGACAAGGTCACTCTGATTGTGTAATGCAAATATCACAGTATAATTGATGTTATAAAGATCAAACGTACTAAGAGCATTTAGTCATAATACCCCCAGAGAATTCATGAACTTATCCACGATACACAATCTAATGTCGTAAAATATATTGACATTAAAGAAGCAATAGCTAAATATCGGCTGTTAGATTATAGTCATGTGTGACTCGCATCATGTTCTGTTGAATCATAACTTGTTTCCGCTACACTTCAATATGTGTATCGGAAAATATTAGTTATTGGGTTTGTTACTGACCCCCTAAAGAAATATGTGGGGTCAGTAAGATTTATAGGGGGCGAGGCAATAGCATATTTCTGTAGGGGGTCAGTAACAAACCCAATAACTGATTTATTGCATCGAGCACCTTTTATTAATGCAAACACCTATATTTAACTCATTTTAATGGAGCGTCAATGTCATTGAGACGTTCGCGCAATTTGACGTCATGACGTTGACGTCACGACCGGTACAGTTTAAAAACAGTATTAATTTACTTATTATGTTTGTTACTAACGCCTTAAAGAACTATTTGCGAATGATTTACATTTTGAATCGGAATTGTAGTCCATATTGTTTTAGTGACCCTCTATGAAATCTACTGACCCACTATAGAATAATGTGACCGCTCTAATCCATCGAAATTCCTAGGATTTTGTGCGAGGTTCAATAATTGTTAATGCGTCTCCTTTAAAACAACGAAAATAGCAAACTAGCATGATAAATTTGCCTACGGTAGAAGTTAAAAAGATATTGTTATAGAAGGCATGTATCAAATGATACCGTTTAATAAAACTAGATATAAAACATCGACAGGAAAGGTAACATTAAAGGAGAACAGTCAACTAAAAAAACGAAACAGTATTAGAAGGATAAATACAGTGAACATACTAGCAGCGGCACGACTCTTGGTTTACGGCATCTGCCGAGTAAATTTATAACACTATGTGCCTAGTTCGGTAGCTGTTAGTGAACATAACGTTGATATGTGAATACTGAAAAGGGATCCCTTGGAAGAAAAAAACACACACAAGAGCGAAAAGTAGCAGGCTCGTTTTATTGATTCCGTTCATGAAAGATAATATAACTTGCAACACCTCCTGCCTCCTAGTGCCTGCTTAAGCGGTACTTTAAAACCACAAAGAGTGGGCTTGATGACCCCAAAAGGACCAGTAAGTAATTGCACTACTGATGTGTAGTCAGGGCAACTTTTTACAGCCGCCACCCACACGCTAGTGTAAATTTCAATAAATACTGAAAATGGGATCCAGTGGAAACAACAAACACTAACAAGAGAGAAATGTAGCAGACTCGGTTTTCCGTTCAAGTTTACCGTTCACATTTACAACCACCGATTTTAGCACATAGTGTTATTTGATATTTGATAAAGGCCAATTGAGACAAAACATTTGAAGGAGCATTTGAATAGTTTATTCTGTAAACATTTGCTATTTCAAATGTTTACAGAATAAACTATTCCCTATTTCCTTGGGAATAATCTGGAATAATATTAGCATTTACAGTGTTTCACTGTATTGTTAGTTTACAAAATGATGCGGTATGAGTGTCAATAACTGATACGCCAAAGAACTGATTATACCCATTAAACATTATCGATACTGACATGAAAATATTCAACATTCGTAGTATAACGTGATTTGTGAAAATTCACAATTACTGAACGTCACTCGAAAGTAGCTATCCCTCCAGCAACAGGTAATACTACACCAATTCATTTTCCATAGACGTCCATTATAACTCTAAGCTCTGTACTGGGTTCCCTAATATAAGAAGCTATGATCTGTTTGCTTACTTGTTTTGAAAGACGTATCTTAGTTTTATCAAAAAACAAACACAAACCATACCTTGAAAAAAGCTGTTTGGGTCGGAGTGTAGTGACCCACCTATTTGCATGTAGAAACACAAGGAAAATGTAAAATATACTTCTTGTTTTTATTATGCGACAAATTATGAATACATTGCATAAATGTATGATTTAAACTTCAAAAATACTCTTCAAAAGTTGAATTTTAATTTTTTAGCAATTTTTTTTGGTTTGTTTACCTTTGTCAACCAATCAAAATTAAGAGATTCTGTGTAATAGCTCCGATATTTTTCCCTGCACGCTAATTGGTTAGTAATTGGTGTAGTCTGAATAACAGCCAGATTTAACAACATCCCTACACCGTGTCTTAACCTACTGACGAAGAGTTGTGTATATATAATTTTCCTCTACTAAAAATCCACTTTAACCATCTAGACCAAACACTAAAACTGGAGCGCTGAATTTAAGAGTTACCAATTCATAATTCATTTTACGCATAGTCAATCACTGGTATTTTAAAAATCCTTGAATAAACCTATTTTTTATCGACACATATACATTAGTATATGACATAAACACATTGATAGAGTTTTGATAAACAGTTTTGTAGTGCAATTTTGCCGTTATTTCGAAGGTTAGTTTCTTTAATGACTGCCAGTGCAGCTTGAAGTCTAGTTAAGGTTTTGAGTCCGGAAATGTTACGTGTTGCAAAACATTTTATAATACCAGTATTGAAACGATCTTTGGCACGGATTACATAATGTCCTTTTGGCACAGGCCAGAGTTGGTGCCTTTTTTTACCACTGACCGTTTCAAGGCGGGAACCCTATTTTTAACACTGTTATGTTTTTGATGTCATATGTTTTGTCTTTTTTTTATTTGTTGTTAATTGATCTTTGTTTCGACGCGTTTTTTGTTTGACTGTGCGGGAATGCTTCATCTCCAGTCGACTTTTAGCTTTATGGTTAGAGTTAGTTTAGACGTGCATCATGAGTGTTATTTGCTTATTAACATATTACAGTCTTGTAACGATCTTACATTAGTTATTATCTTTCTTTGTCCATACTTTAGATAACCTAAACAACTATTTTAAAATAAGATGATGAACAAATAAAACGTTTCTTTTCAGTTTAAGAATGAATGAATGAATGAAGTGTGTTTTATGGCACGTCGACACATAAATAGGTCATATTGTGTGCAAAAACTGATGAAAGATGAAGAAATGAAGCAGTTATTAAAAATTCAGTTGAAGAAAAACACAACTTAATATAGTAACCACTCATAGTGTAATAATTATATCTACATTTTTAAATTTGTATGGAATTAAAATGACGGAGAAAACAACTTCAAAACGTATGGTTTATTATAGAGTACACTGATGTGTAGAAATAAACACAATATTTCCCTCGCACCTAAAGGTTTACCACCACCAATTACATGTAAACCTCCGAGGTGTAGTCGAATGTAGTTCCTATAACAACTAGTAATTCCTTCTTTTTAAATGGAAATGGGCAGTATCAGTAGGGGAAAACTGCTCATTTATATTCGAGTTTGTGGTTGTATGTATAAGAAGCGTGGTTGTATGTATAAGAAGCGTATCACTGACGAACATTTTCGAAATCTCGACTCTATGCTTACACTTTGTGAGCAACTGTCAATGAAAACAGCTGTACCCTTGACCTATTTAGTAAACAAACAAGAACTTTTTTACATGTCTAGTGACCCCCACTTTTTCTGGTGATTTTTCAAGTGGAAAATTAGTTTTCTATATGACAATTACACTGCTGCATTATCCATACTTGAGTTGAAGTTGCATCAAATCATTAATATGTGACATTTTTACATTGGTGTCTATGGGAAAACTAATTAGTGGTTTTCATAATTTCCAGAAATTTCATAAGTTTGTTTAGGTCCTACTGATAAACCAGCTAATAATATAATTATTGTTTGACGCCTCCATTACGTGGATGTCTTATCTCAGGAACTCGGGAGTACTAATTCGTATACTCCAGTGCAATCTACTGAAGATAGTGTTGTTTCGACGCATATCACTCATGCAAGATTTTCAAGCTGAAATAGAAGAAAAGCAAACCAGACTTCTAACGATGTACTGGATTCGCAAATTACACAAACAACCATATAAAGCCCGTTTTAGTTCAAAACTTGTTAAAAAGTTTATCAAAAGAGTTTATGACGCTATCATTTTGAAACGCACTGCATGCTTGGTGGTGGACCCATGTACAGTTCGTCACCATGATTTCCTCTTTAATTGTGCGATGACCGGACAGGCTGTGGACCCTATGATGATATCGACCTAAAGGCAAAAGGACGATGACGTTTGATGTTTGTCTACAATCGTGTCTTGTCGTGCCTTCAATGGTTTATTCTCTTGTTGCTCTGTCTTCTGCCAAGTCATTAAGTACCTTCTTTGTGGCTTTCTATGCTATTGTGTTTTGTATTTATATATACACAAGCATCTTTGTGTTTTACTTATATTGCCTATTAATGCTGTCTTGTTCGTTAGAGAATAGTTCATGTGGGAGGGGGGAGATTTCTTTATTTACACTGTTCCGTTTTATTGGAAGGACAGTAGGGTAAGTGGTTTGGTGCACCCTATATCCTGGTTTAAGCCCCCAGCGGACTTTTGTTGCCACTGACCTTTCCAAGGCGGTATTGTCAACCCTGTTTTGTGTTTGTGACGTCATATGCCTTTATTTCTTATTATTATTGCCATTCATGTTTGTCATTTTGTGTGTATTGGGGTTTACTGTGTTCTGTGAAAGCTGCATTTCCTGTTCGACTTTTATACTTATTTGCATACTTATAAGAGGTACGTGTAGTAATAATAACTCACTCAGATTCGTACCTAGGGACACTTGTCCAATACCAACTGGTACAATAAGCTCAGAAATAAGTTTTCCATAGTGTTTTGAGCGTTTTATGTCTATAAAAGCCGTAATTTTGAATGTTTTTATCGGATTTTTGATGTGTTTGTGAAGCGTTTAAAATTGGACTATTTTTTTTATATGAACGTGTAGGGTTGCATGTTGTTTGCAACATGTTTTCATGAACTAAATCTGCATGCATGGAAACAGGTTTGGTAGGCATGAAACCACTAAATCTCTCACGTACACCACCGCCTCCCTAAAATATGATTCTGTGAACAAATGAAAATGTGTGTAAATTACTTATCATTCAAACTCGGCTTGGTAGCGTTTAACTAGTATCAATTTAGATTTTAGTGATATTTTTGGCATTATTGAGCTCGTATTCGCAACAATAATTAGATTTGAATCCACCAATTCTGAAAAGTTTGCTTAAAAAACAATTTTGGCATGAACATCGACATAATTGGCATATTCATCGTCATAATGTTGGCTGTTTGATCTTTTTAATATGGTGTATTGACGAGAAATGTCATTTGTTATAACAATTCAGACAGTTTAAAAGTTAAAAAAAAATATCTCTGACTTTTGTAGTTTTCGGATTATTGTCCTTGGTATTCATGAGACCATATTTCGTCAAATAATCATTCGATTCGCATGAAGTAGGTATTTGTAAGCATGTTATGAAGTTGACAACAAGAAATCCTCATTTAAGAAACATCTGCACATGTTTTCTTCTCTTATACACGTAGTAGATACAGACAACGTATTATGTTGACTGTTTAGAGTTTGTTCAGAGTCTACTTAGAAACTCTGTTTCTTTAGTTTCTTTAGTTTGCTACTATTTACATTTGATTGTGTTTAAATTGCCATTCCGTCATACATAATGACATTAGTATCGTGCATTGACTATGTTGATTACATTGCTGTCTGCTTACTTATATAATCGGGAAAGTGGTAGCAAGCTTTCAAAATTATTCCAAACGTTGACAAACGAAATACGTATGGTGAAAACAGAACAGTACTAAACAATAATAGAAACTAACTCGTCAAATAACGGCAAAATTACACTATTTAGCCGTTTATCAAAACTATGTCCTTGTGTTCAGGTCATATAATAATATATATGTGTTGATTAAAAGTAATGGTTTATTTACAGATTCTAAAATTACCTTTGATCTAATATGCGTGAAACGAATTATGAGTTGGTTACTAACATTTAATTCGACGCTCCAGTTTTGGGGTATGGCCTGGCTGGTTAAAGACGTTTATATTAGGTCTATAAAGTCTAGATTATCAAAATATGTAAGTACATGGTTGTCAATAGGATTCGATAAGATGATCTATTGTAATATTTGCATGATGATGGCGGTACAGGGACCATAAGATAGATAGAAATCACACATTATCACTGGCCTGTCTCAATGATACCAATACATACTGAAAAGTGGATCCCTTAGTACACAACCAAGAGATAAAAGTAGCAGACTCGGTTTTACTGAGTCTGTTCATGAGAGGTCGTGTATAGTGCAACACCTCTGACGCCTCCTAGCACCGGCTTAAGCGAAATTCGTATGTCGTCAAGTCTACAGTCGTATGTCTAACACAATACACGCAGTCTATCTATATGAACCAAACAGCTAATGCACCAGTAGACAATACCTTTAATGTATGAACTGTTAAAATGTTGTGCTGTTGATTTTATGAATATTGAGTTCTGCTCAACCCGGGGCTAGAGGGCGTGAGCGGTAACTAGCATATTTCACTACCACTCATGAACAGTCTCAGTCAAACCGAGACTGCAATATTTCGTATGGGTCGTGCTCGGCCGTTTCCAAAGGTCCATTATCATACTCTTTTTTTATTATATGCCGACTGGTACCTTTTGGAGACAGGTGAATTGGATATGTGTTTTTTTAATTTACAGTTGTTATGTCTCGTTCAGAATGAAATTTGTTTGATTTATTGATTTAATTTGTTAATATTGAGATATTAAAGGTATTGTTTACTGGTGCGTTGGATATGCCAACTGGAACCGTTGGAGACAGGTGAATTGAATGTTGTTGTTTTTTTTAAATTTACAGTCGTTATTGACAAGATATTTGTCTCGTTCAGAATGAAATTTGTTTGATTTATAGATTTAATTTGTTATTATTGCGATATTAAATGTATTGTCTACTGGTGCGTTAGCTGTTTGGTTCAGTATATTTCATAATTGCTATTCACGTTCGTTTATCACTGCTTATCCAAAGAATATCGAATACGTTTAACAGTATCTTGTTTTATGAGACAACTCTATTGATTCGGCAATAAACAAGATACACCATAATAATAGCTTTAAACAATTATTTAGACTACCGTGATCGAATTAAAATAGCATAACCTTAAATACTCAGTTCATTCAAAAAAGTAACACTTTTGATTTTCGATTATTACTACAGTCCCGCCATTTTGGGGTCCACCCACTTCGACCCCAGAGAGAGGGTACTGAAGTATTATTTTCAGTCCGCTTTTTATTTATTTTTTTGATCAAATTGCATTTTATGTTAGTATACAAAGAAATATAAAAAGATCGGACAGGGAAAGTAGCATTCAAGGAGGACAGTCAACCACAAAACACAGAAACAAACACGCAAACAGACAAACAAGAAGGCAAAAGCAATAATAAATGCAAACGACATCACAAACACAAAAGGGTTGACAATAGGGCTACCGCCTTGGAACGGTCAGTGGCAAAATAGGCCACGGGGGCTTTAAACCGGTTCTAGGGTACACCAAACCTCACACTTACCCTACTGTCATCCCATTAAAACAGGACAGTGTAAATAAAGAAATCCCCGCCATGATCTAATCTCTAACCAACAAGGCAGCATCAATAGGCAATATAAGTAAAACACAAATATGCTCGTGTAAATATAATACAAAAAAACAATAGCCTAGAAAACCACAATGAAGGTACTCACTGACTTGGCAGAAGCCAGAGCAGTAAGAGAATAAACCATTAAGGGCACGACAAGAAAGATCATAGACAAACATCAACCGCCACCGTCACAATGGGCTTTAGGTGGGCGTCATCATAGGGTCCACAGTCTGTCCGGTCATCGTACAGTTAAAGAGGAAAGCATAGTGGCGATCTGTAAAAGGGTCCACCACCAAGCATGCAGTACGTTGCAAAATGATAGGGTCATAACCTCTTTTGATAAACTTTTTAACAAGTTTAACAAAGATAGTATGAAAGTGATCATGACCAAGAATCTTACGAAGTTTATAAATCACATCACCATAGAAGTCATGTTGTGATAGTCCTTGTCGCAGAAGAGTCCTTAAATTACTTTTATATTTGGAAAGAAGATAAGGGTTACGATAATAAAATTTTGCAAAGGTTTTACGAAGTTTATGGTAACGGTAACCCTGATGAGTAACTTTTTAGTTATACAAAGATTACGAATATTAAAGTCCTCAACTCGAGTACAAGCTCTAGAAAAACGAATAAGTTGAGACACATACACCCCATAAGAAGTTGCTCGGGGAACATCCCCATCCAAGTGGGGATAATTAACAATGTCAAAATTAAAATCATCTCTCTTGTCATAGATTTTGCTAATTATTTAACCATTTTCAATCGAGAGATCTAAATCAAGAAAAGAAGCGTTATTATCAGATATATTAGCTTTGTTAAGCTGAAGTTCTTTAGGATAAATATAATTAACCATAGTTGGAAAGAAAGGGTTGTCAATGTTCATCCCTTTCATAAGAACAAATCTGCGACAAGTGGTGCACAGTTCGTACCCATAGGGATACCAACAATTTGTCTATAAACGGTGGTTCCATACCTGACGAAAATATTATCTAATATGAAGATGAGTGCTTCACAAACTTCATAGCAAGTCCACATAGTATAATTGTCTAAACTGCCGTTAGTAAAAAACGCTTTTATATTATTACATGCCAAAAATGTAGTATTTTCTCTAGCGAATGTTTTTTGAATAAGAGAAATTAGCTTGTCTTTAATAAGGTGATGTGGTAAGGTTGTATATAGTGTAGAGAAGTCATAAGTGCTTATTGATGAAACTTGACCTTTAGTGAAAATTTGATCAAGAACGTCTCCTGAAATTTTTATAGACCAAAATAAATTAATCCCAGAGTTTTCATAAGTTTTATCACAATATAGTTTTACAAGTCTCTTTGTTCCAAATGTTAACATATGGCGATAAACAATTGCATTATATTTGCCCCACCTCTTTCAACTATATGCAAAAAAATCGAAATTAAAAAAATACCAAGTGTTGCGTTTTCAAATGTACTGAGTGTAGATATTTACAAATTGTTCCATATCAATACATATCTGGACAAGAGGAATCATTGACCGAGTTCAATTTCCGAGTTTGAACTAATTTTGCTAACGTTGACAGCCTTTGATCATGACGCCAGTATTCTGTTAATAAAGAAATGCCGATGATATAATAACAACGAATACAGACCTAAGATTGAAAACCTTGAAATGTAATTGAATTTCACGGTGATCAGTGAGGAGATTTCACAAAATATTGCCTGACTAGAACCACAGATATCATAAAAAGTTGTATGAATACACGTTTCACCTAATGTCAAAACAGATCACACATAGTTTACTTTCTTTCCAAGCATATAAGTTCCATTATAAAAAACGAGAATTAACGAAAATTTCATTTCAATTCCTTGATTATTTAATCTAGAGAAAAGTCAAATATAATTTTTATTTCGTATAATCCAATATTTTATATATTACACATCTTTTAAATGTATTATCATCAAAATAAATGAATATTTGATAGAGGAGTAAGAATCAAAAATAAAAGTCCTAAGTCGTTAACTACGGACATATTATAGACCTGTACAATAACATCACAATTCCGCTAAACATTAAATACGCGGAAATGTCTGGAGATAATTTAAAAATGCATCATATAAACCATAAACCAGTTATTGCATTTGTAATCTTAAAGACATATAAATTGCTGCATTATTTCCAATACATAAACTTGCAGTTTTATGTTCCAATACATAAACTTGCAGTTTTATGTCGTTGAAAATCACGATCAGCTTGGATGTGTCATGCTGACATATTGAGCGAGACATTGCTTTATAAATGTATAGATGATCTTACGAGAGTGCCTGTTATTAAACGAGTTGGGTACATTATATAATGCCAGGTTCTGTAGAGCATCATTTTAATTTTATTCAACGAGTTGAAGAAATTCAATATTAAATAGGTACGAATATGGGACTAGTATTGTTTATATAACTTCAAAAATACCACATAATGTTTGCATTTATTAATATAGCGGCGTGCGTAGCTGTTGCTTTCCGTATATCACCGAGTACCCGTACATACCTCGTCAGTTTCCGTAAACTCAGAATTACCGGTTTCGGAAACTGCCGAGGTAATTCAGATTGCACATTGAGTTGAACGGAAAATATCGAGCCTTTATTTTCAGATTTATGTAATTAGTGTTTTAAAATATTTATGCCATGGCTTTATTGCACCGCACGTCTTTTTTTGTGATAAATCTATATGTTCTTTGTCTCAGTTCAACTTTCTTCGTTTTCATACAAACCGCATTGGTCCAGTGGATTGTATTATGCGAAAAAGCCTAATATTCATCAAACTTTTGAGCACAAGAATCGGACTCGGACTCTAAATCTCATTTTACAATTGTACAAATAAATTACTATATTTACTTACAGAAACGAGTGATTTCAAAGGTAATTTAACAGAAAATGTCTGAAAATCACAATTCTTACCTACTTTTGTGTTGCAAAAAAAATAGATTTTGAGTCTGAGTCTAATTCTGGTGCTCAAAAATGTTATGAATTTAGGCCTTGGTATAACGAGTTTAAAGAAACCCCAAGTTGGTATACATATAACAAATTTCAAAACAACATTCGCGTATTTAAGAAGTCCTCGCCACCATTTGCATATTTAAGAAGTGAAGTTGCGTACTCACTTGCCACCATTCTGAGATTTCGGAAGTTTTGTACTCACTTACCACCATGCTCATATGTAAGAAGTAGCGTTTTTCAGGAGAAGAATTCTATATGCAGTTTGCTTTCGTTTTAATCCTTTAATATTATTGTACAATGTATATATGAAATGTTGTAAACCATTGAAAAAAATAAAATATGTTTAACCCAAGAAGTAGCGTACTCATTTAGCATTTTTATCTAGGAAAAGACGTACTTACTTATCATTATTCTTATATTTCGGAAGTTATATACTCACCATCATTCTCATATTTCGGAAGAAGTGTACTCACTAACATTATTCTCTTATTTCGGAAGATATCTACTTACCATTGTAGCATGGTCACTGAAAATTCTCTTTGTAATAGCACAGGTGTATATCGTTTAATTGAAAATTACACCTTTCAGAATAAATGGTGTACTACAACTACCAGTTACTGAAAGTTAGAGTATGTCAGGGAGTTGAAATGGACATGCTACAAAACAAATATAGTATATTTGGGAAGCTATGTGCTCACCACATTTGCATATTTAAGAAATTGTTAGAAATTGTCTACTTACTTACCATTAGTCTGACATTTAGGAAGATGTCTATTTACTTACCAATATTCTCATATTTCAGAAGGTAGATGTGTACTATTTGAATATTTAAGACAGAGTATGAGAGTGGATCTTTGGAAACGACCGAACACGATAAATACGAAATATTGCAGTCTCGGTTTGATTGAGACTGTTCATGAACGGTAGTGAAATATGCCTGCTAGCGTTCACGCCCACTAGCCCTGGCTTGAGCAAAACTTGATGAGTTTACACACTTACCATCATTCGCAATTTAGGGTGTGGATGTGTGTTTTTCACTAAACACCATTTGCATATATTTACGAAGTTGTGTACTCTCCACCATTTGCATATTTAAGAAGTGGAGTTGTTTACTCATTTATCACCATTTCATATTCAAAGCTACAGACGTTATACTTAAAACTGATACTAACTCATGAATATGAATAGGTCACGGGTGAAGTAGTTTCAATTCGGCGAACGGCCAACAAGTCGGTGTATAAGCCAGACATCGATGCGTAAAATATCACATTTTATCTAGCCTTCTTTTAATATACGCCATCGATAATATACGGCTTCCGAATATATTTCATAAAACAAAACGTTACCCGGAACGAGATTTGAACAATGGACTTGCAATTTTATTTGCAACATGAAAGTTTTAACACTTCACCACGTACTCTTGTTGGTATATAGTAGCATTTCTAACACTTAATATTCATCGCGTAATAAGTATAGCTCACACACCCGCACACACATATCATACGCTAAATAAAGCTGAAGTATAATCGATACATAATATGTTGTTCAAACATATTATTATTTTGCATCATAATATATGTTACTAAATATAACATATTCTTAAGAATTCGCCATAGCTCAGTAGTAAGCACGTTGGACTTTAAATGAGAAGTTTGTGTTCGAGCCACGAAAGAGGCAATCATTTTTTTCTTGTAAAACATAATACTACCTGTGTACAGATACGATGTTCACTGTTCGATGTATATAACATAAATGATGTCCTGCGTTATATTTATTTGCTTAAATACCTGATTTCGCTCTAAGCTGATGAACATGACATTAGACACGCCTACAAAGAAGAAAACAATTTAAATACAGGGTGTGTAGCTTTAAGACGCTCCACAGTCAGTAATGGGGCTGTATGTATGCAATATGTATAAAACATAGAATAAAATAGAAAAGTTGCTAAATGTGTAGTTAAAGCATTCCTCGGAAGACAAAATACCATGTATGGCAATTAAACAATTTATTTTTATATATACATATACACATAAAATGTCGTCCTTTCCAAGTTATTATAACTATGCTATGATATATCATGCCATTAAATCAGTTAGCTCATAGCGGGAGGATGAAGATCTGACATTTAATATGACTGCCATCTATAATAATTATATTTGTGTTTCATATTCTCGCATTTTATATGTAGCGAAAACTGATATGATTATTACATCCGGAGCGCAGATTTTGTAAATAATACGCTTTTGTATATATCTTTCATATATCACGTCTATTATATGAAACGTTTGTAAAGGTGACTTATTGGTCCATTGGACCGGGTGTAATATCCATGTTGTATATTGAATATTATGCTGAAATATTATACACGTGTCACTATCTTACTTACTTACTTACTTACTTGTATATCGAGGGAAACATTTTTTTATTTTTTTTATTTCATTATTGCCTATATTATACTGTATTGTTTTGTATATTTACAAATAACATCGTTACAAAATATTACATAGACAAAACAATACAGTATAATATAGGCAATATTAAGTAAAAAAATGAATACCCAGCCTAGTGAGACTTATTAGTCACTATAGAAATATCAAATGCATTATTGATTTTACAACATAACAAATGTAAACATGAAAATTACAAAAAAAGATAGATCAATTGACATAACTAAATATGCATTTGCTTCATGTTCTCCAAAACACAAAACTTAACTAATAATACATTTTGCATATCACACCCTATAAAGTAGACAGGTTGTATTCTTTATTTCCTCCATGTACAGGAGAGCATAGATACCCGTTATTGAGTGAAGACAAGTTTTTAGAGATTATTTAACTGCTGGGATCGATTATAGGGAAATCCTCTACGAGATGGTAGACGTATTGTTCTTTTCACGAACAAGCGTACGTGATTGAGTGAAAAAGCAAAGCACGACTACCATCGAGTGAAGGATATCCCCATAATCCTTAAATAATCTATTTATTACATTTTAAATCAGTTTATGTCTGATTTTAAACGAAATTATTCGCTTTATTGAACGTTATCGACATCGACATTAGCAACACGTTATTGAGGTCATAACTCAACATCACAGTTAGTTTTTTTTGTGTTCGGAGTTAGTTATTAATATTTAGCGATATAAGTATCCATCTTCGGGATGGCTCAAAGGTATGTACTATTGGCATTTTAAATATTGAGTTCATAAACTGTCACAATCAAACCTAGACTGCAATATATTTTTGTATTTATTGTGTATGACGAATTCCAGATTTCTCCTTTCATGCTTTTTATATATCGCAATAGCATTGTATGTGCAGTGTGGAGGCGGTTAAACGTCTCCCCGTGCTTGCAATCAGAACTGTTATTCATTCCGATCTTTGGAGATCACTGATCCCGATATTTACAGATATCGGTGGTACATTCTCAGATACTTTTCGTTTATTACTTGAATTTCGAATAGGTGGTTCCACTACTCCATCCCTTAAAGGTTCTGAGTATTGTTTAATCACACTTAGGATGTATTGCCTGCTTTTTAATTGTCTTCTAACTGTTACCTGTGATACGCAGTCTTCATAACATCTGCTCTCAGCTAAATTCCATTTTGTTTATTTCGCCCATTGTTTTCTCGTTTAGGGCAACGCGTTTTGTTAGAAACTGGGACCATACGCCACTGGCCATGGAATGGTGTGAACATACCGCATTGAAGGTTCCATGTTCACCGTCATATACATACAATCTTCGGGATGGCTCACATTTATGTACTGTTGGAATTTTAAATATTGAGTTCTGATCAACCCCGGACTAGAGGGCGTGAACAGTAACAAGCACTTTTCACTAGCGTTCATGAACAGTCTCAATCAAACCGAGACTGCATTTTTTTTTGTATTTATTGTGATTTCCAAATTTCTTCTTTCAATACTTTTTTTATATCACAGTAGCGTTGCCTGTACAGTGCGGCGGCGGTAAAACGTCTCCCCGTGTGCTTGCAATCAGAACTGTTATTTAGTCCGATCTTTGGAGATCGCTGAGCCTGATATTTACAGATATCGGTGGTACATTCTCAAAGACTTTTGGTTTCTTACATGGATTTCGAATAGGTGGTTCACTACTCCAGAGTTTAAAGTTTCTGAGTATTGTTTAATCACCCTAGGATATGTTGCCTGCTATTTAACTTAGTATTTTGACTGTTACCTGTGATACGCAGCCTCTGCTCCCAGCTAAATTCTATTTTGTTTATTTCGCCCATTGTTTTCTCGTTTAGTGCAACACGTTTTGTTATTAACTGGTACCATACGCCGATGGCCTTAGAATATGGTTTGAAAATACCGTATTGAAGGTTCTACGTTCACCGTCATATGCATACCATCTTCGGGATGGCTCAAATTTATGTACTATTGGCATTTTAAATATTGAGTTCTGCTAAACCCTGGGCTAGAGGGTGAGAACGGTAGCAAACACTTTTCACTAGCGTTCATGAACCGAGACTGCAATACTTTTTTGTATTTATTGTGTTTGACGATTTCCAACTTTCTCCTTTTATACTTTTTTCACTGAGAAATCCCATTCGTTCACCGAAAAAATGTAATAAATATGTATAAACTACTCAGCAAGAAAGCGAAAGTAGCTAGAGGGCGTGAGCGGTACCGTTCATGAACAGTCTCAGTCAAACCGAGACTGCAATATTTCGTACATGTCGTGTTCGGCGGTTTCCAAAGGTCCACTCTCATACTCTTTTTTAGACCTACAATCAAATCATAACCCACTGACAAGAAAAAAGGTATCGGAAATAATTTATCTAATATATGTGTCTATAAAATGTCAAGCGTGTGGTTTAATGCAGCGGCTTTCTCACCCATTGCAGATGTTGCACTAAACACCAACTGATAAATGTCAACTAAACTATAGAATTGTTGGATTGACATTCATTGTTATTTACTGTATGGTGGAACGAATGATCAATATCAACTAAACTATAGAATTGTTGCGTTATCATTCACTGCAGGCTGGACAGAATGATACATCCCAACTACTTACAGTAGAGTTTTGTTGTCATCCATGGATACATTCAGTTGTAATTTGATAGACTGGACGCTCACTATTTTGATAAATAATGTATTTGCCATAACGTCAAGTTGCGGTAAACAACTTATTTACCTAATGGTCTTTCGATTTTAGAATTCCTGCACATTACTTCTAATTTGACTGTTTTCCTGATACGCAATGGGACTAAATTTCCTTACAATGTTTAGAACTTTCTAATAAATACTTAATGTCAGTTGATGTTGTATTGTTATATATATTGTATGATTATTTCATGAAAAGAAAAGCAGAAATAATAAACAGAAACCTTATGTTTTAATACTCATTTTCTGGCACAATAGACACACTGTCTGGGCACGTGGACCCGCCTTAATTAAATTAAGCGATGGGAAATCTTATATTAGCAGGATTTTATAACGGATATATAGATAATGAAACGCGTTTAAAAACATTATTTACTGGAAAATGTGATAACCTGTTTAAAATTACCTATTAAATATTTTAATTTTACATTATGCAAGCTGTTTAAGTCAAAACTGAGGTTTTATTTCATACCCAAGCCAACCCTGTTTTCCCTTCTTGGAGAAGGGGTTGGGTATGAAAGTTAATACTCGGACCACGTAATGGGTAAAGCTGTTTTCCAACTTAGCAAATTTAATCATATATAAACTAAACATACCTCAATCCTGTAATATCAGCTCTACATTACGAATGTGAAGTCTGGGGATTTCTAAAAGCTTATTTTATTAAACGTATACATTTTAGTTTTGTAAAACTTACTTGGTGTTAAAAAGTCAACGCAAAACGACTTTGTGTATGGAGAGTTGGGGAGAACCTGTTTGCGTAACTATAGACAAGTTTATTTTATGAATATTGAGTTCTGCTCAACCCGGGGCTAGGGGGCGTGAACGGTAGCAAGCAAGCATATTTCACTACCGTTCAGTATTTCTTCACAAGTCTTGCAATATGAACTCATTATATAACAATCTTGGTAGTAGGGACAAAACCAGTGGAATATTTGCAGGATAACATGTTTAAACAATCTTTGTTTCAGTCAAGTTTCCATTAAAAAACATTGGAATATTTGCAGGATAACATGTTTAAACAATCTTCGTTTCAGTCACGTTTCCATTACACAACACCAATTGTAAGCAGTCCAGTTGTCCTTTTTTATCAACAAACTAATCCGTTTCAAAATGTGCATTGACCATTCATTGGACAATGGACTTTGTGTACTTAAATGTGATTTTATAAACAGTAAATGGATTAATTTTACTATATATCTTATTCCTACAACCTAGATTGGTATGTAAATATGTCTTTTCAAAGTCTTGTTAATGCTGCCTTGTTGGTTAGAGATTTTAAGTTCATGGCGGGAATTTCTTTATTTACACTGTTTTATTGGGATGACAGTAGGGTAAGAGTGAGGATTGGTGCAGCCTAGAACCTGGTTTAAACCCCCAACGGCATTTTGTTGTCGTCACTAAACATTCCAAGACGATACCCTATTGTCAACCCTTTTATGTGTGTGCTATCATATCTTGCATTTTATCCATCTTTGTAATTATTGCTTGTTTCTGTGCGTGTTTTTGGTTGACAGTGGTCCTTGAATGCTACATTTTCTGTTCGACTTTTATATCTACTTTAGTACATAACTATTCATTTGTGTTGAACAGCAATGGGTTGCGTATACATGTGTAAATATGCTTTTGATGAACATGATTATTCGATATTGCGTTCAGCTAGGGTAAATATCCTTTTTTTATGTGATTTTAGGTTTGCGTTCAGCTAGGGTAAAATACCTTTTTTATGAGGTTTTATGTTTGCGTTCAGCTAGGGTAAATATCTTTAACATGATATTTTAGATGTGCGTTCAGCTAGGGTAAAATACCTTTTTTATGAGGTTTTATGTTTGCGTTCAGCTAGGGAAAATATATTTTTTATGAGATTTTAGGTTTGCGTCCAGATAGGGTAAATATCTTTTTTATGAGAATTTAGGTTTGCGTCCAGCTAGTGTAAATATCTTTTTTTGTGAGATTTTAGATTTGCGTTCAGCTAGGGTAAAATACCTTTTTTATGAAGTTTTATGTTTGCGTTCAGCTAGGGTAAATATATTTGTTATGAGGTTTTATGTTTGCGTTCAGCTAGGGTAAATGTCTTTTTATGATATTTTAGGTTTGCGTCCAGCTAGGGTAACTATCTTTTTTATGAGATTTCAGGTTTGCGTCCGGCTAGGGTAAATATCTTTTTTATGAGATTTTAGTTTTGAATTCAGCTAGGGTAAATATCATTTTCATGAGATTCTAGGTTTCTGGACAGTTTTATTAATTTGACTGGACTCCTTATAAGTACTGTGATGTGACAAAACTGTCATGATACACTTTTAAATAAAACATTAGAAATTACATAGTCGAACCTGAGTTTGTATTTGTCTTTTAAGTATCCATTGTTTGTTTCAACGCGTTGTTTCAACGAAATTGTCTTTTATGTATTAAGTCGTATTTTAAATAATGTGATTCTTCTAAATATAACGTGTGTTTAATATAAGCATTTTCCTAAATGAAAATATTGTTATTGGGTTGAAACGTGTGAACTGATGGAATAAGTCAACAACACATTCATGTTTTGATGCATTTCCTGCTCGACTTTTATATTTATGTTAACAAATATTTTCTATTTAACACCTATTGTAAATTCATTTTTGTAAAAAAAAAAAAAATGTGTTTGTTAAACACTGTTGTCGCTTTCATCCTGTTTTCTGTCATTTGGACTTGTTTGTAGTTGACTACTTTTATACTGAGACGTGATACAAACTATATATTGTCACGTATGGGAAACATGAGAGATATATAAAAGTTTGATAGTGTTTGAGGGTCATCCAGTTTGTTCTATTGTAAGGATATTTGAGAAACACCAATCTATAGCTGGAAAACAATTCAGCTCTGATACGCAGTGTCCTTGAATGCTACATTTCCGTGGCGGCTTTTATATCCAATTGTAACAAAGGAGAAGACCAATCTAGATCGATATAACTAGCAGAAGTGTATGTATATTACAATAATTTTAAGCAGTATATTGATGTATGTTCATAGAGTTGCAATGGAAGTAGGTTTAAAAGTCGAGCAGATTGAATATTAAATTCTTGCATATAAAAGTTTGCGAACAAATTCTTGAAAACAAATTTTGAAAGTAAGAAATAGTTCTTGTACATCAGGAGTATATGGTGAGTTAGGTAGATATCCTTTATTTATAACGCGTAATGTAAGAATACTTAAATGCTGGTTTAAATTATTTAAAACAGATAACATAATATTTAAAACATTTGCATATCGTCACTAAATAGTGCTGCAAATATCAAGACCTAAAATGCAAGGGGGTGGTCTACCTCGGACCACATTGACTGCTATATATTAAAATGTTCGCCAGGGCTTCTAGTTGTCAGAACCGTTTGATGCCAAAATGGCATCCGTGGGCAAAGCCCTCAAATTCAAGATGGCCGCCAAGATGGCCACTGAAATACGAAAAAAACTTCAGTTAACTGAACAACGTATGTTTTGTTCAATATTTAGTGTTGTAACATGTTTCTTATGTTACATTTCAAATAAAATATCCAAAATAATTTTTTTTTATCTTTGTTTGTACTATTAAAACTTATAAAACTTCATTTTGGACAAAATATTTAGGAAAACATTGGATTTCAGACGTAAAATTTACATCATTTTCAGATTAATTAATAATTGAATTATTATTATTAAGCGTACTTATAATTTTTGGCATTTGGTAAATTTATCAATAGAAAATCAAAGTTACTATCCATAATGGACTTTAACATGGGTATAGTAAAGGATTTTAAGACGGAATTATATATATGCAAATGGGTGTTCTGTTTGAAATCACATAGATTGTTTCATATAATAGAACCAATATGTATTTCATATGTTACAATAACTATTTATGATGAATTAAAAAGTACAATCAATTTACAAACAAAATTTATATAACTTGAACAATGCAACATATTTTCATACAAATGAGATAAGACATTTTTCAATATAAAGCAACATGAATAATGGTAATGCATAGGTATTTTTCTTCTTCATTCTAAGTGTACACATACCATCTGGTACTTTATTAAAGTATTAAAGCATATCTACATCACAACACATGATATTAAACAGCTGTTTGCATTGAATTTGGTTAAATAAAATAAATTGAGCATAAAGTCATGTAATGTTCAACATAACCACTAAACAATTAGGCATCAGAATCGCTATCTTCTGCAATATCGATCACTGCCCAAATTGTGAAATTATTTGTGCAAATCTCATTATCTGTGTCTCCCATATCACCCTCACATGAGCAGGATGATGTACATGGCTGATGATTTATAAAACATGTACATTATTCAGTACCATCACAGTTACAAACCATGTCGTTGAGAAGCTCTGGTGCAGCTACTGACTGTGTCATCAAAACGTGTTTTAGAGAGTTCGTCTCGATGTCATATTCAAATCCTAAATCAGTTGGTGATGGCAGACTTTGCACTGGAACTAGAGCATTTCGCTATATCAAAAGCTGGTAAAGACACCGGAAACAATGCAAATGAAAACTGTTTTCTGTCGGAGGTAGATTCTATGGCTTCACTGACGTTTGTGTCTTCTCACAGCGCAATTGATTGAGAGAATGACACCGTTTCTTTCCATGCAGGCAACCAACAAATGATGTACATGCGGTTTCCTGAGTTTTGGCATATAAAACTAACCTTGTGTCTGCTTCCTCTTGGTTTGATTGAAACTCTTTGACATCGGTAATGTGATCATCACCAGCTCTAATCAAAACTGCTTTATCTCCCAGACCACCACTTAACACCAATTGTTCATCTGTGACTAGAACAGTGGAAGCATTTTCCACGATGTACTCCGTATACAATTTGGCAAGTCGTTCCTTGTTGTGATCGTAAGAAAGAAATTATTTCTAGTCCTTCGGTATTATCAGATTGCCTTTCACGTGTATATTCTTAGCTGTATGTCTATCCCCTCTTTTCGTTCTTGTGTTTACTTTGATACTTCTTTCCGTGTTCCTGTCAAAAACTACATGGATTTCTTTTATTCCAGGAATGCTGCGAGACTTTTGTAAAACATAGGAAAAGAATGCACTTGCCATTTACTTAAATGTGGTATGTGCTTGTGTTACTGGCAGCATTTGAATGACGGCCATGGCATCAAAATTCATACAATCTGCTTTTGACAGAACCAACACCTTTTTGCAAGTTAGACATGAAATCTGACTTCTTGCATGACAGCATATCACCTGTTTCTGAGTACATGCTAAGGGGTAAAGGAGTATTTTAATACGAAAACACTCTATCAGATGGAATTTTCTTGTATGCATTGACTGCTAGTAGTCTTTGAAACATGACATCACCATTGATCATAACTTGCTTTGATTTAATAGAGACTTTCTGTTCATTTCAGTCATTGTTCTCAATTTGCTTCTTGGCAATGGATCATGAAAACGTTTGAGTACATTTCCAGTGTTGTCTGACACAGTCAGACGATCTTTAAATATTTCTTTTTCAGCAGTAGCACCGTCGTTTAAGCAGTTCAGCAAACTATGTTCAGTTGGTGCTTCTGCACCTGTTAACTAGACTACTCAGGACATTAGCTACATCAAATTGGTCCATGAAAGTGCCGTTGAACATAGCATTCACCTTCTCACAATTTTTATTTTATTGCTTTGTCAAATACTCTTTATCAGTGTGGTGTCGTTTTGGTATGTTACCATCAGAAGTACATTGAACTATGCTGTCATGAAACGTCATGGAGTATTTCGATGTCAATGGGCGTGACATGAACCACCTTGCTAATGCATTGCCTCTCATGGTTCAAGCAAATAGTGCCTCCCGAGCTCTTCAATGCTTTGTTTTGCGTAACCTCTAGCACATAGTCTATCCACACCGAATTGAATTTGCCTTCAGATAGCTTGGTTACGAACGTACCACTTCTGAAACTGGATTCCACATCATGTGTTAATCTGTTCATGTGTAGCAGCTGGTCTGTGAGGTACCTTGCATATATTGACCTATTTGATGCAAATAATAATGGCAACAAACTTTTTTTGCGTATTGTTGTAACTCCCAGTCACTAACCCTGGACGATGACAAAAATAGTTTCAGTGGTATTAACACATTATTCAAGAAGTCGTCCCAAAAACAGAATGTAGCAGACTTTTCTCCGCCATATTGTCGAAAATCTGAAATAAATGGCAGCTTAACCTCATCCAGCTTCGAAAACAACTTAAGCTCTTATTCCTCTTCAGTGACATTTCTGTTCGCCATAGACTTCAGAAAAGTTTTGATTTCATAGTGCATGTCTCGTGGTATACGTATGTCATTTCCCATGCATAAATATTTTGATAATAAATAATGTTTTCAATGCTTTTATGTATTTTATGGCTATAAACATTTACATATTATTCATATTTTATTGGAAAAAAACATTAAAAAACAATATGTTTTGAGTAAAACAGAAATTGTACAGAAATACTGATTTATGTTATTTTTCGGCGGCCATCTTGGAGGCCATCTTGGATTTGAGGCCTTTGCCCACGGATGCCAATGTGGCATCAAGCACTTCTGGAAAGTAGAGACCCTAACAAACATTTTGATATATAACATTCAATGTGGTCCCAAGTAGACCACTAACTCCCACTTTTAGGTCACATATCTTATCATATTTGCAGCACAAAAACGATTGTGAAATGGGTATAAAAATTGGGCATCGAATGTAAACAATATGTTAAACGAATATGGTTTTACAAATGTCTGGAATGACCCAAATTCTGTTAATGTTAAATAATTTATAAATACATTGTTGATTGTTTTATACAACGATGGTTTGTAGATAAGGAAGCAAGTGGTGTTCTTGAATTATATAATATTTGTAAATTGAGTTTTAATTATGAATCATACCTTGATATTTTACCATGTAATCTCAGACCATATTTAACAAAATTCAGAATATCAGCACATTCGTAAAGAACACAGAAAGGTAGATACTCTCGTAATAGAATACCTACAAATGAAAGATATTGTCATTGCTGTCACAGTATTGATTTGGAAGATGAATACCATTTTATTTTGATTTGATTTCCTTGTTACATAAGAATCCGGACAATGTAAGTTAAAAATATTATTATGATAGACCTAGTATATTTAAATTCTTAGAATTACTACAGACACAGGATAAGAATATTGTTATAAAGTTAGCAAAATATATAAGTACAGCTTTAGCTGTAAGGAATACAATCTTGATTAATTAAACAATGGTTAGCTCTTTAATTTAAAATTGGCTGCATCAAAGATTTTTTTTTCTTCAACTTCAGTATTTATTTCTCAACAGATTTTGAAAAGTAAGGTATTTTTATTTACCACTAAAATGCCAGCTCTAATGATATATACTTTATGTACGTGATAATAAAATTGCTCATGTTGATGTTGAAAAACTGTTGGCTGAAACAAGTGCCCCCAAACATAATAAACAGAATGTGCTGTAAGTATTATCGAATGAATTATCCTGCATTAACAAACTGATCTATTTCAATAATTTAAATAATTTATTTTGATTTAAATATGCAGTTTAAAGAAACAAGTTGTACAAATAGTTAGTTCATTTATTTGAATTATGCATTTATAATTCACTAGGATATGAATTATCATTTCTTACCGAACGTATCCGATTCATTAATTTAATTAATTTATTTTGATTTAAATATGCATTTTAAAGAAACAAGTTGTACAAATAGTTACTTCATTTATTTGAATTAGGCATTTATAATTCACTAGGATATAAATTATCATGTATTAGTAGTATTACCAAACTGATCCAATTCAATAGTTTATATAATTTATGTTGATTGAAATATGCTTTTTAAAGAAACAAGTTGTACAAATAGTTAGTTCATTTATTTGAATTATTGATTTATAATTCACTAGGATATGATTACAGTTCATCTACTTAACTGTAATATACACTAGTTCTATAATGTTCATCTATCAAAACAAATCTTAAATAATTTGTTTATATGCAATAAACTGAGTAGGGAATATTTAACGTCTAAAACAAAAGAAGAATAAAAACGTTGAAAATGGATGGGTATATATTACCAGGGTCCGTATTCATACAGCTTCTTGGGCATATCTGAACTTAAGTCAGATTTTATAGATTTTTTAAACACCTTTTTCTATCGATTTAAGACGTTTTCTTAATGTTCCTAATAAATTAATGGATAAATAAAATCTACAGCTAAATATTTATCTTAACATATATGGTTTGTACAAGAGAGATGATTTTAATTTTGACATTGTTAATTATCCCCATTGTTAATTATCCCCACTTGGATGGGGATGTTCCCCGAGCAACTTCTTATGGGGTGTATGTGTCTCAACTTATTCGTTTTTCTAGAGCTTGTACTCGAGTTGAGGACTTTAATATTCGTAATCTTTGTATAACTAAAAAGTTACTCAATCAGGGTTACCGTTACCATAAACTTCGTAAAACCTTTGCAAAATTGTATTATCGTAACCCTGATCTTCTTTCCAAATATAAAAATAATTTAAGGACTCTTCTGCGACAAGGACTATCACAACCTGACTTCTATGGTGATGTGATTTATAAACTTCGTAAGATTCTTGGTCATGATCACTTTCATACTATCTTTGTTAAACTTGTTAAAAAGTTTATCAAAAGAGGTTATGACCCTATCATTTTGCAACGTACTGCATGCTTGGTGGTGGACCCTTTTACAGATCGCCACTATACTTTCCTTTTTAATTGTACGATGACCGGACAGGCTGTGGACCCTATGATGACGCCTACCTAAAGCCCATTGGGACGGTGGCGTTTGATGTTTGTCTATGATCTTTCTTGTCGTGCCCTTAATGGTTTATTCTCTTACTGCTCTGGCTTCTGCCAAGTCATAGAGTATCTTCAATAAGTAATATTTTCCAGGGCCCGTACTCATAAAGCAACTTAGTGGAAAATATTACTCGAGTCAAAATTTAAGATGTTTACATATTTTTGCTATCCTTATTAAGCTCCAAGAAATACTACAAATCATCTAGTTTAAGATAAATATTTAGCTGTAGGTTTTATTTATCCATAACCTTATTAACAATATTAAGAAAACGTCTTCAATCGACAGAAAAAAAGTGTTTAAAAAAAAAGATAAAATTTGACCTAGTTAAGACATTGCTAAGAAGCTTTCTGAATATGGACCCTGAACTCAAATTAAATTGAACTATAACAATGTTTTATTTGAATAGGGCGTCTATGACCGAGTGGTTAGAGTCCCTGACTTGAAATCACTTGCCCTCGGCGTGGGTTCGATCCCACATAGGCCTAGGAATATGTATACGAGGAAGCTATCCAGCTAGTTTGATGAACTTCGGTATTGTCCGCCCTTGCAAAAAGATTGCCCGGAGAGGCAGTGGAAGCTGGACAAGTTGCCATTTGCCTGTAGCTGTTGCCGCGACTATAAAATTCAATTTAATTCAATTCAATTTATTTGAATAATGACAAAGATAATTGGCGACGACGTCTATCGACTATCAACTGTTATCTTTCATTATTAGTAAACGATCTTGATAATTATACTGAAACTGCACATGATTGGTGTGTTTTAGTGTGTTTATTCAGAGAGAAGAAATTTAAATGACCACAAGAGTCAATGTTTCCCCGTGCTCCATATCAGCGTCTGGTGAATGTCTTCCAAACGAAAGTTCTGTGGTAACAAATTAGAAACATAAATTAATATTACATACGAGTAATCTGACATTTTAAACTAATTAAAATTAAAATTAAACATACATTTTCCCTATAATAAAAAGGTGCAACGGTTCAAATTTTCTCTGTGTGTTATTTTTTTTCAGTACGCTTAAAATGTAATACTTATAATTCATAGTCGTAAAGCTTTAGACCTTAATTTACGAATATAACACATTTGACTAATTATTACTGATATAACAATACGTATTAACTTGTTTCTAGTTGCTACCATCAAGTCTAGTTACAACCACTGTCGTCCTCGAATGCTACTTTTCCTGTTCGATTTTTATATCTATATGTGTATGCATTTCTTTAAACTAAATCAATGTAAAATAGGCATAATAATATTGTTTCTCTAATTAATAAAAGATTGAACGAAGTTTTTAAAAAAAATAAAAATAATAATACCTGTTTGTTTAGTCTTGCCACTATCATTGCTTTTTGCTCTCATCTGTTTTGCTTTCATGACGTCGCAAGTATTAGTAGGTACGTTGTCTGATGAAGCAGGTGCGACCTGGATATGTCGGTAAAGTTTAACGCCATCAAGGTATTCGGCTTTCAGGTGAAAAGCTGCCACAGGAGGCTTAAAATGAAAAGGCAAATGGAAGTAACTTCTATATCTTAAACTTGAGTACTATATGCAATGGACATTGAATAGATGGGCGTTTTTTTAATAGTCTACGGATGTCGCTAGGATGATTTTTTTAATGTACTATATGGTTTATGACGGTGCTGAAGATATTTACCTTGTCATGTTTTTCTTAAATGACAATTGAGAAATAATGCGATTTGGTTGACCCTAGACCCAGTTTAAACTTCCAGCGGATCCTTTAACCAATAACCGTTTTAATGCGGTAACCTTATTGTCAACCCTTTTATATGTGTGATGGCTGGCACTTTTCTGTTGAAATTATGATTTTAAATGCATGGTTTTGAATATCCTAAGCATTGTAAATATATCCTGTTCGACTTTTCATATAATTGTATTTGATAAATTAAATTTAAAGTGACGAAAATATCTTCAGAATGACTTTTTAATGCAGAGCGGTTCCTTGCACAACGTCGCAATCGTGATTTATGTAAACTATATCATTTAAAATTATCAATTACCCATGCTGCTGTAGTAAACCATTTCATGCCTAGTTATCTGTGTATTTGTTTTCAAAATAAAAGGAATCCGATGACCACTGGCACCAATGGGTTATTTCGGTGTGCCATAGGCTAGACACATTCCCTCGCTTCGTCCAGCGGTTGGGGACGTTAATCTCTTCCCTCCGAGCACGTTAAAAAACATCAGAATCTTTGCAATAGCAAGAGTAGAGGACATAATTTTTACCATCAGAATCCTATGCATCCTTCCTTTCTCTATGGGGCGGCTCGAAATAAGCTAAACAATGTGAATGATGAGCTGTTAAACAACATGGTGTTATTTTTTTCTTCAAAACGACGAGTTCTGTAAATCATCAACATAAATAACCAACATACTCAGATACTATCCACCATTATACACTGAACAATACATTTTATTCCCAATGTTTTCCTGCATAATATTTCCAATATGCAAAAAAAAGAAATTCAGGTCAATATCAAATATACGAGGGATGTTCGGAAAGTTTTGAGACAAATGTATAAGGACCAAATGTGTGCAGGTATTTCTTCGGCGTTTGTTACTTGAAATTCACACAGAAACAGCAATAACAGATGCGAACACATATACGTAGACTAGTGAGCAATTCATAACAAGGCGCCCTTGATCCAGTAGCCGGAAATCCCTTGGTATGCTATACTTTTTACATTTCTGTTGATGAATTTCTATGAATTACAAAGTAATCCGACAGAAATATCAACTTTTTGCTAGTAAACACTGGGTGAACTGTACTTCGATAGTCAACCAGAACCAATTTTATCGAGAAATAACTCCGTTTATCGAGTTAAAATAGAGTTTGAAATTTAAAAATTCCATCTCTAAAGTAAAAAACCGCATGAGCTCGGATAAAAGAACATAATCAGTTGTTCGTGGAGTGAAATATAGCTACTTGTCTGATCTCGAGTTAATTATCGTTCAATAAAACATAACTCTGGTGTTACTGGTCAACTGGTTTCCAGCATCGTCCAAGCTTTCATTGACATCAACCATCTTTAAAAAATGAAGGCCCTATCGTGTTAACGAGGCCAAATTATATAATATTTCAGAAAATCAAATCTGACTGAGATTTCATTGATAACAGCAATCTGGCAAAGTTTGGTGTAGGTAGGATGCAAAATGGAGGCGCTAGAGTGTTGAAAAGACAAAATATAGCAATTTAATTAATTCAAGGGCAATAACTTCGGTGTTACTGGTTTGATCTGGCTGTTTTTTTAACTCGTCCGAGCTTTCTTTGATATTAACAATCTGAAGGTGCTAGAGTGTTGATATCAAAATGTTAACACCCATTTCAATCATTCAAGGGCAATCACTTCGGTGTTACTTGTTTGATCTGGCTGGTCTTTAAACTTGACCGAGCTTTTATCAATATCAACAATCTGTTAAATTTTGGTAAAGGTAGAATGCAAAATGGATGCGATAGAGTGTTGACAAGACAAAATATAACAATTTTCGTTAATTCAAGGGCAATAACTCCGGTGTTATATGTCCGAGTTGGCTGGTTTTCGAAATCGTCCGAGCTTTTAATGATATTATTAATCTGGTAAAGTTTGTTAAAGATCGAATGAAAGGTGCTGTTGACATGAAAAAGTTCGGACGACGGACAATTGACCATGGCATAAGCCCTAGTTGGCCAGTAGAGCTAAAAATGACACACTTAGTTAGCTAAAGACAATATCTTCTGATTGCTTGTAAATGACAGGATCTTGCAAACAATGGGGAACAACTTTGGAACAAATTGTCATAGAGTTTAATCTACATGTATATTTAAAATAAATATGAATATCAAAATAAAATATATATATAAGTAATTTACCAGATCATAATATAAACAGTTTCTCAACGGTGTCTCAGAAAGAAAAAGTGCATATCGTGTGTGTATATGACATAATAAGAAATATATAGGAAACTGTGAACTGTAAACACACATACCATGAAGGGTTTTACGCATAATACGCATAATACGTTTCAATTATATCAACACACATTACAAATGTATTTCTCTTTCTAATGATGGTATTTCCCTTCCTTTACATTTCCAGCAAAAAATGGGGTTTGAAGGAAAGTTTCACTATGTCAAATGCTTGGGTTTTAAGGGGAAAAATCCAAAACATGATGATGTTTGTAACTTGAAACAACTTTTTATACCATTTCTTTTTTTGAAATTAAAAATAAATTAGTAAAATCCCATTTGGCTATTCCTTATGAATCTTTTGAATGTATTCTCATCAAAATCAATGAATGTTTGAGGGAGGAGTTAGAAGGAAAAGTTAATATGCCACGTGATATGTTGGCTTCTTTATTGACTCAGATAGGAAGTTTCCAATGTGTTTGTTATTAGGTCTGTGGTGAAATATAATCAATAACTTGTCCTAATCTTGGAAGTTGTACCTTTAAACAGTAATCTTAATATTAGACAGTATGCATTGTTATTACCTAAATTCACGAAAGACCGATAATCTTTAACAATAGCTTACCTCAACAACAGATTAAAATGACATGGCGGCCATTTTGAATTTGCTATTAATAGTAACATGACGATTCCTACTTTAAGCGTTTTTTCTACATTTGACGTATATGACATAAACTACCTATATGGAAAATGTGGTGATATTGTCATACATTCCACATTTGCATAATTCGCACCTATCTAGTAGTTTTGTTCCCGAAGTGACCTATCATTGTACAAATAATACACTTTCCTTTAATGTGCGTTTATATTCTATACTGTGTTTCACCAATAAGCCATATTAATGAATTTTGCGAACAAAAATTATTCTTCAAAAGATCTGACACTGAAACGTAATATTGTATAATGCTAGTGCAGCTCCTTGTAAAGAGTAGCAGATGATTTCTTAATCAGGTGATTGACACCTCTTTATCCAATCACACTTTTAGAAGTAGGACCGGAAACCGCATCATGTGCTGAATACAAATTATTTTATTAATATAGTATGTGAGTGGCGAATGCAGGAACTTTACTGTTCACACGAGAAACACGCTTTAAGGATTGGCTTGTCAAAACTAATAACAAGGGCGTCAAATGCGCGGTTTAACGATCAAACTGTATTAAACCTATTATTGCCGTATAAATGTTATTGTATAGAAATGTTTAGCCTTTTTCTAAAATCGTATACACGTGTTGTTTATAGAAAGATAGGACGATTAGAGCGTCGGTACAAATGTCAAACATGAAACAATGATATGGCGCTGAACAAGATAAAATAAACACTTATGTACAGCATTGACCGACTGAAAATATTACATTTAGATGTGCACCGTAAAACTGACGTGAACGAGTTTTAAATTAAAGCACACACACACACACACACACACACCTCACCCACACCCACACACACACCAATAAAAAAGCACACACTCAAACAAACTGAATTGAACTAATTTGGTGTTTTAAGGCGCACCAACACATGCAAGTTTATATGGCGCCTAACAGGAATGAGCATGCCAGGCTCATCCTCCATGAACATCGAGATAAAATATGGAGAATGGGCCTAGAACCTTCTCACCTGCAGAACTGCAGAGTTGCTGCAAACTCTATTTTAGACACTCCATTTACGCTGGAGCCTCGTTTATTGTTTTTCTGCCCCCAACCCCACCCCCACCCCACCCACCCCGCACCCCCACACACACACACCAAAAAAAAAAGCACACACTCAAACAAACTGAATTGAACTGAATTGGGGTTTTAAGGCGCACCAACACATGAAAGTTTATATGGCGCCTAACAGGAATGAACATGCCAGGCTCATCCTCCATGTACATCGAGATAAAATATGGAGAATGGGCCTAGAACCTTCTCACCTGCAGAACTGCAGAGTTGCTGCAAATTCTATTGTAGACACTCCATTTACGCTGGAGCCTCGTTTATTGTTTTTCTGCCACTGCTCTAGTGATTTGAGCGAGATTGCACCTGAAACAATGCAGGGGTCATGATGAAGACCTTTAATGAGCATGAACAAAAAATGATAAAATGAACATGAATTTGGGGGGTGGGATGTGGGTCTACCCCTCTGCCTATCCCTCCAATGGGATCTGCAGTGGCCCTATTCTTTGCCCCGGAACCAAACATAAACACACATTTTTTTCCATTGTGTTGTTTTCTACACTTTTGTCCGACGGATGTTGATGTGGGTGTTGGTGAGTGCTGTGACATGGTAAACTTGATTGTATCCATAAACCAGTCGTTACCGTGTATTAAGCATCTACGAATCAGTACAATAAGTGTATTGCTAGATTCTAGATTACTTCATTCTCTTAGGCTGCAACCATAATACCGTTTTCACTGATGGACAGTAAAACAACTGCTCATATATAAGGACAGCATTTCTATTTGCCGACAGCTGTATATTTAATTACAGAACAAAACTGTACTTACTCACCGGAATGTATGCTTAAATTTTATCTGCACGCATATGGCATTGTGACTGCACGTATATGACAGTGTGTATGCACGGAATCTATATGGCATTGTATCTGCCCGTATATGACATTGTATCTGCACGTATATGACATTGCATCTGCCCTTATATGGCATTGTATCGGCCCGTATATGGCATTGTATCTGTCCGTATATGTCATTGTATCTGCCCGTATATGACATTGTATCTACACGTATATGACATTGTATCTACACGTCATTGTATCTGCCCGTATATGACATTGTGTCTGCCCGTATATGAAAGTGTGTGTGCACATTACGACTTTGTGTCTGCACGTATAGAACAATGAAACTAGAATAACGTCTTAAGTACGAATGCATATACACTTTATGCATAATAAAAACCCTCAAACCCAACGAAAAAAAAAGTGCTTTTCTTTAAGAGTCTTTAAGAGTCAAATTGAATTTCATAATGTCATACTGACCCCAAAATAATAGGGGTCGACAAGATATAACTACACAGCGAATATAAAATCAAAAAAATGTGGGAAAATGTGTTCATAAAAAGATCCCAGTGACCTTAACCATGGCGATAATGACGGTACATGTATGCTCGAAGTCTGCCTTTATCAACTTCTCTACACTATATACAATCTTACCACATCACCTTATCAAAGACAAGCTTATTGCTCTTATTCATAAATGCTTTCGCTAGTGAAAAAAACTACACTTTTGGTCTATAACAATATTAAAGCGATTTTTACTAAAGTCGGTTTAGATAATTACACTATGTGGATTTGCCAAGAAGATTTTGAAGTACTCTTTTTCCTATAAGATAATATTTTCGTCATGTATGGAACTACCCTTTATAGACAAAGTGTTGGTATCCTTATGGGTATGAACTGTACACCTCTTGTAGCAGATTTGTTTTTTTATTGCTATGAAAGAGATTTCTTGTTGAGTCTTTCATCCGATACTCAGGCAGATGTATTTAATGAAACTTCTCGGTATTTGAATGACATATTGAACATGGACAATCCTTCCTTTGCTACTATGGTTAATATTATCTATCCCAAAGAACTTGAATTCAGCAAAGCTAACATGTTTGATACTGTCGCTTCTTTTCTAGATTTACATCTCTCTATTGAAAATGGCGAAATAATTAGTAAACTCTATTTAAAGAGATGATTTTAATTTTGATATTGTTAATTATCCCCATTTAGATGGGGATGTTCCCCGAGCTACTTCTTATGGGGTCTATGTTTCTCACCTTATTCGTTTCTCTGGGGCTTGTAGTCGTGTTGGAGACTTTAATATTCGTAATATTTGTATAACTAAAAAGCTACTCCAGTTTACTTCGATAAACCTTTGCAAAATGTTATCATCGTACCCTGATCTACTTTTAAAATATAAAAGTAATTTAAGAAATCTTCTGCCACAAGGACTATCAAAACTTGACTTATATGGCGATGTGATTTACAAACTTAATTTCTCCTTTCATACTTTTTTTTCTTACATCCTTGGTCATAATCACTTTCATACACTCTTTATTAAACTTTTTAAAACGTTCATCAAAAGAGGTTATGACCCTATCAACGCACTGCATGTTTAGTGGTCAGGACCCATTTACAGTTCGCCACTATGCTTTCCTCTTTCATTGTGCGATGACCGGACATATTATGGACCCTATGATGACGTCTACCTAAATGCTTATAGGACGGTAGCGTTTGATGTTTGTCTTTAATCTTGTCTAGTCGTACCATTAACGGTTTATTCTCTTGTTGCTTTGGCTTCTGCCAAGTCAGAGAGAACTTACTTCGTGACTTTCTAAGCTTTTTTTTGTATTATATATACACGATCATTTATGTTTTACTTATATTGCCTATTAATGCTGTATTGTTTGTTAGAGATTATAACCTGGTGGGGATATCTTTATTTACACTGTCCCGTTTATTGGAATGACAATAGAGTAAGAGTGAGGTTTGGAGCACCCTAGAACCTGGTTTTAAATCACCAGCGGCCTTTTGTGCCACTGACCGTTCCAAGGAGGTAGCCCCATTTTCAAAATAAGTATAAAAGTCGAACAGAAGATGCAGCTTTCATAGAACGCAGTAATCCCCAAAACACGCAACCCTTTGTGTTTGCGGTGTCTTAGTTTGCCCTCTATTCATCTTTAATGCTTTGTTTCTGTACGTGATTATGGTTTGTGGTTGACTGTCGTCCTAGAATGCTACTTTTCCTGTTAGATTTTTATATCTGCTTTTTGGATCGATCAGAGCACTTTACCCTTCAATGGTACTGTTTGAGACAACCCGTTTAGTCTACTGTTTCAAACTATGACCTCTACGAGATGAGTTAACCGAAGTAATCTAGCAGGTGTTTTATGATAACCATAACAAACATGAACGTGTCTGCAAGATCCGCTGCATTCAATCAACTCATATCAGAGAAGACAATATAAATAACATATTCTTGATCTAAATGAAACACGTTCTAATACAGTGATTAAAATCAAAAGACAATTACCGTTATCGACAAACTGTCAGATCCGTCAGAATAAGATGTTGTGGATTCACCATGCAGTAATGCTCTCTTTTCTCTCAATCGCTGCAACGCTTGTCTAACCTAACAATAGAACACACTGAGCAATACATGTATCATGACGAATGTAAATAATACATAGATGATCATTAAAAGACATTTAATGAGGCACGTTACAATCATCTGGGATTTATTATGCATCTTCAATAAACCTAACAAGTCACCTTTCTTCGAAGTAATTTATTTTCCTCTTCCACAGTATACTCCTCAAAATAATTTAAGGACCTCAAAATAGAACAGTAAATACTTAATGTTTTATATTATGAATTTCATATTCAAATAAACAGTTAATACATGTATGTAACGTAACATTTGTAAAAGAATACAACTAAATTTAAACATTGCAAAAAATACCCCAGTAAATTGTTCAATTGCAGCACTTTACAAAATGACCAAAATCAAAACATGTTCCGTAAATTATTTTGAGGAGTATACATTGTACGATTTTCGGAATTTAACATTGTTTTTTAAATATTGTAAAGAATCTCTAGAATAGAAAAGGTACACACAATCAGTGCAGCTCATACTACTGTTTGATTTTTAAAAATAATACTTTGGATTCACATTAATTATTTTTATTGATAATTTGCTATAAGAATTGGCATCGTTTACTTACTTAATATGATATTTTACCTATACGTTTCGAAATGTCCGTTATTAACTGAATGAACAGTTATAACTGTATATCAGGTGTAACAGGTGTAACATTTCTTAAAACCACAAAAACCTGTATTTATAAGTAACATAAGGTTTATATATTGCCTTTTAAACTTGCTTCTAAACCACCCACCCTCTTTAATTTCTTTGTCGTTCGCATGTTTTTTTCGGCTGTAAATAGGTAAAATATCATTCTTTGGTACGAGCGCGTGTAAAAGCTACTTACCTCGGAATTGAGCACGCAGTGAAATAAAAATACGAAAAATCCCTGTAAAGAAAACAATAAACTATAAACATTATGAATGTGAATATACACAATCTCTCACTCCGCTCAACATTAGTATATCTTCCCCGTCTCAATAGCTAATGTATGTGCAGAAGTTCTAAATTTCGTTAAGGCAAAACGAAATTTAGGTGTCGCTATAATATTTAGATAATTTTCATAATCAAGGTTGTATTTAAATCTGCTATATGATAATAGTCTGTTTGAATTATTTATCTTGCCACACCAATATGGTTTATTGATTTTAGTCATATGGTATATCTATCAGCAGTTGAATGTGCAAAATATCCGCGAACCGAAGATGTTCTAATTCGCGTTTTATATACCCCGCCCAGTTTATTCGATTCTCATTATATTCTCAATCCTCTTTTAACATCCAGTAAATTTTGAAAGTTAGAGAATCGCAATGTGTGAGAATTTTAGCCTAGTATTTAAGTGTTTTATATTTTCTATATATATGTAAGGGATAACGACCCAACTCTCCGTATAAGGCCTCTAAGTTAGTTGATTTTCTTACACATATTATGTTTTTACAGAATTTCGTTTGTACATTTTCTAATTTAGGCGCTTCATGTTACCCCAAATTTCACATGCATAATTTAAAATTGATCCAACAAGGGAGTCAAATAATTTACACTTCTCAATAATAGGGATAGTTATCTGGTTAAATACATTGTATAACTTATGAAGTGGGTAAGATGCATGCTGAGCTAAATGCTGTTGGGTTCTTGACAAATTACCATTTTTTAAAAATTCCACGCCCAAATACTTGAATGATGTTACTAGTTCCAGTTCAACTTCATTAAGATAAAGTTTTGGCATGGAATGCCTGCCCTTTTCGAAGACCATTATTTTGGTTTTACTAGTGTTCATTTTTAATCCCCAAATATTTCAATAGTTTTGTAAATCGTTTAACATGCGGCCGATTGTGTAAAAATCACAGAATCGTCTGCATATAACAAGATAAACACCTTAGGTTCATTAACTGTAAACACGTCATTAATATCAGAGATTACACAAATAGCTATGTCGTTAATGAAAAACATAAACATTATCGGAGACAACGGATCCCCCTGCTTTAAACCGTTGTCGGAGTTGAGAAATTCTGAAACTTTATTTTTGTATTTTATACAAGCCTATACCATGCTATACACTGACTGAAGAATTTTTCAGCATTGTTTCCTGTGAGAGTTTATGCCACAGTAAATATCTTTCTACTGTATCGAACGCTTTTTCGAAATCGACAAATTAGAGTTTTTTAACTTTTGTGCTTAAAACGTTTGCAAATAAAAAATACAATCAGCAATAGATTTACCTGTTTGAAATCCATACTGGTTATGATTTATCTTATTGTGTTTTACGGACCATTTATTTATACGCTTAAGTAAAACATGAGAAAATATGTTTGCTGGCATATCTATTAGAGTTATGCCTCTATAACTATTCGTGGAGTCAATATCTCCATTATTCTTGAATATAGGGATTAACGTTCCTTCACCTCAATATAAACTAAGTAATCAGAAGACTTGTGGTGGCATCCGAGCAATTTAGTTTAAACATATTTTATTACTTATGTTACAGAGAATGAACATCATATTATAACATACGCAAATGGATTGAACTACAAGTTATAACAACATTAGTTACAGTTCTCTCCATACCTTCAATATTGATATATTATGTATACCGGAATGAAATGTAATAACATTTGTAATATGGGTGAATTTGAAAAAAAATAATAGAAACTTGAGAAAGAAATAACACAAAAAGGTGGGAAAAAAATGGAGAGGATAAACCCCCGCTTGATAATCCTGCCCTGCCGCCCATCTCTATTGAAACCCTACAATCGCCCAACATATTGTTCGAATTAAAGCACCGACAGCTACGTGTAACAAACTTTTCTAATAAATTGCTCGATTTGAAAACGTTGAGTGTTGTTGATATATTTTTGAAATTCTTAAAAAATAAATTGATTTTGATCGATAGAGACATCTGAATTGCCGTACAGCAATTTTCGTGTACTTAAGGGGTGAAATTCACGAGTATTGGTAAAAAGCTGATGCCTTTCATTCCTAAAACGGTTACATCGGAAAATAAAATGCTCTGCATCTTCAAATTCATTTCCACAAATACAAATCGGAGTATCTCTCAGATGGTTAATATATAGATCAGCGTTTAAGTTACTGCAATTGTTTCTTAAACGGGCATGTTGAACTGCTAGGTATCTTTCGCCGTACAAAAATAATTTGGGTACAAATTGAGGTTTAAAAAGCTCTTTCAGTTTGCTTTTGAAGGTTAAAAGTGAAGGTGACTCACGAATACATATATCAAGTTCCTTCCATAGTTTAAGTGCGGAAGAAATAATTGACCTAGAGTACAATTCTGTACGTCTGGATAATGTTACAAAATTGGAGTTATTTCTTAAATTATAAGGGTTTGAATCGGATATAGTTGAAGGAAATATTTCGTTCAAATAGCTAGGTAAGTCTCCATTTTTTTCTTTATAAACTAAAATAAGTTTTTGTATTTTTCTCCTATCTACCAAAGAAACCCAACCAATTTCATTTAATAACTTTTCTATAGATGTATAGATACAGAACGTGTGTGACCCGTTACGATTCTTGCGGCTTCATATTGTATTTTTTCAAGAGTATGCTTTTCATAAATAGAACAATTATCCCATACTATTGATGCATATTCTAATATAGGTCGAGGATAAGATATATATATTTGGTTTAGAGTTTTGCGTTTCAAATTAAATTGCATCAATCTCATTGAACCGAGAACTTTGGAAGCTGAAGATACGATATTTGAAATATGCTCATGCCAGGTCCCATCATTACTAAATGTTATTCCAAGATGTTTATGGTGGTCAACGAATGTAAGTTGTGTTTTATCAAAAAATAAAGCTGGCATTTGTCTATCTATCAGAGAACAGAACATAACTTCCGTTTTAGACAGATTGAAATTGACTAGCCACTGTTTTGCCCAAAGAGAGATCTTTCGCAAATCGTTGTTAATTACAGTTTCCATGTATATTTAGTGTCCGATGTAGATACTGTAAGAGAGCTATCGTCAGCAAAAAGTATAGTTGTGCTAATTAAAGAATCAGCAATATCATTTACATAAATTAAAAACAATAACGGTCCTTGAACAGAACCTTGTGGTACACCTGAATTTAAGTATTTTATTTCTGAAAAGGAAGATTGGACAAAGACCCTTTGATTTCAATTTGTCAAATAGTTAGTTATCCATTTAATTAGATTGCCTTATATTCCGTTTTGACGAAGTTTGAAAATTAGACCTTTATGCCACACACGATCGAATGCCTTTGAAATATCACAAAATACCATGCATGTAGACTTTTTTTCATCAAAAGCTTTACATATTTGATTGTAAATATCAGTTAGTTGATAAACGGTGGAATGACCGGGTAAGAAACCAGATTGCTTTTCATATATTAGTTTGTATGTAAATAATTATAAATATGTTTAAATACAACGCGCTCCATTACCTTCCCCACACAGCTGATAAGGGAAATTGATCTATAATTAGATGGGGAGTCTTTTGCTCCATTTTTAAACAGAGGCATTACATTGGCTAATTTCCAAGCGTTTGGATATTCATTTTCTTGAAGTGACCGATTGAACAATATAGAAAGGGGACGACAAATAGTTTTAGTAGTTTCCTTAAACATACGGTGACTAATTTCATCAGGTCCAGTGGCTTTATTTAAAGCTAAAACGGTTAAAATATCAGTTATTTTTGTTTCCGTGATATTAAAGTCACTTAACATGGTGTTAGTTTTTTACCTAAATGCTGGTAGACTTACATGAGAATCATCAATTGATGAAATTGATATGAAATAGTCATTTAAAGTATTAGCTTTATCTAAATCAGACACAGAATACGAATTATTAGTGTTAATGAGTGGTGGTACTGTGTCACAACTTTTACAATTTTCCTTAATTAGCATTTTGATAGTTTTCCAATAATTGCGTGGATTAGGTGAGTGCATTTCACATATTGAGTATTCAAGATTATTATAAAATAGTACTTTAGCATGTTTTTTCATGTTATTTACCTTATTTCTGAGTTTTTTTTATAATTTTGCCAATCAGATATATTACCTGAGCTGAGAGCCATTACTTTTTGTTTGTCACGTTTACGTGAAATATGTCGAATCTCAGAGTAGTACCATGGCTTATCTTTTGGCCGGATTGTGACAAGACTGTTTGGGATACATAATTTTACCAACTCGATAAATTTTGTATTAAAAGAATTTGCAGCAGAATTTACAGAGCCGTTAAGTAATATTGACCAGTCCGTCGATAAAATTAGGTTATTCAATGTATTAAAATCAGCTCGCTTATAATTCCAAACTCTTCGTTTGAAAGGTTTGTTTACACAGAAATTACTTTTTAAAAATGCATATGTACCGTAATGGTCACTTATATGAGCAGGTGTTTCAAAAACACCTGAATCAAGATATTTTATCTGGTTCGAAATGGCGATAGGATCTAACAATGTACTAGTAGTGTTAGTTACACGTGTTGGCTCTTTGATAATATTGGTCATGTCATTGAATGATAGTATATCTCGAAATGTATGGTTACATGGATTTAATTGGTCTTCGTTTATATCCCCCAAGATGATAATATTAGTTTGTGTTTCCAATACTTTTTCAATACATATATTAACCCTGTCCCAGAATTCAACTGCATAGTGTGGAGGTCGGTAATTAGTGCATACCATAAAAACTTGACTTTGATCTTTGATTTCAATCCAATTTGATTCAGGAACAATGTGTTCTAGTTCCATGACTCTAGATGAAATTATTTCAGAAGAAACATATACTAACAACCCGCCTGAATGTGATGAACAGTCTTTACGATACAGTTTATTAAAACCTTCTAAAACCAATAAATCGTCACGGACATCAACCATAAGATGGGTTTCAGTGAAACATAACCCAGTGGGCACACGACGTCAAAGTGACGTTGGATATTGGTTGGATCTTGGTCGCGACGTCGGCGACCTAAATCCAACGTCTTATCGACGTCAAAATCACAACGTTGTATTTAAGTCGCCTCTTGACGTCATAACAACGTTGTATAACAGACATGTTTTCAACATGCTGAGATAAATATTTTAGATTTTTACTGTTTTTGATATATGAACCAACTTAATGCCGGTATCATACGACAATTGCATTGACTTTAATATCAACAATTGCCGCAATGTTATGTGCCGCTATAACCTCTCAAATTATATTCTACTTTCGCCTAGGAGTCCAATACTTCAATTCAATTAAGAGATAATAAATAAAACACACACAAATTAACATGCACGCACACGCTAACACACACACGCACGAACATATACAATCAAAAAAACACACACACATGATATTGCCACAGCTAGAATGTCGTTTTTCAAACGTTTGTTCGAAGTTTTTAAATTGTTCCTTTCTTAGAGGTGTCATAAAATAATGACGTCATAATATGACGATCGTGACGACAGAATAAATTTCGTTCTTTTAGATTTGAATGTTAACTAAAGAAGTCGGTGTTTTCTTTCCGTTCGAGGAGGATATATAATAAATTGGATTTTGGGATTTATAAGAATAAGGTAAATGCTAATAATTACATATATTGAAGAATGACACATAGTTGATGCACATGATATGAATTTAAAAACACTAACTTCAAAGAATACATGCTGCGATGCAGGGTTAAATCTAAGATTTTTGAGAATGTTCGTACTTCAGTTTTGGTGGATTTAAACAATTTGAAATTTATTGGCCTGCATTTCAGTTTGCTCCATATGTAAACATTTAAATAAAAGTATAATATAATAGTTCAATCTACTCTAGTTGTAATTCTTCATTCTGCCTTCAGCCTTCTGCATGTAATCTCCTTTCTTATCTCATTCTTTCATATATATTTTTTACAGAAAGCGTGATGAAAGGGAATGCCACCACGGAGCATGAGATGAATTTGGCATTGGGCCACTGCCTCAAGTATGCTCCAGACCGACTTGGCGGGGGTGGAAGGAAAAAAGAAGTCTGAACCAGTGTTGTGCCTAGCACATTGTGGCGGTGCGCTGCGCCCTGCCCTTTCCTCTGACGACATGGCTTCCCACATTACGCCCTGCCCCTTTGTACTTGGCGCCTTGCCCTGGAAAAGGTCCCGTCTCGCTCCAATTTTTCTTTGTGCAGGACCGATGCTAATTGGTATAACACGGTCAATGTACAAAGCCGAAGTGTGCCGTTTTACTGCATCGGCCGATCACGCGTGACATTACAAGAGTGAACAAATTAAACAAAGCCGCCATTCATTGACTAGTCGATTTCAATTTGTGATCAACATGCCTAAATGTGAACGACGAAGTATTGGCGCAATCGGCAACCAAAGACACAAAACAACGCAAGATGAGTCATCTGTTTGACCGATCGCAAGTAGACTTATATATAGAGAGGGAGCGATGCATCTGTATTGGAGGTCTGCCATGATGACAAATTTTCATTGTTTATCTTGGCCAAGTTGGCGCCATTTTGTTCATTTCTTGTAGAAGTACTATTCATAGTGTGAACACAACTCGGCTTGGGTCAGTTGAATGGAATGAATTAGTTTGTCGTTGCCCCGCGGGGTTCTATTCGGTTGTTGTACTGTGCGTCTATACAATGAATAAATGTATTTAAATGTGTTTAGATTATCTGTGTTCACTATCCAATGTCTATCTAACGTCGTAATTTGACGTTGTATCAACGTCAGAATATGACGGCTACCTGACTTTCATTTTCAACCAAAATCAAACGTCAATCCAACGTCGGGATTTGACGTTGTATCAACGTCAGAGTCCAACGTCAATCCAACGTCGGGGTTTGACGTTGTATCAACGTCGGAATATGACGTCTACCTGACTTTCATTTTCAACCAAAATCCAACGTCAATCCAACGTCATAGCCCAACGTTGGATACATCGTCACATTGACGTCATGTGCCATCTGGGTTAATATGTCATAATCTAAGCAATTATCTTTGATAAAGTTAGATTTATTCCAAATACTACGAATATTTTGGTGCAATAATGAGAAACATTGGTTGTTACCATCAGTTGGCCCTGGGTTAAGTTCTATATCCCCAGATAAAATCAGTAAATCACGCAAAATAAGAATAAAAAATATATTTTGTATATCGTATTTTGCTGTATACAAACCGTGTTTATAGTCAAACCGATCAGGCAATAAATGTACAAATTGGCAAAATATTAAAACGGTGAGCAGTGTAAACTTTAGACGCAAAACAGAAGTTGTCAATGTGTGAATGATACTAATTAATCGATGTTTTAAAAATTTCAGTATCATAAGAAAATCTTTAAACGGGTATTTATGAAAGGTATACGATTTGAGTTGGCTGTCGACTACTATAATATAGTCCAATGGTCGCTCTCCATAGGTCTAAGTCATTACTCATGAGGATATATTATAAAATCAATACTAATGTAAAGCGACCAAAGGACTAAAGGGTGTGTGAAAAATGTTTCTTTGAACAAAAATATGCGTGGCCACGGCAGGTAAGCAACTATGGGCACAGAAGGGCAAACATATACAAGCATTATACAGATAAAAACAAACATGATAACTTTCTAAATAGAAAAAAAAACGAAAGTAAACTAAACAACTGGGGAGAATAATAAGTAGCAATGTTCAAAACAACAAATCGACTATCGTGTGTACTATTATTAAAACAAAATTCTGAATTACTGAAACAAGTGATATGAAGAAAAAAGCAACACAACAACAAGTTTTACAGTAAGTTCAGTTACCTAATCAATCATACAACTTCCTACTGTCGCAATGAGATTGCTTGATTAATATCTCTAAAATACTCTTTAACGTGATATACTGATATTTGCAAAAATAATATCTGATTCATTTTGAAATATTTAAGTATTGCAGTATAGAGAAATATTAATAATGGTATCATTACTTGTTATACTTAAATATCATGAGATTACGAGTTCAAATGAATGTGTACAAAAGTGTGTAAATGCTGACTACCGTAACCATAAACTTCGTAAAACCTTTGCAAAATTTTATTATCGTAACCCTGATCTTCTTTCCAAATATAAATGTAATTTAAGGACTCTTCTGCGACAAGGACTATCACAACCTGACTTCTATGGTGATGTGATTTATAAACTTCGTAAGATTCTTGGTCATGATCACTTTCATACTATCTTTGTTAAACTTGTTAAAAAGTTTATGACCCTATCATTTTGCAACGTACTGCATGCTTGGTGGTGGACCCTTTTACAGTTCGCCACTATGCTTTCCTCTTTAATTGTACGATGACCGGACAGGCTGTGGACCCTATGATGACGCCTACCTAAAGCCCATTGGGACGGTGACGTTTGATGATTGTCCATGTTCTTTCTTGTCGTGCCCTTAATGGTGTATTCTCTTACTGCTCTGGCTTCTGCCAAGTCATTGAGTACCTTCATTGTGGCTTTCTAGGCTATTGTTTTTTTGTATTATATTTACACGAGCATATTTGTGTTTTACTTATATTGCCTATTGATGCTGCCTTGTTGGTTAGAGTTTAGATCATGGCGGGGATTTCTTTATTTACACTGTCCTGTTTTAATGGGATGACAGTAGGGTAAGTGTGAGGTTTGGTGCACCCTAGAACCGGTTTAAACCCCCAGTGGCCTACTTTGCCACTGACCGTCCCAAGGCGGTAGCCCTATTGTCAACCCTTTCGTGTTTGTGATGTCGTTTGCATTTTTTATTACTTTTGCCTTTTCGTTTGTCTGTTTGCGTGTTTGTTTTTTGTGTTTCGTGGTTGACTGTCGTCCTTGAATGCTGCTTTCTCTGTCCGATATTTTTATCCTTTTTAGTATATTGTATATAGTCCAGTGTTTTATATGTCGTACAGTTTTAAATGACCTTTATAACTAAATAACAAATTAATAACTAATTTGTTTAATTAAACATAGTGAAGGATTAACATAAATGAGTACGGCGATAGGTTATCAATTTATTGATTCAAGAAGAGAAGATTATACATTTCTAACTACACTGTATGATCACAGAAATGTGTAAATATATATTAACATGACAAAATAATATTATGTATATTATATACAAAATAGGAATTAATTATTTATTTCTGTTTTCAAAACTGTACATTTATCATTAGCACAATTTTCAATAATAACCCATACAATCCTACATGTGTATACAAAATAGGAATTAGTTTATTTCTGTTTTTCAAAACTGTACATTTATCATTAGCACAATATTCAATGATAACCCATACAATCCTACATGTGTACACATACATGCACGCACGCACGGACGCACACATACGTATAACACATGAACGCACACACGCACGCACGCACGCACACACGCCCGCACACACACACACACACACACATATATATAATACGCATGTATAGGATTACCTCCCTTGCTGTAAACTAGTGCCAAGATCGCCATTCGTCTCATTCAATAGAAGGTTATTCTCAGACAATACATATATGCATGTACATATTCACATACATATAAAGTCGCACATATAAATATATACAACTACATGAATAAAGTGCTTATACGTATGAACGTTGACAATAATGTGTCATAACGACTCTAGTCGGTATCGACATAAGATATCCAGGATTTTCTCCTGCTATCCTTAATAGTACGACGGGCTTTCGCACGAAAAATATAGCTGATCAAACTATTCTGAAAACCTCGGCATATCCAAAACGCCCACATAAACCATGTTACGATGATGACTGCAAATCGGCAGTCCGCGATCGTAAAGCTGCATTGAATGCTTTTAATTGCGGCAATCTCAAAAACATTTTACTAGTGTTAATGTTTAATCCCCAATTATTACAATAGTGTTGTAAATCGTTTAACATGTATTGTAACGATTCTGCCGATTGTGTAAAGATCACAGAATAAGAAGCTGCATTGAATGGTTTTAACTTGCGGCAATCTCAAAATAACTGATTGATAATGTCGTACTAGGATAGCAAAAGGATATCCTGGAGATCTTATGTCTCTAGGCTGAACTCTCGCACATTTCTTATGGTCCGGAAAATAAACGGTAAAGCTAATTTTAGTTGTGTAAATCATCTTAAAACTGGTAATGGAGACATTACAACTGTCAAATATATTACAAACGCTTTGGCAGAAACATCATTTCCCAAAAAAAACTTCTTCTGAAAATTGTCAACCAAATTGTCTAAAAAATAAGAAACTAAAAGAACAGAAATAACTGAATTTCAAGTCGAAAAATTTGGAGAAATACAATAAACTGTTCAACTTCGAGAATCCCTTAAAAAGGCTCATGATCAGCTGGTCCTGATGATATCCATTATCAGTTATTAAAACATTTACCTGAAACCTGTCTGTCTACCCTTCTGATTATATTTAATAAGGTTTGGGTGGCAGGAAGCTTCCCCGATTCTTGGCGGAAAGCAATCGTTATTCCAGTCCCCAAACCTGGAAATGATCATGCGGACCCAATAAAGTATCGCCCTATTCTTTAACGAGTTGTATATGTAAAACCATGGAACGAATGATTAACAAGAGGCTCGTTTGGTACCTGGAATCCAACAAACTGATAACAATGTATCAAAGTGGATTCCGGCGCCAACGAGGCAGAACAGACATTTCCATTTGAATCATTTATTAGGGAAGCTTTTATAAAGAAAGAACATCTTGTCGCTGTATTTTTTTTACTTGAAGAAAGCTTATGATACTGCATGGAAGTACGATATTATGAATGATCTTTATGACCTTGGACTTAGAGGCCGATTACCAATTTTTATAGAGAATTTCTTAGATGATAGATAGTTTCGTGTCCGAATGGGTTCAACCCTCTCTGACATTCATGAACAGGAGATGAGTGTGCCACAGGGCAACATGCTCTCTGTCACATGTTTTAATATAAAAATTAACCGTATAGTTAAAAGCATCAATCCTGGTGTGGTGTGTCCTCTATATGTTGACGACTTTGTTATATGTCGTCGTGCAAAACAACATGAACACTATTGAGAGACAATTACAATAATGTCTCAGTAAACTTCAGACCTGATCTGATGAAAATGGATTTACATTTTCTAAATCTAAAACTAATTGTATGCACTTTTGTCAACTACGTAAACATCATGAAGACCCTCATCTAAAACTGGATGAGTACCCAATACCAGTAGTGGATGGGACCAAATTCCTTGGTCTTATTTTTACCGTAAATTAACCTTTATACCACACCTTAAATACTTGAAGACCAAATGCCTTAAAGCTCTTTTACTTAAAGTTGATGCAAACACTAATTGGGGAGCAGATCGAAAAGTCCACTTAGGCTCAATAGTATATGGATCGACTCGCAAATCATACTTGCAGATGCTCGATCCTATACATAGTCAAGGATTATGACCCGCATTGTGTGCCTTTCGTACATCACCAGCCGAAAGTCTATATGTTGAAGCTAATGAAGCATCACTGTATCATAGATGGGACAAATTAGCCTTTCAGTATACCATTAAATTACAATATAACCCTTCAAACCCAGCGTTCGATACTGTTTTTAATACTAGTTATGAACCTCTTCTTGATAGAAACCGAAGGCCATTCGACCATTTGGTCTTCGTATTAAACCAAAATTAAGAGACACTGAAATCGACCTAAATTTGATTACCAAGTACAATGGACCACAAATTCCACCGTGGACTTTGGAAACACCAACAATTATGTAACTTTCAACATATATACACAGATGGTTCTAAATATGGAGATAAGGTAGCTGCATCAGCTGTTGTTCACAAAGACAGCATAAAGAGACGCCTGCATGTTAAAGTCTCTATCTTTTCAGCTGAACTTAAGGAAAGTGAATGGTTCAACTATTTCAGGAATCTGACGATGATCATTTTGTAATATTTTCTGATTCCATTTCAACTCTTCAAGCCCTGAGTAATAAGAAACATGATAACCCAGCTGTGTTTCAACTTTTAGAAAAGTACAATTCTCTTATAGTTATTTATTTTTTCCTGCTGGCTTCCAAACCATGTAGGAACACGTGGTAATGATAGAGCTGATAGTGCTGCTAAGGCAGCATTAGCTTTATATATATCTAATGCCAAATTACCTTATACTGATTTTAAAAGTTGTATTAAAGACATTTTCTATAGTTTTTTCTACATAACAGATTTTCTTTAAACTTTTTGTACAGTAAGTCTTTTATATATATAGACAGAAAATGCAAAAATAATGGTAGGTGCTTGTTAAAATTTTAAAAAATAATTTGTAATGCCACCGTCATGTCAATCTGTCCAAAAAATTGAACAAGTCCATGAAATAGCTAAATAAGATATTTTTGAAGTCTAATCATTTATTCATTGGTCACAATTCTGCTAAAATTGTATTAAAGTAAAGAACATTTAATTACAATAACATTTAAAGCTCATCTTTATGTAAAACCTATATTTTTTTACAAAATCTGTTGAGACCATTACCACAATTTATGCACAAATTAGCCCATAATAATACAATTTCCTTTTTTTTTGTATGTTCCCAATAACAGAATTTTTTTTAACTTTCTAAGCACATAGTTTAACATATATAAAAACAAAATGTGCAATAAAAATGATAGGTCCCCATGCTTGTTTAGAAAAAGAATTTGAAACCCTACCCCTATGCTAAAAGGCCAAGTTTTGTATGAAATTATATAGAAATGGTATATTTTCCTTTTTTGTTATGTTCCTAATAACAGAATTTGTTCAAACTTCCTAGGCACTTATTTGAACATATATTTAGACAATATATTCAATTAAATGTATAGGTCACCATGCATATTGAGATTTAATATTGGTTTTTGGAACCGTACCATTATGCTTAAATTTTTTAATTTTGTTGGAATTTTTCAAAATGCTATATTTTTCCTATTTCATGTATCTAATAATAGGCCTTTATTTAAATAAAGACAATAAAAATAAATAAAAAAATTAAATAAAAAAAATAAATAAAAAATAAAAAAAATAAAAAAAATTACAACTAGACATCAAAAGCAACATTCCTGTAAATTTGTAGGAAAATCCATCCAATAGTTTTAGAAGAGACGTTGCCCGAAAAAGCTGCGCATGGGAAACTACAGCAAATGCCTTTAACACATATATTCGTAACTCTTGGCAAGCCGCTTGGGATTTGTCAGTAAACAATAAACTCCATTCCATTAAACCGTTACTCGGGGGAATGGCGTTCTTCTAGCAGACCCGTTCAGAAGACGTTCTAGCCCGTTGCAGGATAGGACATACACGTTATACTCATTCATATTTATTACAAGGTGAGCAATTACCAGAATGTATACTCTGTTTTGCACAGTTAACGGTCAAACATATATTGTTGGAATGTGTAGACTTTGACCCTTTGCGGCAAAGGTACTTCAATGATATGAAAGAGTTATTTCATACTATAGATGTTGGTCTTGTTTTAGATTTCCTGAAAGAAATCAGACTTTATATAAATCATTATAATATTTTCTTATATATATTTGCTTGTTTATACACAAAGAAGGATAAAAATATCGGACAGGGAAAGCAGCATTCAAGGACGACAGTTGACGGATATTTGTTGGTTTACATATATACATAATGTAATTTACTACCATATCATCCCTTATTTGTAAATAGTTTTATCTTTATTTATTTACATTACTTTTTAATTACTACTTCATTTCTTCATCTGCGCTCAATATGACTTATGTATGTGTCGACGTGCCCTAAAACACCATTCATTCATCACATCTTTCATGTCATCTAACTATTACTTATCGAATGTTAGCGTTTTTCTGAGACATACTAATGAAAGAACGGGGCCTTACTTTGACGCAGACGGTACAAATCATACCAGACGACAAAGCAAATTTCAATTTCTAAGTGTGTAGGTGCACATGTCAACTGACACAAGTCATTTTGCACAATTTATTGACCATGAAAGAGGTCGGACATGTAAGGACACGGTGCCGACATGTTCTTACATAACCTCGTTGGTGTCCCATGCCCTGTTATCAGTTGGTATTGACCAACTGAACGTCATTTAACGGTTTTATCGTATGTTATTTGCTTTTTGAATATGTTCATAACTATTTTGTCGCATTCTTTATTTTCCCCGACATTTATATTGTGCTCAAAATGGATATTTTCCCTTAAAAGCCTCTTTCATCAAATGTTCATGTAATTCGAACGGAATATTTAAAACAGTAAACACCAGGCCTTGTTGATTTCTTAGCAATTCACGCTTTACAAAAAGAAGACGCCAAAAAGTGCTATATGCTATAGCATGTTCATTTAGAGTACGGACAAGTGTTCTGTTACCAGACTTTCGAGAAGGCTTTATTTAAACGAAAATGACGCACACATTCGATAATATCTAATATTACATGCATAAATAAGTCGACATAAAATTTATTGTTTTATAATGAACTGCAATGTATATTTATATGTGTTCGTTTTTTACCGATGTTTGCAGTTTGACTCTACATGGCTCCAAACTGGTCCACTTTTAACTGTTTATATGTTTTTTCATGGTTTCCACGTATCTACTGTGTATAAAGATATACTGAACACAAATAAAATGTACACCTTTGTCTTTCCCTTATTATATAGACAGCAAAACAGGAAATAATAAATGGTGTATATAGAATAATTAGATCGACCACCAACAATAGTCCAAACACAAGATTTTTTGAAAAGTTCAGTACACAATGGAGTTATCCACCTTTTTTCTTAAACAATGCAGTATACATTCTGGTAATTGCTCACCTTGTAATAAATACGTGTATGCTCTATCCTGCACCGGGCTACAACAACGTCTTCTGAACGGTTCATTTTTGGTAAAACACATAAAATCTACAAACATTACCTCAATTTGTCCAAGACAATATTCTCTATACGTTGCTTTCGAAAAAAAATCACACAAAACACAATACCGATTGTGTAGGTAGGAGCTTTTGATTATAAAAAATCATCAAATGACCTCCCTTTAAAGCTGTACAGTCCCTATTTTAACTGGTAATAACTCATGAATATGAATGAGTCACGTGTGAAGTAGTTTCAAATCGACGAACACCCCAAAAGTCGGTATATAAGGAGAAATCGATACGTAAAATTTCACATTTTTATTTAGCCTCCGTACAGGTAACATCGATAAATATACAGCTCCAGAATATATGTGATAAAAAAATAGTTGCCCGGAACGGGATTTGAACCACGGCTTTGCACTTGTAAGATTTGAAAGATGTACGCTGAACCTTTAGACCACTGCTATTTATTGGTATTTTGTAGCATTTTTAAGGCTAAATAGGCATTACGTAATAACAAGAGCACACACAAACTCATCAAGCGCTAAATAACAAGTCGAGATATGGTTGATTTGAGGCGAAGTATTAGTTTCATATTGATAAGATACAGTATTACACCAGGCAATGTTAATTTACACGTGCGAAACTATGGACTGCATATTTATTGATCCATCATTAGTTGCGTTCAAATATGTTAAGTTATTTTGCCTCATAATATATGGTAGTAAGTATACTATTTTCTCAAGGTTGTAGTTCAGTGGTTAGAGCACAGGACTTGAAATCAGAAGGTCGTGTGTTCGAGCCCCGAAAAAAGCAAACTTTTTTTTTGTGTAAAAGTTACTGATACCTGTGTATAGGTACGATGTGCACTGGTCGATGTATATACAGTAAATGATTTCCTTCGCTATATTTGCTCGCTTAAATACCCGATTTCGACATGAGCTGGTGAACATGAAGTTACACATAAAGACACGCCTACAAAGAAGAAATCGATTGGTATAGGGACTCTGTAGCTTTAAGGTTTCCATAGCATCCATAAAAGAGTATTGCTTGGCAACATTTGAACTGTTTAAAGGAATATTTAGTACTCAGTGAAGTGTGCTTAAAAACATCAAACATTGTTTAATTAAAGCGCTGTTCGTGCTGTTCTACACTCTCAAATACTGGCCTGTGGGAATACCAGCAAAAAAGGGGGTACTTTTTTCGGGGGTGAGTATATTTAGTTTTGTTTTATTATTCAACAAAATGGGTTTTGTTTTAACGTTTAATTTTGAAACTATAAAAAGTTTGGTCTCAAAGTAATATGAAGTTTATTATTACAAAGTCAATACGATATTAGTTTCTGACCAAACTGTCAATTTATTTTTATCTCTATAACACATTTATTTCTATAACACACTACAAGGCCAAAGCAGCTTTGTAACTTCATAAACGGAAAACCGTAATAGTTTAAGTCAATAAAATTATCTATTTATCTATCATAATTCCAAAACAAGTAATGAATGGTTTCAGGTAACATATTGCAAATATTGCTAGCTTGAATATTTATTTTAGTTAGTAGATAGTTCCCAGAATCTATAAATATAGTAAATGTGTAAAAGAGTTAAACCGATTACCGCAAACCGATATTTTAAATGCCTTTAACTAAGTAGTTTCCTATATCAAAATAATATTTTCTGTTCTAAGAAATTAGACATTTTGTCATACGGACCATTAAATTCTCTGAAAGAAATAAAAGGTTTACATTTATGTTTAAAAGGTCGTCAAATAATAGGATATGTCATTCCTGTCATCTTCTACTACAGGTATTAACTTGTGGATGAATTTATTCACGGTGAACCTAATTCAATTACAGTTTTTATTCCGTGACTGCGATTTGTACCACGATCAAAGGAACGCCTAAGCCTGTATTGAGCAAATTCATATACTTTCCATATACTTTCCATAGATATACTTTCCATAGATCGTGGTAAAAGTCGTAGTCACGGAATAAAAACAGTAATTGAATTAGGTTCACAATTTCAATTTGCAGATATAAAACATATTTAGATATTATTAGATACCCACAATGTATAGTCTCGCCGCTCACTTGGGAACATTATAATCTAGAACAATATACTTTGTGTGTGGATTGTATGCATGTCCATATCTCATAGTTACACCGGTCGCCAGTCGTACAAGAGACTCTAGTGTGGGGCCGTGGTGAAATGGTTAGCACCTCGGTTTAGTAATCATGCGTTCTGTTTCCGCCAGGACCGAATTTGGGTAATTCTCAAAATACTTTGGCAGAATTTCACACCTGACCAGTCCTTCAGATGAGACTTTAAGCCAAGGTATGCTCTCTAAAATGGCTGATGCAATACAGCGAGGATAAAAACACGCTTATACACACTATAGGTTCTAGGGGGCTTTTGATTGTTTGTCGGACCACGGTTTTAAGTCTCATCCGAATAATTGGTCTGGTGAAAAAAAAAGTATTTCAATAATTAATCCAATCTGTCCTGGCTGTAATCGTACTCATGATCCTGGATTACTTCTTAAAGTATTCGTGCTAACCATGACCATTTCACCGGTACTTGTGAATTCTCCGTAAATTGTTCGGAATTTTCAGTCACATGGCAAAAAATCACATGCCTTTTAGAGATAATCAGATTCTGGTAGTCACAGAAGTATCAACAATCACACATTTAGTATTTTTAATGTTTACATATTGAGTTAAAATATGGATATTCGATCGTTAATTACCACAATAGATAGTGGTATAAAATATACAGAAACTATCTTGACTTATCCTTGGAAACTAAATCGGAATTCAAAGCTATACGAACTAGATTTGAACTGTTGACATCAGAGCATGTCCGCGTAAGTTGGAACCGGTGTTACGATAGGCATTTTCATTGTGACAATCCTATTTCTGAATCGTATCAAAAAACACTATTTAATTCCTGTTTCTTCTATAATAACAAACACATTAATAAAATATATCTGCCATGCGTTAAAGTGATAGTCTGACATTTAGTAACATTTCTGTATTGTTTTAATTTCACATTGGGCACCGTCACTATGAATATTTAATGAACCTACTAGTTTTTGATTGGTCGACCTGTCTGGCTCCTCGGAGATAGCTCGACATTATCCGTGATCGTTCGGCGAATGTCGGGGTGCAATGGCCAATTACCAGACAGAATATGCCGTTGGTAGTATGTGTGTGTGTGTGTGTGTGTATGTGTTTGTTTGTGTGTGCGTGCGTGTGTTTTCTTTTTGTTTGCATAGTTCAGCTGCCCGCCTAGTCGCAGTAGAGTTTGGACTTTTGTGTGTGCGTGGTTTATGGTGCATTCAATTGCTTGTGGAAACCTTTAATGGTATAAAAATTAAGGTCTAAGCTGAATGACGTCAACGACTTTTGATAAAGGATCCTAATTCGGTCCGGGCCGTGATTGATAAATCCCTGGATCACCAAGCCGTCATGTCAACCATTACAGCAAGGCGCCACCAATCTATGCATATCTATGGAATTGTCACTTCAATATACTATACAATGACTAGCTCAAATGTAAATTGTTCTCTATTCTGATTGGTCAAACGGTTCAAGGCAAACAATTAAACACGTTTTTTTCTCTCAAAGTTCCTTATTTTAACCGTTTAACATTATAATGCAATTTGTATGATGTTTAAACAATTGTGAAACTATTATAATAATAATACTAACCTGTAAGGAATTGCACAGAGCAAACATATACTCGAACACAAGTAGATCTTTGTTTATTGCTAGCAGACCAAACATCCATGTCAACCCAAGCAGAGGTAGAAGAAATATAGCAGCTTTCATACCAGCCCTGTAAACAGACAAGGTCGACTTGTAAGTGAGGAAGTGTCGATTCTTACGGACGACGGAATGTACTGGCACGTAGTTAGTCAGGAAAAAACAACTTAATTCATAACAAAGGATTTTTCAATTTTTTTTCAAATTTCCTCAGTAACCTCTCACCGACATGACAGAGCATAATTTTTAGCTTTGTCCACGCTTGTGTGAAACATTCTTGTTTCATGTGATAGTGTGCGACCTTCTCGTGTTTTCTGTCGCATTATGGTGGGTTTTGTCAAGCTTTCGTATTCTCGCGGTAGCAAAAATAGTGAGAATGCGATCTAACCATATGACACTCAACACCTGCCATTCAACAACGCACTTTCGTCGTTGTTTCAGAATTGTATCAACAAAGCCGAGTGTGTATTGTTTGTATGTAGTGTCATGAAATATTGATGACACATTTATACAGTTAACAGCTGGACAGACAACATCGACTTTTCTATAAATCCATTTTCCTCTCTGTCGCGAAAGCATTATAAAACACTATCAAATACGCATTTACTTGTTCAGTCGCTTAAAGGGACAAACGGTGATATTGACTTTTGCAGCACTTTATCTGAAGTCATTAACAGTCGCCCACTGTGAAACAGTCGCCCACTGTGAAGCATAAGCAGAACCACAAACTGAATGGACCGTTGGCACAAACAGAGCCTTACAGTCGACTAGAATATGCAGTGGAATCCTAGTCATATAAAACAGAACCTTAGGGGAGACTCATTAGTTTCGAATGAATGTCCATGGGGAATTCCTTATAAAATAGAAATCTAAGAGATTAAAAGCCATGTACAGGCTAGACAATAAAAAAGAAATCCAAAAAAGGTGGTGTTTTTGACTTAGTATGACATAATAGTTAATTTTGGTATAAATAAACTGTTTGTACTATGACCGGTATGTAGACTGTAAACAGAAAATCCTAACTGGTGGCTGCTAGCTTTTTTGTTATCATTTCCTGCACTTCTTCAGCCGAGATCAGATTACGAAAAGAAAAGCTGGTTAAGGTATGTAGAAATAGCATTTGTATGACAATTTGGAGTGTTTGTCATTCAGTTATGGATTTGTTATATCTCAAATAACGGACAGGTATATGCTGTCGTGTGTCTATAAATGTCATGTTTTCCTTTTTTTGAGTGCTGAGTGGGTGGGGTTGATGATCTAGTATGTGTAGGCAGAGAAACCGCTTTTGTTGCTTTCTAGCTCGTATTTGCTATATTTTGAGCGGAAATCATATGGTCTTTCAGGAACAATGCATGTTTGTCAGTTTTGAAAAATAGAATTAAAGTTATTTAGATATTTAGATACTTATTTTGTTAATTTTACCACTGACAAGTACTGTAGATTAACAAGGGGCATTAGGAAATGAGAGGTGATTATACTTAAACCTAATACTATTGAAATGACCTTATCTTTGTGTTGCTCAAGAATTATTACAAGCATTTAAATACATGCAGTTGTACTTATATTTCTGTGATTGAATTTATAACGACATATTATAAGTTAATTTACTGAAGCTGTCTCCTGTGTTTATTCACCAGTCCATACACTTAAATAACATTTAGTTGGAGTCCATTTTAGTTATAACTATTATTTAAACATTCGCTACCAAAGGAACAAGAATGTACACATCGTACTATACGCTACCAAAACATTAGGATAATAGCCGGCACGTAACAATATCAACCATGAAATCAAAGTCATAAACTTAACCTACCAATCGAGTTGAAATATAAACATAACCTGCACATAAGTTCGAGGCGTTTCCTGAGAGAGAAAGGATGCACAGGAATCCTGAAACCTATCTCAGTCATACACATAACCTTACAGTCGAGTTGTAGTTATAAACATAACCTACACAGTGGAATCGCAGTCATACACATAACCTTACAGTCGAGTTGTAGTTATAAACATAACCGACACAGTGGAATCGTAGTCATAAAAAAACTACACTAGAGTTGTAGAAATGAATATAACCCAAACAAATCATTAACAATCGTGAAGACGTTGTGATAACAGGACCCCACCATGTTGCCATATTACAAACAGAGTCCTCGTATAGTGGATCCGTAGTCATAGACAGAACTCCACAGTACAACCGTAATAGCAGAACATCACAGTGAAGCTGCAGTCATAAACATACCCCATAGTGGAACTATGGTCATAAACCGAAACTTCGTAGTGGATCCGTAATCACATTCAAATCTCCTATAGCAGATTCGTTTGTGTTTTTGCAATGCCCTATCTTGTTTTTATGATATATAAATATAATATTTAAACCGTAATTGCAGAACATCACAGTGAAGCTGTAGTCATAAACAGACCCCATAGTGAAACTATGGTCATAAACCGAAACTTCGTAGTGGCTTTTGCACTGCTTTGTCCACTTCGAGACGAATCATTGGTAAATTTGAGTGATTTTTCTTTGACGGGTGTCAGTTTTAAACGATCAGCATTTTTTGGCTGTGATAAGTAATTAATTGTGATTTTGTTAAGTTTGACCTACGAATATGGAATTTTCATTATACCTATTTCAAATTATTATTATATTATGTTTTCTTATTAAATTTTGATTCCATATATAATTATGCGTTTCTTTTGCGTTTCAGTATATTACATTCGTCGTAAAGAGACATAAGGCAATCTTGATTTGTTCAAACCTCGCGGCGTTCCGATAGTTTTTGTACATAACCTTCATATTTGTAAATTTGTTAATTTAATCATATAATCAATACTTGTTTAATAATTTAAAACAAATCGTCTTTGCATTATAATTAATTACTGATTTCTTTCAACCTTTGGTAGCATAACACAATAAAACAATTGAAAATTGCAATTTGTGTTTCCTTTATTTAATTATATGCTAGCTGATGTAAAGTCAGAATGATACGGAATTAATATAAGGAAGTGTTAATGCTTGATTGAACTATTTCCTAATTGCCGTTTGGCTCTTAATTAAAACTGGCGTCCCATAAACATATACCAGTACCTCACTTGGTCACACTGTCTCGGTCTTTCCAACTTGGTCGATGTAACTACGATTCTTAGAACCATACCTAGTATGACAATATTAACCTGAAAATAAAAAACAAATATACACAAGAAAGATAGTTATTTTTTTGGATGGAATTTTAATCTAAGAAATATACACAAAAACATTGCATTTTGTCTCGATTTTCCATATGTGACATGTGTGACAAAATTAACTTTGAAAGAGTAAAATATGAATATATCATTAATTTTATTATTTAATCTCAACAGGAATCGCATATACGTATATGAGCTTCCAAATATCCAGAATGTTTTTCCATTTTTGTATTTACCATCTGGCTATACATATGGCGTGACATATTGCTAATTACACGCACTTATTCCATCAAAAGGAAACTAATTAGATCAAAGGATATGTTATAATTACTACAAACTCATATTTCTGCACAACATCAACAAACACTTACGATAATAACTGCAATAGCAGGCCCTACAAACGCCCAAATTGTATTTCTATAAATAGACAACCAGCAGCTAAAATAAACAAATATGTTAGGCATTTAGAAACGTGCATTTTAGCATTCAAGCATGTGCATGCTCCTCTACAGACTTTATTCAATCCACAATTGGCAAGTTATATGCATGATTTACTTGAATCTGGCACTGCTGACCAAACATCTATTCCGCATCGCGCCCCATCTCTGACAACATACAACGGTAAAAATGGGAGCGATTGCGGTTTACGTCCCGTTAAAACGTAAACTATATTTAGTTACATCAGGACGGAAACCTCAGAGGGAGATGAGATGAAGAATGAAGCTTCCCATCAGTCATTTCTCCGCCAGGAAGCGACCCCATGCGGGCAGAGATATGTTTATTAAAGGCACTGCCATATCTCCTGAGATACAGAGGCGATGGTGGGAGAAACTAAACAACATAACAAATACCACTCAGAATGGCACTATTGATATGGTCTTTTAGCTGGTAAAATGATATCAACAGATCGACTTTTCCAGGTAAACATATGTTGCCTGGCTTCATTTCCCTTGTTCTGGCTTACAACAAGACAACAATTGAATTGAACTGATAGGTGTTTAAAGTTCTGCGGCCATGTTTCGTTTCATGAACATGTTAACGTTTATTTAAATCGAAATCAATTCACAACACTATATAATTACAATATCTGTGAAAAGCGAGAATTTTATTTGATGACGTAGAAAACTTTGAACAGGTAAATTAATCCACAGGTAAATGTATTTATCAATTATCTGGAAATGGTTGTGCAGATATACAATTCAGATTTACCTCATTTCCCCGTGCAGTCACGCAGTGGTAAAAGTAGTATCTACGTCATGCACATAATACTTATTTTTACATACAACTTCGTAGCGGTTTTAAATATATGTATCTCTCCGGGACTATCAAGAAATGTTCATATGACGTTTAAGAGTTACATAAGTTAATTGGTAATACTACAAAAAGGGTGGCCATTCACCTTTAACAGCTCATAAACGCATTATTTATGCTCCCTCCGACGGACGATTCTAAGAAAATGTGACTTGCCAAAGAACACACCGACGAAACTCATTGGCACCGTAGAAGCAAAACAACAAAGCTTTCTATTACCATACAAAACATACATTGAAGAAATATTGGTAGAATATGAAGAAAGCACGAATTTGCCAATATTAGGATCGAAGACGACAAAACCTTAAGCGTTGTTTCCGTGCTCTGACGGAATGCGCAATGTGTATTCTTGACTGATATAGGGAAGTCAAGCCTGGGATATTGGCACTACTGAACAGAACATGAGAAACACAATGGTTAGTCATAATGAATCAGCCGGGCTTAATCACACAAAACATTAGTAGATGGCACTAGAAAGATGTGTTGTCTTGTACGACCAAGCAAGCGAATTGAGTTGCAAGGCGTCCAGAAAACGTTAGCACAAACACATTTTTGACGACATTTAACCAAAGCAAGCTGCGCTAAAAGGGAATGACAATAGCGTCAAGTATCAGGCGTCATTTGTTGTTGGACAATGTACAATTGCCCAGACTGTCGTATAAAGGTGGACTCTGTCTTATTGCCCAGATTGTCTTATAAAGGTGGACACTGTCTTATTGCCAATATTGTCTTATAAAGGAGTGCACACACTGTCCTATAAAGGTGGACAATGTCTTATTGCCAATATTGTCTTATAAAGGTGTGCACACACTGTCCTATATAGGTGGACAATGTCTTATTGCCCAGACTGTCTTATAAAGTTGGACAACGTCTTATTGCCCAGACTGTGTTATAAAGGTGGACAATGTCCTATTGCACATATTGTCTTATAAAGGTGGAAAATGTCTTATTGCCCAGACTGTCTTATAAAGTTGGACAACGTCTTATTACCCAGACTGTGTTATAAAGGTGGACAATGTCCTATTGCCCAGACTGTCTTACAAAGGTGGACAATGTCTTATTGCCCAGACTGTTTTGTAAAGGTGGACAATGTCTTATTGCCCAGAATGTCTCCTAAAGACTCCTGACAGTGGTTGAACGAGAAATGAAAGCTATATTTGGAAACTAGTTTGGCCAGCATTGCCAAAATTAATTCAGTGAAACAGCGTCAGTTAAAGCCAATACTAGTTGGATGGTTGTATCCGTCTGTGCATGTCCAATAGGTTTATATGTAGTTATATAGTGGGGATATCCACTGTTTCAAACGTATGGCCTAGGGTGTATGTCTCCAGGGGTAGGGATAGACACAAGGCCGATGCTGGTTGGATGGTTTATCCGTCTGTTTATGCCCAGTAAGTGTATATATGGTTATATGATGGGGATCTCAACGGTTTCCAAGTTATGACTCGGAGACAATATCCCTACTGTCTGTACGGACTCGGGACCGATGCTAGTTATGTGGTTGTATAAATCTATTCATGCTCAGGAAATGTATTCATACTCAGTAATTGTATAGCTAGCTGTGGTTTTATAGAGGAAAACATCGTTCATATTTTCCCTATAGTATAAGACTATGTAAAACATGTGACCGTTGGATGGGGCCGAATTTGACCGCATGTTCTCGATTTGAACAAACTTGATAGAGAACCATAAGCTTAACAGTACATGCAACATAGTAGACCTCTAGTTCATGTAGTTTTAGGAAAGAAGAGCTTTTCATGAGTTTCCTGTATAATTACTGTATGTAAACCCTGTGACTGCTGGGGAGAGGTCACCATTTGAACAGACTTGGTAAAGGACCATATGTTTATGCTACATACAAAGTATTAGACCTCTAGCTCTTGTAGTATCCGAAAAGAAGATTTTTTGAAGCGTTTCCTACATAACTATATGTCAAACTGCAACCCTCGGGAAGGCCCACATTTAACACCGGGATCACCATTTCAACTAACTTGGTAGAGGACCATAGACTTATGCTATACGCAAACTATTATACCTCTAGCTGTTGAAGTTGCAAAGAAGAATACTTTTAAAGATGTTCCTATATAATTCTATGTAAAACTGTGACTACCCCTCCCCCCCCCCCCCACGCCCCCGGATGGGGCCAGATTTGACCCCAGTGTCAATATTTGAACTTTGAACAAACTTAATCATAAACTCAGGTTACATGTAATATCTGTGAGCGCTCTGACTTGTGGTTCCAGAAAAGAAGATTGTTTAAGTCGTGACTAATAAAATTGATAGTAAAAGGCACTGACAAGGTTATCTCTGTTTTATTGAAGAACGCATGCATAAACATGCTTAATTGAAGCCTATTAACTAAAATACGTTCGTGTCAAGGGAGAGAATGTCTATACGGGAATGCAATACTACTTGTATAATTAACTCCAACGTTACCTTTTCTTTGTCCCATATCCCTCGAAGTCTGCAACAGCGGATATTGTTACCAGCACGAAGGGAATTCCTGAATAGTACCAAGCTAATTCTATATTAACATAGTTTACACGACATAAAATATATTAGCAGCTATAAACAGAGCAAAATAGACAGTTGTAAGTAAACATTGTCAATAAATAATTGTATTATATCAAAAACGGTAATATTGGAATGTTGATATTTGGCATGTTTCTTACTTACTTCAACAGAAAAAACATTTGACTAAATTAAGTAATAAAAGTAGGTCACGTACGTTTAAAATAATTGCATGAAGCAGCCGAAATATTTTTAAATACATTTCTTCACCTCCATAATTTCATTTGCAGTGAAATAAAGTGTTGCACTTCCTGGATCAGACAACTATTCGCGTATTGGACAATTGAACTTATTTATCGTCGTCAAACCAAACACTTGGTTTATCTTACATTTCATTGTTCCGATACTTTGGCTATAATAATGTTCTTTAAGGCAAAGTGGGGATTTTAAAAAGCCATGCTCTACTTGCAATACACGTAATCGTCGTTGTGCATTGAATCGTACAACCATGTCTAATACAGAGTAATGGTTGCTGTGCTTGTTGTCGTATAAGAATGCGTAAAATTACTCAGAGGCGGACATTCTCACGAATCAGTATTTTATGCGGCTACCCTTTGTTCACTCTTTTCTTCTTCTGGCCACGCAAAATAATTTTTAGCCACATAATACAAACGTAATGAATAGCATATTGTTCTCTATTGTTCCCTAACCCTAACCCTAATCACCTAAGTACTGATTCGTAAGCTGTAGTATACATGCTCTCCTCTACATGTGTAACAATTAGTAGTGGGTGTTTTGCATGCTTGTCGGTGGGAAGTAATGTTGGAAAGGGACGTCAAACAGGGCAGTCCCGTGTAATGTTGGATAGGGACGTCAAACAGGGCAGTCCCGTGTAATGGGTTGTATCCGTATATAACTATAAGAATAGTGCGATAGTACTGGTATAGCCTATATGAATCCTCCCCACTCTCTGAGGCTACTTTAAATAATCTACTATAGTTGTCGTTTAGCCTCCAAACATCAATTCAGTGTATTGATTACTATCTTACCCCAACCAAAGAAAAGATAATAACTGATCCTGGACTTCTCTGTTCCGAAAACCTGGACAACTTTGGTGTAAAGGTGAAGTCCCTCAACGAGCATCCACGTGAAAACAGACAGAAAACAATAGTGCAACACCACTGCAGCGACTCGACACACTGTCTGGAAAAATAGGTGACAGTTTGATAACTAGAAAGGGGATCGCGAATATAAATGTTGCGATTGCAGAAAAGTTGCAAACGTAGAAACACTATAATTAAATAGAGGATCTTACATGAGTACTCATTCATTAATGAATTTTTCAAACGAGCTGGCAAAATGATATAATGCAAGGCTCTTAACGAGCATTATATCAATTTTGCTAACAAGTTTAATAAATTGAATAATAAATGAGAACGAATGTTATATTCTATTTATCACTCACATATCGATTTTTTTTCCTGTCGCTTTAACACGCGAAACCGACATATAAACCGTGGGAATTGGATCATAGTCATTATCGATTTTTTTGAAAGCGCATACTAGGCTTATTAGCATACTCATATAACTAGTGGTATATCGAAAATATAGAATGGTGTTATTCCACTCCCACACCGTAAGTTATGTGATAAAACTCTGAACAGGTATACGTAGGCGATAAGTTTTACATTCTGAAACGGAAGGTGAAAAGTTAACATCTCTATTTTAAACAGAGATAAATAGGGAATAAGTTTTGAAATAAAAACGAGAAGTTGGAACTCTAGAAATGCATAGGTACGTAAGAAAATCTAAGTAATTTCAGATATAAATTATAGTAGATCTTTCTACAGTAAAATTTCCGCTTTAGAGAATCAACATGTATGAAGAGTTGGATGGCAACTAAAGTAGATATAAAAGTCGAACAGGAAATGTAGTATTCAAGGACCACAGTCAACCACAAACACGCACAGAAACCAACAACAATTACACAGATGAATAAAAAGCAACATATAACATAACAAACGTTTGTAAATAAAGATATTCCCGTCAGATTATATTCTCTAACAAATTGAAATTGGGTTGTAACAAACAAGGCAACATTAATAGGCAATATAAGTATAAAGACATATAAAAATATCGGACAGGGAAAGTAGCATTCAAGGAGGACAGTCAACCACAAAACACAGAAACAAACATGCAAACAGACAAACAAGAAGGCAAAAGTAATAATAAAAGTAAACGACATCACAAACACAAAAGGGTTGACAATAGGGCTACCGCCTTGGAACAGTCAGTGGCAAAGTAGGCCACAGGGGGTTTAAACCGGTTCTAGGGTGCACCAAACCTCACACTTACCCTACTGTCATCCCATTAAAACAGGACAGTGTAAATAAAGAAATCCCCGCCATGATCTAATCTCTAATAACACACAAATTAGCATGTATGTATGCATATAAAAAAATCCTCAAAAGCCACAAAGCAAGTACTCAATACCTTGGCAGAAGCTAGAGCATCAATTAAGCATTATACCGATTCACATCTTAAACTATTGACGGAAGTCATGTATTTAAATACAGATGTTCATAAAACATAAAAGGAAGTACAACTGAACATGATATGAGTAAACCAATTATACGATGCGTGGATTTTAATTCCTGAAACCGGCAAAGCAAAATAAATGTAAAACTATCAAAAGATAAATAAATGATTATAACAAAATCATAAACTAGAAGTATGTTTGAAGAATAAGAATCGTCACAGAGAAATTAGACGTATCTTTCAATAACGATGCTTTTTTCTCTTTAACTGATATCGGTCAAAGATGTACGAGATGTCAAACACCCGGAGCTTGCTTAATTACAGCAACTGGCGAAACTGGTGCTTGGTTTCCCGCAAAAATGTGACATCTGAGTACAAATAATTGGCTAAACCTGGTGCTTGGTTTCCCGCAAAAATGTGACATCTGAGTACAAATAATTGGCAAAACCTGCTTGGTTTTCCGCAAAAATGTGACATCTGAGTACAAATAATTGGCAAAATATGCTTGGTTTCCCGCAAAAATGTGACATCTGAATACAAATAATTGGCAAAACCTGCTGCTTGGTTTCCAACAAAAACACGGCATCTGAGTACAAGTAAATGAACAAATACCTGGCGCTTGGTTTCCCGAAAAGAAATGACATCGAAGTACAAATAATTGGCGAAATACCTGGTTCTTAGTTGCTTTGATTCCAGCAAGAAATGTTATCTGAGCACACAGTATGGCAAAACACAAATTCCTGTGCACATACACTCTTTCAGAGTTCAGCGATCTAAAGAGAAAATAAAAATACTTGCTGTTAAACTGCAAAAGATAATTGCTGTGGTCTAACTCTAATAACATTTCATAAGGAAAATATATCCTCCGCGGGTACCTTTTATTTTATTATTGAAGGGGCATTAAACATTACCCACCTTACACACGTAAAGACGGTGAGACATATAAACATGGTCACCATGGAGATGCTAGATCCGATCACCGTTATCACACTTAATGCTACTTCATGTTCCCGTGGAAGCTGAAAATAATAATTAAACAAATTACAGGTAATAAATGCTGATAGAGGTGATCCTTTCGAAGCAACATACACAACTAAGAGAATAAGGTAGCAGACTCGATTTTATTGAGTCTATTCATGAGAGGTAATGTCGGAAGAAACACCTCTCACGCCCCCTAGCACCGGCTTAATCGGTATTAAACACTGTTTTGCTCTCCGGATCACCTACTGGCCGTGTTCTATGAACGCTGCATTTCCTGTTCGACCTTGTAGATACCGTGATGTTTATGAGTAAAGTGAGTGTGCGACGGGCGAATTTCATCTACACTGAATTGTTATTCAACGGCACATCAACATCTTATATTTCAGGATAGTAGTGCCGCTGCTAGAGAATACCTAGAAATCAGGGATTGCCTAATTTCTACCATGAAAACAGTCCTCTGAGTCGTTAACAAAACTGCAGTACATAAAACCACCCGGTTATAGTCCCATACTGATTTACAAAGCATTGTCAGTGGGTGACCTGCGGCTGCGTCTTGAACACGCGGCCTTCCGGTTTCAAAGACATCATTATGTTAAATTAAGCTCTTTACAGATATAAAACATATTTATACGATAAAAATAAACCTGACCTCAAATTGATTAATTTTCATAAGAACAGCGAAACTTGTAGTGTGGTTACATTGGCACGTGGTAGTTAGATCGTCGTGTGTCAGCACCGTGCATCCCCACGTGGACCATAACCTACAATATTCTACTTTATTGAGAAGACAAACAAAATGCGTATTGTTAAAGAAAGTCTTAAGTCAAAGGTACGGTGTAGCCCTATATAAACGATATTCTAGATAAGTTTATACATATGCAAATCACAGGTTAGGCAAATAAACACGTGCAGTGTCGGTTCAGCTAAGAATACAAAGGCAAAGATTATTTGCCTGTTATATTCACACGGGCCGTTCGGAATTTGACTTACTACAAAACGTTAATTGTTTTTATTTTATGCAATAGCAGTGAAGTAGTGGATTTTAGCAATGAATATATACGTGTGAATATATACGTGTGAAATATAGAGTTTTATTTGTTCAGGGCCGGAACTCCTTTTTTCCTTTCAAAAGCTACTTTTTCCGAAAGTTGCTATAAAAGTTATATCATTGGATTAAAAATAACTTATCTAAGAAAATGAATCGTAGATTATTGAAATCGGTTAAGTAGTTTAGAAGTTACGTGGACTTAAAAACATCAATTTTATCATACTAAGCCAATGACGTCTCATCTTTTTTTTTCTGCATTCTGCAGGACACTTTGATTGTAAAGCATAAAATAAAAAGAAAATTTGTTGTTTTGTGGTGAATAACAGATTTTATTTCATCTCGAACTGATGAAATTTCAATATTTTCACTCATGTTTCGCATTCGTAAAAATATAAAGTTTTCACACTTCTCGATGAAATAAAATCTGTTACTCACTCCAAAACAACAAATATCCGCTATATATGTAAAACACACACACGCACACACACACACACACACACACACTTTTCCGTTCGGCAAATTTTCCAGTATTTTGCCCATATGTTTTTACTAAATGTTTACGTCGAACAATTAAATTCAATGTTGTTCACCTTCCTTGTGGTATATAGTATGCACACATCACTTCAGTCGTTGTCCTGTTCCAAAGAGGCATGTCTACCTTTAAAAAAAAGAACGTTTTAGTTGATATTCTTCCTTTTAAAATTGCACAAATGTATCACTCAAAGGGAGTACATCACGCTTTCTCTTTGATAAGTAATGCACCAATTTACAGTTCACCACTATGCTTTATTATACGATGACCGGGCAGAGTGAGAACCCCATGATGCTGCCTAAATCCTGAAAGGACGGTAATATTTGATAGTTATCTTCAATCTTATCTTGTCGTGCCCTTAATGGTTTATGCTTCTGTTGCACTGGCTTTTGCCAAGTTATTGAGAGTACCTGCTCTTTCTATGCTATTTTGATAGTCCTATATATAGGATCGTATTTGTGTTATACTTATATTAATGCTAAACCAAAATTAAGAGACACTGAAATCGACCTAAATTGTATTGCCAAGTACAAAGTACCACAAATTCCACCGTGGACTTTGGAAACACCAACCATTATTTTTGGTCTTTGTAATAGTAACAAATCCAGTACAGACCCTACTGTCTTTCAACGCAAATTTAATGAAATTAAATCGAAATACAGTAACTTTCAACATATATACAAAGATGGTTCTAAAGATGGAGATAAGGTAGCTGCATAAGGCAGCTGTTGTTCACAAACACAGCATAACGCACCGCCTGCCTGACAACGCCTCTATCTTTTCATCTGAACTTAAGGCATAGAACTTGCCTTAAACTATATTCAGTAATCTGATGATGACTATTTTGTAATCTTTTCTGATTCCCGTTCATCTCTTCAAGCCCTGGGTAATATGAAACATGATAACCCAGTTGTGTTTCAACTTTTACAAAAGTACAATTCTTTTATAGTTGATAATGTTATTATTTTCTTCTGGCTTCCAAGCCATGTAGGAATACGTGGTAATGATAGAGCTGATGTATCTAATGCCAAATTACCTATATACAAGCAGCCAAATACTTCGTTAACATTACTTTTACTGAAACTGTTTGTTAGAGGATATAACCTGACGGGAATTTCTTTTTTTACACTGTCCATATTAAGATAACAATAGGGTAAGTTGTGATGCACACTACAACCTCGTTTAAACCCCCAGCGGCCTTTTTGTCACTTGCCGTTCCAAGGCGGTATCCCTATTTACAATCATTTTAGGTTTGTGGTGTCGCATACTTTGATTCTTTTGTCCCTTTAATTATTGTTTGTTTTATATGCGTGTTTTTGTTTGACTGTGTTTGTGTTATGTTTTGTTTTCCTGTGGGTCTAGAGGTCCGAACTAAAATTGACAAATATTCATAGTTTGTTTTCTATAGAAATTAGTAAAAGAGTTTCTCTCCTTCTGTTCTTATTACTATGATGGTCCTGTTATGTACTGGTAAATCAAAATATAATAAGTTTCGTTCCAATCCTACTAACTATATACTCTATCAAGGTATACATGCTCTAAACATATTGAAATAAAATATGTTCAGACTAAAAAATAATTCAAAATTAAATATATGTAGAAACCTCTTGAAGGTAGATATACGAGTGTAACAAGAAGTACAGAATTCACTGAAAGAGCATTCAAAAACACGAAATCAAAACAACAATCACATAGAAATGTATATATTCAAAGGTAATGAATGAAACATCACAACTATAAAAGGGTGTCAAGATGAAAAAAAAAAAAAGATAACATGTTCATCTAACTATGCCTTATGCGTAGGTATCAACAGCTTTGTTTTCTGTGAAGGAAGCTGATCTGGCTGCGATTGCTACAAAAGTAATCCGTCATTAAAAGAACATTTCCCCATGTCATCCTGATACATTCTTTTCAAACGCTTATAAAGAGCTTAAAGCGCATTAACAAAACATACAGTTTATAAGAAATGTAATAAGCGGCGTCTTACAATATCCTCCTTGTGCACGTGCAACATGACGAATGTGTGTGCTATAGATGTCTTCACTCCGCCTCTGTACGCGATCAGTGTTAAGATTGAGCTGACGACGTAATACCGGCATGTGCTGTCACTGGCAAACAAAATATAGAACAACTAGTCATTAAAGGGGGTACATCAGGATTTTTCTAGAAACAAGTTAAATTATAAAATTGTTCCCGTTGATGATAAAACACTTATATTAATCAAAATATGATGTTAGAACCATTTTGGTAATGTCTAAACTTTGAAAACACCATAAAGACAGGACGGAAACGGACGTAAAATGCTGAAATTAACCCTGGTGCGTCACCTAGGATAGCATGTATTACTGTGCAGAATGAATGTCTTTGCAAATAAGGGATAATTATTAGGCTCATTCATTATGTTTTGGCCATATAAAACAGAAAATATTAATATTTGTCAATTTTAAGTCGGACACCTAGACCCCCATGAAAAGCCTGATGTACTCCCTTTAAATGAATACATAAACATTTTCAAACTAATAGTTCACTAGTATGTAGTTGCGTTATTTTAGCATTTTATCCATGGATAAAAATTGTTTCAAGCATAACCACCCATGTATGATGTCATTAAAACAAAATAGTATTGTTATAAGTTATATGCTTCTTTGTGTAATTTCATGTTCACTAAGACACTTTGGCATTCAAGCGGGAAGTTTAAACATTGCACATACATACGACAAGTACTGTTTTGTGGCGCTTATTTAAAAATACTTTTAAAAGCATGTTTCCACAGATTTTTCAGTGCGCAATTCGGCGCCATCAATCCTGTTTTTCCGAATTAAATGTACCAAGATACCGACTTTTCAGAATTGTCGTAACAAATTTTAAATCAGAAGAAGGACATTAAAAACACAGTTTATTACTTTTAAAAGCCAGTTGCCACAGATTTTTCAGTGCGCAATTCGGCACCATCAATCCTGTTTTTTTCCGAATTAAATGTACCAAAAGTGTACCAGAAGTGTACCAAAAGTTCACTGAAGGTTTTTATCCAAAAATGTTAAGATAAACTGAAGTTATAAGGGATTATTAGATGTGCTGCGACCCCAAAGTAATGCTTGTATATGTAAATCAAGAAAATATCCAAAAAATAAATATTTAAAAATAATGTTAACGTCATACAATTGTGTACAATCAAACATTTGTCTGAAAACGAAGAAAATAATTTAGCTCAAACTAAGCGCCTAAGGAATACGTATTTAACACAACAGTATTTACCAAATTGTTTGCGCCTTATGCATCTCGAACCAAGGGCCAATGGACTATGCCTTTTGTTTTTAAATGTAACACAATAATGACTGAACGTTACTCGAACGATTTAGTAGTGTACTATAACAAAGTACGTTTTATTGAAATTAAGAAACATAGTTAACACACCGAAATCAGAAAATGATAAAAAAAATTGCCAGTATTGTGTTGAACACTACTACTACTACTACTACTACTACTACTAGTAGTAGTACTACTACTACTACTACTACCGCTGCTGATGATGATGCTGCTGATGCTGTTGCCGCTACATGTACTACTAATACTACTACTACTACTTTCGCTGCTGCTGCTGCTGTTGCTGCTGCTGCTGATACATGTACTACTACTACTAATAATAATAATAATACTGCTACTACTAATACTACTACTAATAATAATACTAATAATACTGCTACTACTGTTGCTGCTGCTGCTACTACTAATACTAATACTAATAATAATAATTTCGATAGTGACCATATTTTTGAAGGAGTATTAAACTCAATTATTAATGGTAACAACGTTAAGCTCGGCCTTCAGCAGACTTAAACATAATTATATGGATATGATCGGATTATATTGTGAAGCACTGTTAATGACAACACACCATTATTTAATGTAAAAAATGCATTTAATATAATTATTTTCGTAGCAAATTTTTTGTAAATATTCTCCATAATTGTGATTGAAGAGCCAAAGTCAAATTAGATCATCTCAATAGAAACAAGTTTGAGCGTACACAAATGTCAGTAGGAAACAAAAGTGTGTCGTAAAACTAATGCTAACGATGTCTGTTCTTTGATTATATCTTATTTTTTTCCAACCATGCAAAATGGTTGTTTCTCATATTATCAACACACCTCATATTACCAATCGGAACTGCCTCAACCATTTTTTTTTTTTTTTTTTTTTCCAAAAAATAATTTGTTTATTATTTCCGATGATCTACGGAAATGAGTGAGTTTGCACGATTGCTCATATTTCGTGGTGGATTGTACAAAAACCGGAAGGAAAACCAGACATACGTACGGACAGCCATTGACAGAGCAAACATGGCAAAGCGTTCTTTCTTCCTCTCAAAAAAAGAAGAAAATTAACACAACACATTTGTTAATTAATCTTAGTACATACAAATTGCAGGTTTGTTTTCACTAGCCCGATCTACATATATTGGCGTCAAAACTATGTTTTATTTCTATTGTTGCGTTTTTGCTGTTAGTGCTGTTCTTGTTTTTGTTTTAGTTTCATACCAACCTACGCTATTTTAGATCATCTAGGGAAACACATTATTTCCTTAACGTTGCCACAACATACATAATTTATTCTGATTACTATTACACAACAGTCAACATATTTATGTAGCAACATATTTAAACAGTTATATCATATACTAATAGCTTCTGGTAATTACCTATTTTGAAGATGGACTTCGTGCGGTTCAATATTTGCCACGATGATTGTAAGCATCACAGTATCGTCTGCATTGTATAACAGGAAGAATATTACCATCACAGTTTAGTAAAGAAAAGTCTCAGTAAAAGTAATGTTAACGAAGTATTTGGATGCAATTAATTGCTCATGTCAATATCAACACTCCTCATATTACCTCCCCCCACTTGCCTTTCGCACCTAATGCAAATTCTGAATTAAAGCTTTGCTGTATCATTAAATAACACGGTCCTATATAGTGTAGCTTAAGACTAAAGCTAATGTAATCTGGTTGAAATCTCTCAAAACAGAACAATCCTATGAAAATGTGTCGCGATTTATTCAAGCATGAGGTATGATGTTCATCCATTCAGAAATTCGACTTAAATGTTATTTAATATTATGGTTTTATGAAGGTGGAGCTAGCTGCGTATTCTTCTGAAAAATGTAAACGAATGATAGAAGAACAAAACAAAGCGTGAGTGTTTATATATATTTGTAGCATGGTCACCACTGAAATTCCTTTTATATGTGCACAATTGTAAATCGTTTAATTGAAAATAACACCTCTCAAAATAAATGGTTACTCTAACTACCAGTTATTTAAAGTTAGAGTATGGCAGACAGCTGAAATAGACATGCTACAAAACAAATAGAGTATGGTCTCATCTCGTTGGTTGGTTTAAACACCTCGATGGGCGTAGCCCATCTCGATGTTTAAATCAACAAACTCGAGGATACCAAACTCAATACATTACGTAATAATTATGCTTGTCGAATAGTTACTCTGTGACGTTTCAATACAACCAACCTGTATTAAGAAACTTCTAAAGTGTAGAATCTCTTAACAAATATGGCCTTCAATTACACATGCATTTTACTTAAAACGATACAGCTTAAAAGACGGTCTCTTAAAACAGGTGGTCTTTCAAACAAGGTGGTCTCTTGGGCGGGTTTGCCAATCGATGTGTATAGTCCACAGTGCAACTGCCAAGACGGTAGCCTAATTGTCAACCCTTTTGTGTTTGTGATGTTTTATCTTGCCTTTTATTCATCTTTAAAGCCATTCTTTGTGTGTGTTTGTGGTTGACTGTCGTTCTTAAATGCTACTTTTCCTGTTCGATTTTTATATCAACTTTCTGTGTTTCAACAGTCCACATTCTTTAGAAGATGTCATATGTAAAGTTCAATACGAAGTGATTATTTAACAGTTAGGGTCGATTATCAGGAATTAACGACTGAGCGAGGCGAACGAGTTAAAACCCAAAACATGACACTTAAATACGCTCTTATTCAAACCGACCAATTAGACTGCTCTTAAACGTCATCACTTTTACAAACCCTAAAGAGAATAACTTAAGTAATCTAATTCGGTAAATTTCTTTATTGAGTTTTAAATGGTGAACTGAGTGGTTATTAAACAATAAGAATTTATTTGAAGAGGTGCATTTCCGTAACAAATATGTGTCATCTCGTCTTGCCTTTCTGGTGACACTTGTCGTTCTAGTTGGGAAACAAGAGGAAAATACAAGAAATTGCATATTTTTCGAGGAGTTGTTTTGTTTTTTGTTGCTGTTTTTTTCTGTCGTCTTGTCGTCATGCTAGAAAGATTAAAACGAAAAACGACAAATAAAAGGCGAAATAACAACATCTAAACGTGATAAGACAAAACGACACTTACATTCGTCGTCATTACACATTCTAAGTGTCATTATGTAGAGTTTTTCTTCCGCCGTCCTTTCGCTTTGCCAAACACGGTAGAGTGACATTTGTCATATTTTGTCTTGTCGTTTGGTAGCTCCACCGGTACGACAAGACATTTATCTTTACCTGAAACTGCTGTGGTTGTTGCGTACATTTCTGGATACATCCTGAGGTGTTTCTAATATGTATTTTGATATAGCTTTACAACAACATTTAAGTGTATCGTTTGCCAATTTCTTTGAATATGGACTTTATTGTTAGAGATTTCATTTTAGTGGATTGTACTTTTATTTGCACTGTTTTGTCAATTTGGGCGTTGAAGACAAGATAATAGCGAGGTTGGCTACACATAAAAACGATTTAAGCTAACCTGTTAAATACGATCATTGTGCAGGGCGGACCTCCGGTGTCAATTGCATTTTTTTGCTGTAGTTTCTATAAAACCATTTTTCTCATGATGGCACAAATCAGCCACCATAAGAAACAGTATGTCCTTTTAAACAAAAGATGTCAGTCATATCGAAATGCAGCTTTAAGAAGAAATATAAAAAGATCGGACAGAGAAAGTAGCATTCAAGGAGGACAGCCAACCACAAAACACAGAAACAAACATGCAAACAGCTTGCAAACAGACAAACCAGAAGGCAAAAGTAATAATAAAAGTAAACGACACCCATCCTTACCGATTGCCGTCATTGATGGTTTGTTGATTTCAGTAGATAAACTTGTAACAATGCATCCACTGATGGACGATTCAAAATATGTGTCGGCGTGGTCAGTACTTAAATTGGAAAACGACATTGTCCTTACTTCTGAAAACAAATGAAATACAGTAATCAACTTCCCTGTCCGATCTTTTTATATTTCTTTTAAGGACAAACACATTTAATTTTGAGGTGACTAGATTTCAGTTTGTTCTGCATACATTCTTGAACAAAGAATACATGTTACACTATACTTGGATTTGACCTGATGCTTTTATATACGATTATTGCACATCGCACAAAATCCTAGGAATTTCAATGGATAAGAGCGGTCACATGGTGACCTCTATTATTCTGTAGTGGGTCATTAGATTTCACAGACGGTCACTAAAACAATATGGACTACAATTCTAAAGTTTAAATCATTTGCAAATAGTTCTTTAAGGCGTTAGTGACGAACATAATAAGTAAACTAATAATGTGTTTAAACTGTACCGGTCGTGACGTCAACGTCATGACGTCAAATTGCTCGGACGTCTCAATGACATTGACGCTCCATTAAAAGCGCCATTAAAATGGGTTAAATATCGGTGTTTGCCTTAAAAAAGGTGCTCGGTGCAATAAATCAGATATTGGGTTGGTTACTGATCCCTTACAGAAATATGTGGGGTAAGTCAGATATATAGGGGACTCGGCTATTGCCTCGCCCCCTATAAATCTTACTGACCCCATATATTTCTGTAGGGGGTTAGTAACAAACCCAATAACTAATATTATATGGCACATATCGTATGTATAGTTTGCATGCCTCGCGTATATGTATTCTCTTCCTGAACAGCAAGGACAAACATCAATAGTGTGTTATCGCATAAAAACGCCAATGAAATAGGAACACATATTATATGTTTAAAAACATCACTGTGTATTTTGTCTTACCTACATTGGATGCACTGATTACTAGATTACTAGATACGTCCATTTGAAGAAGGATGATGCTGATGTCTTCTATCAAATCCATTATCAATTCCATCGACTTATGGAAAAGAGAAAGTCACAACAATGACATAAAACTGTTTAACTGTAAATATTATACAGTCGCATGTTTCAAAGAGGTGCCACTTTGATAACCAGCTGTTACATTCTAACGTCAATTCCATTTATTTCATCTCATTATTTATTCGTGAAAGACACCCTTATTTTCTATAGTCCTGTATGTATGTACAAAAATTTAGGGGTCCGCAATCTCAATGCAAATCTTGCATGTCTCTCAATGCAAATCTTGCATGGAGGCCGTATGTATGTACCTTGTTGTGGGCGGGATGGGTGGGGGCGGTGCTCACAATCGTGACCATACCTTCTTCGGGATGCTTTACCCCTTAGTCATGCAATATGCATGTACCATATCATGGGCTTTATTAGTCATGCAGTATGCATGTACCATAGTATGGGCTTTATTAGTCATGCAGTATGCATGTACCATATCATAGTCATGCAGTATGCATGTACCATATCATGGGCTTTATTAGTCATGCAGTATGCATGTACCATACTAGGGGCTTTATTAGTCATGCAGTATGCATGTACCATATCATGGGCTTTATAAGTCATGCAGTATGCATGTACCATAGTATGGGCTTTATTAGTCATGCAGTATGCATGTACCATAGCATGGGCTTTATTAGTCATGCAATATGCATGTACCATACTAGGGGCTTTATTAGTCATGCAGTATGCATGTACCATTTCATGGGCTTTATTAGTCATTCAGTATGCATGTAACATAGTATGGGCTTTATTAGTCATGCAGTATGCATGTACCATATCATGGGCTTTATTAGTCATGCAATATGCATGTACCATACTAGGGGCTTTATTAGTCATGCAGTATGCATGTACCATACTAGGGGCTTTATTAGTCATGCAGTATGCATGTACCATATCATGGGCTATATTAGTCATGCAGTATGCATGTACCATAGTATGGGCTTTATAAGTCATGCAATATGCATGTACCATATCATGGGCTTTATTAGTCATGCAGTATGCATGTACCATACTAGGGGCTTTATTAGTCATGCAGTATGCATGTACCATATCATGGGCTTTATTAGTCATGCAGTATGCATGTACCATAGTATGGGCTTTATTAGTCATGCAGTATGCATGTACCATATCATGGGCTTTATAAGTCATGCAGTATGCATGTACCATAGTATGGGCTTTATTAGTCATGCAGTATGCATGTACCATAGCATGGGCTTTATTAGTCATGCAATATGCATGTACCATACTAGGGGCTTTATTAGTCATGCAGTATGCATGTACCATTTCATGGGCTTTATTAGTCATTCAGTATGCATGTAACATAGTATGGGCTTTATTAGTCATGCAGTATGCATGTACCATATCATGGGCTTTATTAGTCATGCAATATGCATGTACCATACTAGGGGCTTTATTAGTCATGCAGTATGCATGTACCATACTAGGGGCTTTATTAGTCATGCAGTATGCATGTACCATATCATGGGCTATATTAGTCATGCAGTATGCATGTACCATAGTATGGGCTTTATAAGTCATGCAATATGCATGTACCATATCATGGGCTTTATTAGTCATGCAGTATGCATGTACCATACTAGGGGCTTTATTAGTCATGCAGTATGCATGTACCATATCATGGGCTTTATTAGTCATGCAGTATGCATGTACCATAGTATGGGCTTTATTAGTCATGCAGTATGCATGTACCATATCATGGGCGTTATTAGTCATGCAGTATGCATGTACCATATTATGGGCTTTATTAGTCATGCAGTATGCATGTACCATATCATGGGCTTTATAAGTCATGCAGTATGCATGTACCATACTAGGGGCTTTATTAGTCATGCAGTATGCATGTACCATATCATGGACTTTATTAGTCATGCAGTATGCATGTACCATAGTATGGGCTTTATTAGTCATGCAGTATGCATGTACCATATCATGGGCGTTATTAGTCATGCAGTATGCGTGTACCATACTAGGGGCTTTATTAGTCATGCAGTATGCATGTACCATAGTGTGGGCTTTATTAGTCATGCAGTATGCATGAACCATATCATGGGCTTTATTAGTCATGCAATATGCATGTACCATACTAGGGGCTTTATTAGTCATGCAGTATGCATGTACCATAGCATGGGCTTTATTAGTCATGCAGTATGCATGTACCATAGTATGGGCTTTATTAGTCATGTAGTATGCATGTACCATATCATGGGTTTTATTAGTCATGCAATATGCATGTACCATACTAGGGGCTTTATTAGTCATGCAGTATGCATGTACCATAGCATGGGCTTTATTAGTCATGCAGTATGCATGTACCATAATATGGGCTTTATTAGTCATGCAGTATGCATGTATATTATTATGGGCTTTATTAGTCATGCAGTATGCATGTACCATAGTATGGGCTTTATTAGTCATGTAGTATGCATGTACCATATCATGGGTTTTATTAGTCATGCAATATGCATGTACCATACTAGGGGCTTTATTAGTCATGCAGTATGCATGTACCATAGCATTGGCTTTATTAGTCATGCAATATGCATGTACCATACTAGGGGCTTTATTAGTCATGCAGTATGCATGTACCATAGCATGGGCTTTATTAGTCATGCAGTATGCATGTACCATAGTATGGGCTTTATTAGTCATGTAGTATGCATGTACCATATCATGGGCTTTATTAGTCATGCAGTATGCATGTATATTAGTATGGGCTTTATTAGTCATGCAGTATGCATGTACCATAGTATGGGCTTTATGATGACCATAATACTCCTACCTTCTTAAGAGTGAATTGAATTGAATTGGGGTTTTAAGGCGCACCAACACATGAAAGGTTATATGGCGCCTAACAGGAATGAACATGCCAGGCTCATCCTCCATGTACATCGAGATAAAATATGGAGAACGGGCCTATAACCTTCCCACCCTGAACTGTAGAGCTGCTGCAAATTAAATTGTAGACACTCCATTTACGCTGGAGCCACGTTATTGTTTTTCTGCCACTGCCCTAGTGGTATGAGCGACTGGTCATGATGAAGACCTTGAATGAGCTTGAACAAAAAATGATAAAATGAACATGAATTTGGGGGTGGGGGTCTCTCTGCCTTCCCCTCCACCGGGATCTGCAGTGGCCCTATTCTTTGCCCCGTAATTAAACGGGGCCCCCGGAACAACACGGGGCTTCTTAATAGTGACATTCTCCGCTAGTCGTGCAGTAGTATGTACCATAACGGGGCTCTATTATCGCCAGCGTATGCCTACCTTGTTAGGAGTGCTTCTAACTAACAACTGTACATTATCATTAAGAAATCAAATATTTCCAGTGGGTTTATATTTTCCAGATCAATACCTGGTGGGCGGTACTTGAAGATCATCGACGTGTTTCGATGTGTTTCAATAGCAGTAGATATAAAAGTGAACAGGAAATGCAGCATTCAAGGGCCACAGTCAACCAACAGCACGCATAGAAACAAACAACAAATATAAAGATAACTAAAAGGCAAGACACGAAATTAAACCATAGAAGGGTTGACAATAGGGCTACCGCCTTGGAACGGTCATTGGCAAAAAGGGGTGTTGGTGGTTTAAACCAGGTTCTAGGTAGGGTGACCAAACCTTACTCCTACCCTATATGTTATCCCGATAAGACGGGAAAGAGGAAATAAAGATATCACGCCCCGGTTATATTCTCTAACAAACAATGCAGCTTTAATAGGCAGTATAAATGAGCATGTATATATGAATATAGAAGAAACAAAGGCCTAGAGAACCACAAAGCAAGTACTCAAATCCGAACACAAGGTTTTGATATTACACAATATAAACCCGCTGGAAATATTATATTTCGTATCTGACATGGATTTCTATGTATTTAAAACACACATTTTCGAGAGATTGAAAGACATACAAAAACATTTTCACAACTTCCATTGTATGCTCATCCCTCAACACCAAACGAAGAAAATATACAGCTTTATCCTTTTTTTAACAGTTTTAATTTGTTGTTTGAACTTTAAAGGGGTTGATGCACTATTTTCAAACACAGTTTATTTTAAAGGGCTCTGAAAAACTTGAAAAAAGCTGAAAGAATTATCAAAATGCCATGAAAAATAAAGGAGATATGACCTATTGAAAATTTGCAAAGAAAATAAATGGAGGCGGCCATCTTTGAACGATGACGTCATCGCGCCGTTTTACCATATAAGGCATATTGACAAAATGTATTGCAAAGAAAACCACTGAAAATTGATTAAAAATAAATATAAAGATGTAAAATGCATACATTTTAGTATTATTTTTCATTTGCAGTGATTTTCTTTGCTTTAAAAGACATTTTATCAATATGCCATATATGGTAAAACGGCGCGATGACGTCATCGTTCAAAGATGGCTGCCTCCATTTATGTTCTTTGCAAGTTTTGAATAGGTCATATCTCCTTTATTTTTCATGGCATTTTGATAATTCTTTCAGCTTTTTTCAAGTTTTTCAGAGCCCTTTAAGGTAAACAGTGTTTGAAAATAGTGCATCAACCCCTTTAAAATAACGTAACGTTGTCTCGGATGTTTTCTGACGTGAAAATTGTTTAAAATGACGTCCTAACGATTGAAGAACGAGACGTTAGCGGTCTTAATAGGAAATTTTAAACTAACTCAATAACCAATCAGCATTGAGTATTTTAATAAACTACGTTAAATTGTACAAGTCTGCATAAAGAGCCGATAGTAGCAGGATATTGCTATCCATGACTAGGTATATGCACACTGCTTGGTTTTGATGGACTCTACTTTTGTATATTACTGGGTTAAACCTTTAATTATATTAAACGGAATTACGCATTATCAATTTGTGACATACAGGAATAACAAGTATCTGGTACATTTCCATGTGAAATGCAATACCATGTGTATGCGTAAATGATTATTAATCATAGATGTACTAAAGCCACTTACCAAAATGCAAACAGTATCCTTTTTGTTTCGTAGAAGAGATTTATCCGCATATAGTACAACAAACTGAAACAAAAAAAGATTTAAACAAATTCAATATAGTCCAATTCAATATTTTCATATTCGGCCATACACCAGCTGTATTCAGTTGTGAATTTGGTTATTTATAAAAGTTTAGATGTTTCTAGAAAAAGCCTAATATACCCCTTTACACTGAATAGGCACTAAATCTTCTATATAATACTCGTTTGTTTAACACTGCATTACGCGCTATATGTATTATATTTAAATATTAAATAATTATGAATCACAAAATCTATACTACCATATTTTAAGTGTCATTCACCCACCTGTATCAATGCATTCTTTTCATATAGGTTCAAGCCATTGTGAAGACTATGTTCAAACACTTGTCTGACTGACTTGTCACACTGAATTTCCTTCGATGTAAACACTTCTTCTAAACATTCTTGTGGCGGTTGGTCAGCGTTACTTCGAATGCACTGGAAGAAAAACAGTATGATTCTTCTGAAGTTAGATTTCTTTAGATGTAGGTATACAAGAAGAGTATGAGAGTGGACCTTTGGAACGGCCGAGCACGATACATACGAAATATTGCAGTCTCGGTTTGATTGAGACTGTTCATGAGCGGTAGTGAAATATGCTAGCTACCGCTCACGCCCTCTAGCCCCGGGTTGAGCAGAACTCAATATTCATAAAATCAATAGTACACAATTTTAACCATCCCGAAGATGGCATCCAAGTTGAACAGGAAATAAAGAAATTCCCACCAGCTGTCCACTAACAGACAAGGCAGCATTAACAGGCAATTAAAACTATAACATAAAGATGATCATGGACATAAGCATATAAAAAGCGAAAAAGCCTCAAAAGCCATACAGCATTACTCACTGACTTGGCAGAAGCCAGAGCATCAATAGATATACGACTAGACAAGATTAAAGACAAACATTCAACGTAAGCGTCCTTCCATGAGTTAGGTAAAAGTTGTCATAGAATCCACATTCTGTCTGGTCATCGTCACGAGATTCAACATATATAAAAACAAATATATAAAGAATAATGTCAAGCAAACGAGTTAATCGCTCATGTGCTACTAAATAACGTTGGTTACCTATGTGGTTTATTTTAAAATGTGCAATCTCATCAAAAGGCGTACTTCATTGTAAAATGTTTAAGTGTGATTGTATTTTGTTCCGTAGCCTTATTCTAAAATAACTGATTGCAAAACAGGTGTTTTTGTTTAGTTTGTTTAATTATTTATTAAGAAAGTTAAGTTGAATTTAAGCGGCAAAGTCTGACTGGATTCCATTATTTCTGTAACGTTTGAACGTTACTTATAAATTACAGAAACTTATTCAAGACTTACCGATAAAATTGGATCATAGATGTCTTCAATTGGTATCAAGTTGTCAACATTGGTGTATGGTGTTTCTTCTATTATATCACCCGTTGGTGGAGATACTGATGACCTTGTGTATGACTTCATACCATTATATTTGACTGAGATTGGTACTCCAGAAGGCGTAGCCGCTAATTTGGAACCAACAGTTCGTGTTGCAGGAACAGATATGGTAGTCAGACTCGAGGACAAAATTATGGGAGTGGCTGGGTTCTCACTGGACCGCGTATTTAAGTTTGATATGAAACTTTTTGTGAAATGTATTGGCGTAATTATGTGCTGTGTAAACATCTGACTTGAGCTGACTGGGCGACCTGTTGACAGTTCAGTCGTTGTCTCAACCATGTCTGAACAGAATAAAAAATATATATTCATAGGCTGTTAAATATACCTAAGGCAGTGAAACATATCAACACTATGAATACGAAAAGTATGCAGTATCTGGTAGGATACATGCATAAGTAAGCATAATAAAAGTAGATGCAACACATGTATTATGCAATCAACACAATTCAAATGGTTTACAAATTACCAGTCGTTTTACAATGTTGATTAAATTTGTTCGTAAAACTATCAAAGGTTGTATAAGATATATACAAGCAAGGTTTAACGCAAGCGTAAAATAGCTGCCGAGAGACAAGAAGTTAACATATAATAATATATCAAATCATGGGTGTAAAAACAATATTGAAAAAAAAAATGTTATCACGGAGACATAAACACGCCACGACCGTTTTTTCTTACAATCTTCCCGATTTTTACTATCAGTTCTTCCTACCAAGCATTTTAAATCAATGTGGGCGACCTCGCTTCTTTCTGTTCAAAAACCTTGACATGCCTTACATATTGATTACAATTACCTTGTAATACGACGTGCTAGAAGTACACATCACCACAGAAATACAATTGTTCACGTGTGCGTTAGAGTGTACATTACAACACATATAAACTGTTCACTGTTACCATGTGTAATTATAAGATTGCGTTATCAACGTGAAAAATGTAAAGGAATAATATAAACCAATGAAAATTAAAAAAAAAAAAGGGAAATCACCAGGCTTGAACCTTACCTTCCTGGGCACTAACACGGCGCCTCGACTTTTGTGCAAGTGAAATGGTAACCTTTCAACATTACAAAATATGTGTTTATACCATTCAAGTTTTTCAGATGAGTTCTCTAGGAATTCAAGTTGTAAAGCATGCTTATTGCCACTTACATGAGTCACCGTCTGGTAACCATAGACAATTATAAAAGCTATATAAGAGTCAGCTGCCTTCGGCAGCTGAATAAGTACATGCGATATTACTTAATTATGAATACTGACTTCAATTCACTTTATTAACGACACTTTCAGCAAATACATGATTCAAGACTATCATATACCTACATGTTCGTTCTTCTGGTTTTTAGTTTAGATAATACACTATGTATGGGTGGTGGGTAGCGGAACCAAGAACTGCACTTGAAAGCTCATAAAGAGATATCTAGATATAATGTGTGTTTACTAAAATATGTTTTAATGCTAGATAAATGTAGGACACTAATTTGTCAGTTCAATGATTTATACATTCGCAAATGTGTCCTAATGTAATGCCTTGTATAAAATAAACTTTCCTTGAAAACTGTATACGAATGAGTTTACGGTCACACTGTATGTACTCACAGAATGTGTCGGTTTCACAGAAGTACGGTAATGTAATACTACACGGTGTTACAGACCAGACACCTTGCCTTGTGATAGCCGCACAATCTCCACCTGAAACATACATTGTACATTGAACAGAACACCTTTCAAAAACACTGAATCCAGAAAGGATACCCAGAATACTTCTGTTAACATATGATATGGATAATTATCATTTTACCATGCTACACAAATGCCAAACATACTCTCAGCTAGCGTTAATATAGCTATAATGGACAGTGGAGCGCTTTCAGTTTTACGCCTTCTTCGGGAGTACAAAGAAATATGATATTAACAAAAAATGAATATAAAAGTCGAACATGCAGCTTTCACAAAACACAGTTAACCTCAAAACACGCAAATCGACAAACATGAATGGCAATGTTAATAAGAAATAAAGGCATATGACGTCAAAAACACAAAAATGGTTGACAATAGGGCTACCGCCTTGGAACGGTCAGTGGCAATAAATGCCGCAGGGTGTTTAAGCCAGGTTCTAGGGTGCAACAAACCTCACACTTACCCTACCGCCATTCCAATAACACGGGATAGTGTAAATAAAGAAACCCCGCCATGAACTATTCTCTAACCAACAAGGCAGCATTAATAGGCAATATAAGTAAAACACAAAGATGCTCGTGTGAATATAAATACTAAAAATGCGGTACTCGATGACTTGGCAGAAGCCAGAGCAACAAGAGAAGAAAATCATCTAAAATAACAATTGCAATGAAAGAATGTACAAATGATATAATAATAGAAGAGAGTTTAAAACAAAAAAGTGTATGTTCGTACGTGCGAGCGTGCGTGCGTGCAACTATATAGGATTAAAAGTTCATACTTGCAGACACATTGCTTTGATCCAATAAGTTAATGCCGATATTGAATGTGTCCGTCCACTGCCACACTGATCCCTGAAAGTAAATTTAGCAAGATAAACCGCTGGTAATATAAGTATTCATTTCAAACAATAAAGCAGATCACTTGTCAAACTTAATTGACAGCGCGTGTATGCTTACGAGATTTGAAAATATTTCTTGACAATAACATATGGAATTTTACAAACAGACGGACATTGATTATCCTTTTAAACTTAGAAGTGCATATGCTTTTCTCAGTTGATAAGAGAATCAAAAACAAGCAAACACGCATACACATTCTGTTCATTACTTACCCACCCCGCAACCACAACCCAAATACACACCCAGATATGATGCTGATTATATAATTATATTCGTATTAATATTATTCGTTCATTTTCAAAACTCACATTTTTATAAAATCCAATCCAGTAGTCTTGTTCACTGTTCTCTGGACGCATTTGTAAAATAAACGTTTGCTCAGTAATATCATTCAACGTCACAAGCTGTGACTGCATGACCTCACATTCACGTGCAGCCTGTTCCCATGTCAACGGATTGTTGAATGCTTGATAACAACTATTTCTTTCTTTAACCCAACCAGGAAAACACATCTGAGTAGCTGAAATGGTAAATCTGTTAGCGAAGAATACATAGAGTTTAATTAACATTGTTGAAGTGATACGGGAAATAATTCCCGAGTGAGAAAGATTCTTGCGATATAGAAACGAGTGCGTTTTCGCACGAGTTTCTATATCGCAAGAATATTTCTCACGAGTGAATTATTTTCCATATCACGACAAAAATGTTAATTAAACTATATAATATATATTCTGTGATGAATTTCTTTCCAATCGTCTTTTGACACAAGTATTCCTTCTTCTGTCACTCCTTTGGCGACAGCGCGGAGTAATATCATGACGTCAATTCGTGACGTAATATCGTGACGTCTAAGTTTAGTTCATAACATTTGGCTACTGTGCTATCTTGCACACTAGGCAGAGGAAGGGATATGTTATAGATTTTCTCAAACTGGAAAATTTCTATAATTCATCACAGAATATATAATATAAATCCGATCCAACTTTTCAAGACTAAAATTGTGTCTTATATACAGCAGTCAACAATTATATACGCTGCAAACGTCATGAAATGGAGACGTGGCTCGATTAAGTGTGAAATAATTAAATTCTAACAATATAGTAGTTATTTATACGGTTAAGATAGAAACCGCCTGTTATAACGTTAAATAAATAAATCATTAATACAGTGTCATTAATGTACAATACACAACAATTGCATGTTCTGTACAAGGCCTTTCAAAGATTGAATTATGAGAGACTCACACTGTATGCGTTATTAAACAAACGTGTATTTCACACACGGACAAAATATTTACGCATCAAATAGTGTAAAAGAGAATTTAAACTAGAGTAATTTTAGTAAGTGATAATTGAAAACAGCTATTATATACGCGGAATATAAAATTGTTTTAAAATACCGGATATTATGCCAAATCAGATTTGTACGGAGAAAAACAGACACTGCGGATAAAAGGCGACGTGCGGACAAAAATCGTATTGCAAAGATGAGTGAAACAATATTGCTGGTCGGTAGTTATGAAATCTGCTCATGTATAATTTAGTATAAACCCGTTAAGAATATTAATGACCCAACTTTTTAATTAATAAAAGAAAATTGAAGAAATATTAATACTCACCAGATGCAAGACAAAGATACTGGATTATCACTAAATAATGCTGAAATATAAAGGACAATCGCTTTACTAACAAATTCCCTAAAAATAGATATAAAAGTCGAACAGAAAATGTGGCATTCAAGGTCCGCAGTCAAACAAAAACACGCACAGAAACAAACAATAATTACAAAGATGATTAAAAGGCAAGACATAACAACACAAACAAGAAATGGATGACAATAGGGATATTGCCTTGGAACAATCAGTGGCAAAAAAGGCCGCTGGGATGTAAACCATGTTCTAGGATGCACAAACCTCACTGTTACCCTATTGTCACCCCAATAAAACGGGACAGTGCAAATAAAGATATCGTCGCCAGGTTATATTCTCTAACAAACAAGGCAGCATTAATAGGCAATATAAGTACAAAAGAACAAACCATTTACGACAATACAAGATTTAAGACAAGCATCAAACGCCTCCGTCCTTTAATGATTTAGGTAGACGTAATCATAGGGCCCACAATATGTCAGGTCATCGTACATTCAATGAGTAAAGCGTAGTGGCGACCATTAAACATGCAGTGCTTTGAAATAGGTTGTGATAGTCCGTCGCGGAAGAGTTCTAAAATTACTATTCTATTTTAAAAGTTGATCAGTGTTACGATAATAAAAGTTTGCAAAGGATTTTCGAAGCGCTGATGGAGTAACTTAGTTAGTTATATAACGATTACGAATATTAAAGTCCTCAACATAACTAAAAGCTCTAAAAAAACGAATAAGTTGAGAAACATAGATCCCATAATAAGTGGCTCCCATTTAAGCGGGGATAATTAACAATATTAAAATCAAAATCACCTATTTTGTCATAGATTTTACTAATTAATTCTCCATTTCAATAGAGAGATGTAAATCAAAAAGTGAAGCGACAGTATCAGACATGTTAGCTTTGTGGAGGTGAAGTTCTTAAGGATAGAACATATTAACCATAGAAGAAAAGGAAGGATTGTCAATGTTCAATATAACATCAAGACACCGAGCTGTTTTATTAAAGGTTCTATTACATCTGCATGAGTATCTGGTGAAATACTCAACATGAAATTTCTTTCATGCCAATCTCATTAAAATCAAATCCTAATTACGGTTTGATACTCTCCGCTGTACGAGTAGTGTAGAGCATTGTAGCGTAATACAGGGTCTGATTCTAATGAGATTGCTTTCATGCCTGATGAAAATATTATCTAATAGGTAAATAAGAGCTACATAAACTTCATGAAAGTCCACATAGTACATTAGTCTAATCTGCCGTTTCAATAGAGGCAACTTTACAAGGAAATGTATAACTTAAAATTATTATATCGTGAACATGCCAGTACATATACAACTTAGGTATTCATTTAACGAGCCAAAGCATGTACAAAGGACGTATTAACCAAAACATGTACGATAACGTAGTAAATCGCGATAGAGCATGAACATGATTACGAGAATATGATCGTGTACAAATATTAAACATGTTTTTGGAGATTTTATGCATGTGTAAACTTTGCTGAATCCCGCACACATTTAACCTAACATCCTTTTTCTGTCAACGTGTGCTTGATTTGGCAAATTTTGCACAGGCATAAACTCCATAAAATAATCCTATATCATTACATTATGTTGAGCAATGTTGTTTGGCAATTCAAAAAATTAAATACTACAACATGATCATTCTTACCATATTAATGTGCATCCCATTCCAACAGGAAACAGCGCTATGGTAATAGTTAACACAATGACCCAGGTGCTATCAACACTTGGTCACCTTTTTAAGTTCTTGGCAGCATCCCATTCCAACAGAAAACAGCACTATGGTAATATTTAACGCACTGACCCACGCGTTATCAACACCTGGTCGTTCTTTTAAGTTCTTGGCAGCTTTCGATTTGCTTTCGCAAATGTTCGCAGATGTCATTTTTCTGTTTCTATTTACAAAGCGTCTGCGATCTTTCACTGGCGTTATCTTATCGCTAGTGTAATACTATTTAATCAGACGTAAACAAATAAACGGCAGACGACAACCTATTGTAATACTAATTAATATTAATAAGACGATTTGCGTTTCCAGGATGTACGGGTAACTAGGTTACTGGGGTGATCTAAATGTGTCTGAGACACATTTCAACACGATAGTCGGGTCGCATATTTATTTTGAATTTTTAATGGCAAACTGTATTTGAAAGTATCAACTCTGCATAACTTGTTCCATTTTTATCATTTTATTTTCAATACTTTGCCTTACGAACTGCATTAACACACCAAATAATGTTTAATCAATTTTGTTTTAAGCTTTGTTGAGAATAAAACGCTTTATTTGGAGGACAATATGGTAGGAGTGAGGTTTCGAGCACCCAAGAAACTGGTTTAACAACCAGCGGCCTTTTTGCCACCGACTGTTCGATGGCGGTACACTTTTTGTAACTGACCGTTCGAAGGCGGTACACTTTTTGCCACTGACCGTTTGAAGGTACCCTTTTTGCCACTGACCGTTTGAAGGTACCCTTTTTGCCACTGACCGTTCGATTGCGGTACGGTACCCCTTTTGCCAGGCCGTTCGAAGGTGGCACCCTTTTTGTCAACTTGTTTGTGTTTGTGGCGGCGCATGCTTTGCTTCAATTTTTCCTTTTATGTTTTGTTTTTGTGTGCGCGTTTCGGTTGACTATGTTCTGTGAATGCCATATGTCCTGTTCGACTGTTATACCTGTTTTGGCCATGGACCTTACGAAACAATTATCAACAAGAACAACTATCTTTTCATTTCAATGCATGATTACTTTTGTGTTGGAAACTCATATTACAATCTAAACAATCGGTCAGGAAGACAATTCAACATATTATAAACTTATAAGTTTATATGCAGTCTGTATTATAGCGTATATGTAAACATAAATGTCTGTAACCCATTCACAAATCGCACATATGCTTTCCCTGTAATTGTGCGTTGTTTCGACAGATTGTGGACCTTATGATGATGTCTATCTAAATCCTGATCGGTATGGTAGTAACGTGTAATTTTGGCTTCGATCTTGATTTGTCGTGCCCTTAATGGTTGATTCTCTTCTTGCTCTGACTTCATCACTTGCTTCGAGACTTTCCGGCTTTTGTATGCATGTATAAACGACCGTCATTGCGTTGTACTTATATTGCCTATATAGGCTGCCTAGTTTGTTAGAAGATACAGCTTGGTGGGGATTTTTTTTTTGCGATGGCACTCGGGTGAGAGCAATGTTCGGTGCACCCTAGAACCTGGCTTAAAGCCTTTTTGCCACTGACCATTCCAAGGCGGTAGCCCTATTGCCAACCCGTTTATGTTTGTGGCGTCAATAAGTTGTTTCTTTTTTCGCTTGTTATTGTTCCATGTTTAGATTGTGTGTTTTTGGTTGACTATGTGCTGTGAATGTTACAGGTCCTGTTCTACATGTATATCTACTTTCATGGTGGAACTATCGTCTCCAATAAGAGCTCAAGTTAACCAAATTTATTAAGCGAAACCCAACACTGCATTACAGATTATCACCGACAAGTTTAATGTCCGATATAACAGGAATGAGAACAAGAAAAAAGAAATGGTGCAAGGTTTGGTCATGTCTCTTTTGATTAAAGACGGACAGCTAAGACTGTAAACGGAGAGTCATTACCATATATTTCTAGTCATACACGATCAAGGCATTTAAAGGTGAACGAAATTTGAAAATAAATAATCCCCTCACCAAGGGCAGTGTAACAAGTTTCATGAGGATGGGTCATACGCTTTCGAAGTTATCGTGCAGAATACATCATTGTTTACGGACAAATGGATGGAAAACTCTATCATAATAATTCTCGTTTTCCAAATGACAATATAATAATTTATTTGAATATAAAAGGGGAAACGTATTGAAGAAACAACATTTGATATACTTGTTATTGAAATTTATTTTCAACATAGTTTATATTAAATCAGGAATGACAGAAAAAAAATCACAGACAATATTGCACTTTGATTTTCATTAACATTAAAAGGCACCGTGTACCTATCACATTCAACTTTACTTACTTTATGTCCACAAATGTTAACCTTCATGAAATCTGAAATGAGGAAAACCACTACTTTAACAAACACATCAAATTAAGATTAACCCAGTTGTTTTAAGGGTCAATGTCTCACTGAAATATAAATATTGCGAGTATACTTCACTATTTAATATTCTTATGACGTCCCACCCCAGGATGGCACATTTTTGTTACACCCACTACCCACTGACATTGGAGCCGCAGATATTATATATATAAAAAATACGTGTCAGTGCCACTACCCATGTAATTCAATTAAACCTTTACATGACCACCCATGTAATAGAATAAAACTTTTATACGGCCATCAACGTAATTCAATTCTACACGACCACCTATATATTGCTCAAAAGCTGAGGAAAAGCACCGTGAATCATACAGTTACTAAATTCTAAAATTCAACTGGGGTTTTACGGCACACCAACACAAAAAGGTTATATGGCCCCAACAGGAATGAACATTCCAGGCCCACTCTCCATTTACCTCTAGATAAAAATATGCAACATGGGCCTAGAACCTTCTCACCTACAGAACTGCAGAGTTGCTGCAAATTCTCTTCTTTCTGCCACCACTCAAGTAGCTCCTGAAACAATACAGGGACCACGATAAAAACCTTTAAAGGGAATATAGCGCCACAGCCAAACAATCTTTATAATTGAGAGTTCTGAAAAAAATGAATAAAGGTGAAAGAATTATCAAAATCGGATAATAAACAAGATATCATCATTTGAAGTTTCTGTTGAAACGGATATGGAAATGGCCATTTTGAGAGCTATGACATCACGGTTCTAAATGACCATATATGGAATATTTATAAATATGAAAATTTACTGATTTATAGGGGGAAAATTACAGCAACTGTATGAAAAATACGTAATACTTAATGGCAATAATGCTTTATATGACCAGTAAAAAAATCGTTCCATTTGCAATGATTTTCTTCATTTTAAATGATTTAAATGATATTTATCCATATTCCATATACGGTAATATGGAACTATGATGTCATAGTTCTAAAAATGGCGGCTCCCATATTCGTTTTAGAACAACCTTTAAATGGTCATATCTTTTTTGTTTATCATCCGATTTTGATAATTCTTTCACCTTTTTCCAAGTTTTTCAGAACTCTCAGTAACAGAGCTTGTTTGGCTGTGTCTCTACATTCCCTTTAATAAAGATGACAAAAATGACAAAAGAAACATGACTTCAGGGGGATTTTACTGCTGTCCCTGTATATGCAATGGTCCTATTCTTGCCCAGAAACCAAAAGGGACAACTTGTAAAATAAATATTTTAAATAAATCGTAACATAATTCCATTCAAAACAATAAATATATAATAAGCTCTTTCTCACCGACATAAACCCAGCATATTAAAGCTTCCATGGAAGAAAATAAAACAAATCCAACAATAACATCTCTTACAATCACTTTTGCATCTTCAATAGAACTAGATGGAGCAGCTGCATGTCCAGCGGTCAGGGGACAGGGTCAAAGTTAACAAGTGAAGCACCAACAGTGATGCGAATGCCAGATTGCAAATAAAACATTTCAACTGAAAATCTAAATAAAAAGGGGGATAATTCACGTAAAGTACAAGACACAGTTATTGTTCTTGTCATAGTTGCCAAGTTTCGAAACTTTCCAACAATTATTTTTTGAGAAATGAGGAAAAACAAAAACTTTAACCATGACGTCAAAATGCACAGAGGGATACACAGAATTAGCTACACAGTCATGCTGAAAATAGTACGTCAGGACCTGCTTTTGATAGGAATGTACAGTGGTAGTCAATATGTAACTTAATATTCATAATTTTACGTTGCTGAAATGTTGAGATTTTACCTTATTTTCAGTAGGTGATAACATTCGTGTTACTCGGTTTTTATCCTTTAGTAAAATAAAAATCTTTGGCAAAGTAAAATATGACATTTTTCAAGATTCAATTTTGAATAATACATATATTGAATCAATCTGCATAAATGTGCATGATATATGTAGGGTTTTAAAAGAATCACACTGTAAATACCTTAATTTTAACCCTTACCCCGCTAAGCATGACTATAATAGCCTTTGCATCCATTGTAAACCCAGATCAGCCTGCGAGTAACTCGCAGACTGATCAGGGTTTTACAATGTCTGGCTGCTGATCAGTCATTTCCCCCAACACACCCCTTTGTCACACAAATGGAATGGTCTTAATTCAAAGAAAACACAGTCCATTATATATATGTAGCGGGTTAAGGGTTAACAGTAAACTTGGTTAAATGTCTAGAATAAAGACTAAGTCTATCACCTACCAGAATTTAGAGGTATGTCTAATTTCTGGTCACTGATTGGTCAGTTTATAAAATGTTGATGATGCTTTAGCAAAATTATGAATCTCAGATTCTGGTCAAAGATTTACATTTTCTTTATAACAAATATAAACTTGTTTTAACAGAAACAAAAACCTAAATGTAAGTCAATTTGAATTATTACATTTTGATAGATAGTAAAGTTGAGGACATTATACATGTATGAAGTGTGGAGACAGTGGGTACACAGCATCTAATCTTTGCTTAAAGCAAACATTCATCATTTTCTGTCAACAGAAATAAACAAAACCCAAAATAAGTCAATCTTTTCGTCAACAGAAATACACAAAGTCCAAAAATAGGTCAAAGTCTGTAAATTGATAGAAACTTGAGGTAGAAATTACATTAACATGTATGCAGTTAGAAGACTGTAGGGCAAGGTAAATATTGTCATGGAAACAGAGCTAAATGCACAAGTCAGCACCACAACAGTTGCCACCTCACTAAATATTCAGTTAAAAAAATATCAGGCAGACATGGCGACCTATTTTTTCTTGGCAAGTGTAGCAAAATATAAGTTAAGCAAGTATTTAGTAACATCGTAAATCCCACTGAACATATGCTAGGCTATATACTGCTGTTGTCATGAAACATTCACATGTAACAAACATAATTATCACGCAGGACATTCTTTTCAAACAATATTTGCGGGGGAAAAAATAGCAAAATCGTTTAATTTAGGGCTGTTCCATTAAAACATACATGGCACCCAGGAAGGCACTTTTGAAACTGACCACCCACCCATAGATGCATAATTGAGTTGAAAGAACCAAGTTCAGAAAACAGGACTGACCCATAGATGTTTATAAATTGCCTTCCTGGAGTCCCAGGTGTTTTAGTGGAATAGCTCTTTAGGCCTTTTTCTTTTGCTCTATGTTTTACGAATCCTCCTCTCAAAAAATCCTTTTTTAGAAGAAAAAAACAGGCCCAAGAGGGCCTTTGGACGCTCTACTGGCTAACACGGCTCTTATAACATCAATGGAGCGAGTGACTGCCATTAACGTTTTTTTTAAAGTTTCGGGCAAAAAAAAAAATAAAAAAAAAATAAATAATAATAATTAGGTAAAAGAAATAAAATTAAAATTAAAAAAAAATAAAAAAATTTAAAATTAAACAAAAAAAATAAATTAATTTTTTTTCTAATACACCCACACTATATAGCCTAGTTTAAAATATCTCGTTATATTGAACGATATATCACTGTAATTTTGCAACGTTAGGAGAATAAGCATTGCGCATTGGGCATTGTAACGTATGCAACGTTAGGAGAGCAAGCAAAGCAATGCGAAAGATTTCAGATGTGTGCGTTATTTTCACATTTTAGGACTATTAGAATAGAAATAGAACATCGTTTACGGTGAATTATCTATGATATATCACGGTTTGTCAACAATTGTAAACAATAATTTCACTCGCCCTTCGGGCTCGTGAAAATATTGTTTACAATTGAACTCCAAACCGTGATATATATAACGATGTTCTATTTCTTAAATAAAAAAAATTAAAAAAAAATATATTAAAAAAAGAAATTAAAAAAAAATATTTGTTAAAAATAAAATAAAAATAATAATAATATAAAAAGAAAGTCATAAAATCTGGTAAAGTTTGGCTAAGATCAGATGCAAAATGAAGGCCCTATCGTATGACGAGGCAAATTATAGTATTTTTAACTAAATCAAGGGCCATAACTCCGCTATTACTGGTCCGATCTGGCTGGTTTTCGAACTTGACCAAGCTTTCATAGACATTAACAATCTGATACAGTTTGGTAAAGATCGAATGAAAAATGAAGGCCCTATCGTCTTAACGATGAAAAATATATCATTTTGAACTAAATCAAGGACCATAACTCCGAGGTTACTGGTCAGATAAGAATGGTTTTCGAACTTGTCTGAGCTTTCATTGATATTAACAATCTGACAAAGTTTGGTAAAGATTGGATGAACAATGAAGCTCCTATAGTCTTAACGAGGCAAAATATAGCATTTTTAACTAAATCAAGGGCCATAACTCCACTGTTACTAGCCCGATATGGCTGGTTTTCGAACTTGTTCAAGCTTTCATTGATATTAACAATCTGATCAAGTTTGGTAAAGATCAGATGAACAATGAAGCCCCTATCGTCTTAACGAGGCAAAATATAGCATTTTTTAACTAAATCATTGGCCATAACTCCGCTGTTACTGGTCGGATATGGCTGTTTTTCAAACTTGTTCGAGCTTTCATAGACATTAACAATCTGATACAGTTTGGTAAAGATCGGATGAAAAATGAATGCCCTATCGTCTTAAAGAGGCAAAATTTAGCACTATAGCATTTTTAACTAAATCAAGGGCCACAACTCTGCTGTTACTTGTCTGATCTGGCTGGTTTTCGAACTCATCCGAGCTTTCATAGACATTAACAATCTGATACAGTTTGGTAAAGATCGGATGAAAAATGAAGGCCCTATCGTCTTAACGAGACAAAAGTTAACAACAGACGACTGACGACGGACAACTCGGCATCCCATAAGCTCTGCTGGCCAGTAGAGCTAAAAACTGGAAAAATACTATTTTTTTATTTCCTCCGCTGCAATTTTGAACCGTCATTTACAAAAGACATCGGAAATTTGCTCGAATAAAAAATAGCATGAACATGTCGACACGATATGCACAAACGTATTGATAGACTCATTTATCCTACCAAAATCACTGTTAGCATGCACGTGAGTTTAGACAGCAACACAAGGATTTGTCAAAAGTTTGAAAAAATGTCAGATATAATGTCAGATACTTTTAAAGCATATATAAACAAATCATTTTCATGTTTTAGTTTTTTGTTTACCGAAAAGCAAAACTTAGGTTTGACAATTAAGGTTAAATAATCAAAAAGGTGTTATCAGTATGTATTTTCACATAATATTTTTTTTTGTTTTCCAACCAAACAATAAAGTCATTGAAATCAAATGGAATTTTATTTTTATATTTTTCCCTCCTCCTACGACATTCATGGATCCTGGCTATTCGTACAACATAGAAATAAAAAAAAGGTCTTAACCTTCTTTACAGAAATTATCAGTGCAATCTCAATGTGAAGGCAGGTAATTTTAAAAATTGTTGGCTTCTATTTCATTATAATGACATGGCTAGAATGAATTACATTTTTGTCATTTTAACACTTTCAGTGTTAATACATGTAATATGTTCTTGATAATATTCTCCTATGTTTATATTATTATAATAATATAAACCACGCTATGAGAGGCGAGGAGGTTTACGATGCGACATCGTTCACCCCTCGACCATGGAAGTGCTGAAGAGAAAAATGCCAATCCATATACTTCACATTGTAACATTACATTCAAGTTCTTTAAGCTTGATGTGCAAAAAGCAATGCTCAACTTATTTTTAACACTATCAGGCCCTGAATTCACCAACCGTTCTTGAGAATATTTCTATAAGTTTACAGAAAAAACATTCATAACAAGCTGCTATATATAAATATGATGCATACTAATAAATAGCAACTTCTTACGACTGTTTATCTTTGAAGGTCATAGAAATAAATATCTGTGAACTAATTTTCAGTACTTGAGCTCAAGTTTAAAAATTGTTTGAAGAATGGTTGGTGAATTCCAGCCCTGGATGTATTATGAAGTTTGAAGCATGAAGTGTACCGCTAAGTAGTTTCCTAGAAACTGAGCTTAACACAAATGTTAACATTTTCAGACATGTTACCCCAGTCGGCATTGTGACGGCTACGGTCAGCTTTCCCTAAAATAGCTCAACAGAAAGAAGAATAAAATGGTCTGTGCTTTTATAGATCTTTTAAATAGTTAAATGACTAGATTTAGTTAATATGTATTTTCTTGACTCGTGTCCGTAATTCTACTGCACTGACGGTCAAGGGCCACATGCCCCCTATTATACCAGCTTGAATTGAAACACCAGTGGCTACGGCAAGTTCGGGATCTATCGACGTGTTTGGTTCCTTCTCGAAGAATTTTCCAATTAATTCACGCACTTTGGGAATCCTGGTCGAACCCCCGACTAGGACTATTTCATCAATGTCATTTTTTGTAAGCTCAACAGATTCTAGAACTTTCCGTATCGGTTCTAAGACTTTCTCGAATAAGTCTTTATTCAGATCTTCAAACATATCTTTAGTGATTTTTTCACTAAATAATTGATGTTTACTGCTATTTCCTGACAATGAATGGAGATCTAACGTTATTTCAGATTCTTCTGATTTTGTAAGGTTGATTTTCAGATCTTCGACATGCAACAGTAATGACTGCAAATCTTCTTTGTCAGTTAGTTTTTGTCCGAATCGCTGTTCAATGACTTTCTTTAAATGTAGTAGCAAACGCTGGTTGAAGTCCTGTCCGCCGAGTCTGTTGTTTCCTGCAATGTTGAAATAATGGTTGGTGAGTGCTCTGGTCAGCGATCTTTACAGAGTATAGAAATAAATGCAAACATGAATATTGGTAGAAACGACGGACGCTCCACGAAATTGATGCTTTGCATAAATGAAGGCATATATCAGTGAACATAAAGTCAAAGGAACAATGTTCAACAATAATAACCTTAATACGTAGGTCCTTGTGTTATTATATGATTATTTTCTTAGACAAAGGTCAAAAGCAACCACTAACTGTTGTAAATAACATGTTATATTAAAACACATGCTTGTTAGTGTACAAAGAGGAATAATTCTGTTTTACTCAAGCCAAAGTTAGAGTTATGGTTCTTGTGCTGTGCACTTCCACTCATTGCCCACTATCACTGTGTCAAGGTTCACTCCAGTCCCGTAATTAGTTTTCAAGTTATTCTAAAGAAAATAATTATAAGTATACAATGGGCAATAACTCTTAACTTAAAGGCATATAGTTTTAATATGATTATTGAACTCTGCATTGCCCACTATCATTGTGTTAAATTTCAATCCAGTGCCGTTGGTACTCAATTGACATGACGCCAGTACTTAGATATCTCCGCTCTATTGTTGATGTCGGGGTATATTAAGGGTATATTAACATCAATAGGTATTATCATAAATACAGTTGCTTGTGCTATTGTTTGTCAGAGTATCATATTTGGTTCAATGGATAAATGATTGACAACTGGCATCAAATTAATTAAGCTATGCTCCAAACAAGAATCCGGATGGACAGAAGTGAGGAAGAACTGACAACAACACAAAGTCGCTACTAGAACGCTCCCCTAATCGGAGGTATGAAGATAAAACAGGTGGTTTTCAAGCAGGGTGTTTAAATCCCAATCTAATTTTATAAAACACTCAACGTTTGCGCCGTCTACTAAACTGTGAGTACGGTATCTGAATTCACACTGAAGTTCACATCAAATGGACCATTTGATTAGACAAATTTTAGCTTAACAAACCATGCTTGAAAATAGTGTATAGTTTGGTCATTTACAGAAAAAGATCCTCTATACTCAATCCTTACCTGCCATTGCCTGTGTAAGGAACATGCCTCCCTGTACATTGAGTAGCGATACGTCGAGAGTCCCACCACCCAGGTCCACAACTACAACGTTCAGTAGGCCAAGCTTGTTGTGAAGACCGTAGGCCAGCGCTGCTGCAGTGGGCTCATTGATTATCCTCAATACCTCGAGACCTGATATAAAAATATGTGATTCGCTTATTTTGTAACTGTTCATAACTATAAGTTCTATCATATTCAGCTAGATGAATGCTTTCTGCAGCACATCTCGTCTTCCTCAGCCCTGTTTCAGAATATGTCACAGGTCAATTGGTGTTAAATGCAGATATACCAAGATGAAAACTATGACCTTGGCTGGGACATTCACCTTTATATATTGGTGTGGTAATGAGACTATTTGCATTATGTGTATAACGATAATAAATAATTCAAACTAGACGGGTGTTCCGCGGAACATTTGTGTCGCCTGTCAGCGCTTTGTCAGACTAACAAGGTTTTTTGGACCCAGATAAATGACCTTGACAAACTGGCCTGACTAAGTTTTCATGAAGGAAAAAATGAGAATTTTAACCCATTATCATATAATGACCTTCAGTGTCACCTTGATCTTTTATTTTAGTATGGTCATGTTGATGTTGTCATGATGAGTATATATTGAATGTTTGAAAGTTTGATGAAGAAATATCAAGAAATGAGAAAGTTATAGCCAACGTCAAGTTTTCGTGAATAAAAAAAAGTATTTAACTCATATAATGACCTTCAGTGTGACTTTGATCTTTATATTTTAGTATTATCATGTCGATGTTGTCATTGAAAGTTTGATGAAGAAATATCAAGAAATAAGAAAGTTATGGCAAATGTTAAGTTTTCGTGAAGAAAAAAAGAGAGTATTTAACTCATATAATGACCTTTAGTGTGACCTTGACCTTTATATTTTAGTATGATCATGTCGATGTTGTCATGATGAGTATTTGAAAAATTGATGAAGGAATAACTAGATATGAGAACGTTATAGCCAAAGTTAAGTTTTTGTGACTGACGGATGACAAAGTGATCCCTATGTATCGCATTTTTCTTCGAAAAGGCGACACAAAAATATGAACCAGAAAATTATGGGCGTTTATAAGATGTATTTACTGGATCACGTTGATGATTTTGTGCAAAGTTTCATTGTTGTACACCTAATACTTTGAAAGTTATTAGCTACAATCGCTTATAAAATGCAAGGTTCCAGGTTAAACTTTTCTTAAAAGGGGAATAATTAAAAAAATATGAACCAAAGTTATGGACCTTTAACATATGTATTCACTGGATCATGCTGAAAATGTTTACAAAGTTTCTTTGTTGTAGACCTTATACGTTAAAAGTTATTAGCTACAATCAGTTGTCAGATAAAAGTTGACTGTCAGATGAACGGACAACACCACAACATAATAGAAAAGAAGCTGAACTGATGGAGTTCTTTACTGGCACTGACCAGACAATATGGCTGCTTTTCTTGTAAAGTTCCGCTGTAGTTCATCAAACTCAGCCGGCACCGACATCACCACCTTCGAGACAGGGGAGCTCAGATTGTTGGCTGCCGCCTCTCGTAGTGTGTTAATGATAATGGAACCGATGTCTTCTGGGTAATACCGATGGACTGTATTGTTGATCGAGATCTCAAAGTGTATCATTCCATTCTTATCTCCCTTTATCTGAAATTTGTAATATTTCACAATTCTGAATTGTATTCTCAATATGACAATTATTAGTTATGATATAAATGTATCAACATAAATATTTATAGGGTTAAATGGTCTGTTTTTATTTTGAAACTGTTTATTGGGCGTTTAATAGTCGCATATTTTCTTAATGGCGGTGTCGAAAATTTTTAATGACCCAGCCAATCAGAACATATGACAACAGTCACACTCTAGTTGGGAGTTAATGTTCACTTCTATCCTGGATCAACTTCATCCACTGGAAATTTGCGCATTAACTTTATCACCAAACCATGTTTGTTATATACACATGCGATGTACATCATTTTAATCTATGTCAGCTCATATATCCAATCAAAAAGTTGAAGTTTTAACCACAAAGTTGAAGTCACCAGCCAATGTATCCAACTTCTTCGAGAATTTTGATTCTTTTATAGATCTACAAATCTTGAGACAAACCATGAAAACAAAAGTGTGTAGATTACATTGACAATGTGACCTTGAAAGAACTCCGCCCAAAGCAATGTGATTGGCAGGATTACTGACTTACATGTAACCTGTGTCCGAAGTTCAAGTGCATTCGACCAATGAAATCTTGAATAAATGCTTCACAGGCACAATCAATTTAGAAAATGTTATATATTGTTTAATAACATAATAAACATATAAATTCCCCGTGGTGTACATCCATAGATTCTTTTGGCATAGTGACAGAATGTCTGCTTAAAATACAGATGGTCATGTGTTTGATAAAGACTTCATAAAGTAGTACCAGTAGTCTCTCAGCCTGACGACCAGCTATAAAAGGAGCACTGTGGTCTAGTGGTAGAGTGTTGGACCCATGATTGAAAAGTCATGGGTTCGATTCCCGCCATGACCGTATGTGTTGTGTCCCTGAGCAAGACACTTTATCTGTACTGGTACTGGTTTTACCCAGGAAGACATTGAGAGTGATTCAAATAAGTTCATAGAGCTTTCGTTACAATCAATGTAAAATAAATAATTTAAAAAGGTTAGTGCTAGGATTGGTTGACCCAGTGTAAGCATAATGTGACTGGGTGGAGTATTATGGGCACGATATTCCAGCGTGACAGCACTATAAAGCTGAGCATTGATCTCACTGCTAAAAGTAGATTAGAAACTAGTGAGATATGACTGAAAGATTTTTGAAAGTGACATTAAAACTCATACAGACGCGCACATAATTTTTTTTGTATTTCTTCAAACAATACTTTATAACAGCTGTGATGTAAAATATTGGTACATCTCTATAGATTACCAATAGTTCACACACTTATTATGCTCAAGGATGGATGGACTATAAACCTTAGTGCAAAACATAGTACAAGTTGCACCTTAAAGGAATACTGTTTCTGGGTAAGAGCTATTTCTTCTGGGGTGAAAAGTTTTCCGATGAATCTTTTGGAGTCGTAGATGGTATTCTGCGGATTGTACTGTTCCTGGGCCACGGCGTCGTACCCAACCAATACTTGTCCCGAGTCACTAAAGACAGATAAAACATTATTGGAGATACATGTACATGTAATATTAAAAGAAGATGCCAGCGCAATCTCATTAAAATCAGACCATTTATCACGCTACGATACTCTACACAACTAAGGATCTGACAACACTGCATTGGAGGTCAGGTCAGATTGAAGTACATTCAATGGCTTCACTGCGCATGTCGGGGTTCAGTCAAATGCTATGGAGCAGTCTACGCTCGGTATTGAAAGAGACAATGTCTGTAACATTTACTTATAAAACACAAAATAATTGCGTTGACAAACATATCGCACCAACCATTATTGAATATTTACTGAAAAAACAGCAAGATTGCTTCAAGGAATTGAACAGCGGTACAAAAAACATAAGTACTGATTCGTGGGGTTGAACCCACACTAAAATTATACACTCGCGTATAATAATAATAGAACGTCGCAATAGTCGACTTTGCTATCAACTGAGCTAAGCGGGACAGACGTACTAAGGCATACTACTTAGAATTTTTTTTTCGCAATAATCTCATTAGAACCAGGGTTCTCCACAGCCCCTTTGAAATCAAAATCCTTATTTGCGGTCCTTGAAATTAGTGCGGTCCTTTAAATCTCAAGCGCGGTGCTTTGATTTACTCGAGTCATGTTGCTGAACATATATTTTTCAGATACTGTCCCCGAATGTTGATTTTCTTTGTATTCTTGATGTAAAACATGCCATTTAGTGCATTTCTTTAAATTTATTGTGCAATCCACAGCAATAACACACGAAGACTTTATATTTTTTTCAGATACAGATCTATGCATTTTATGTGGAGTTTCATTTGTTCAGTTCACTCGAACATATCTGAAATGCATATAAAACACGTGATTACATTGGATGAATTTAGCTGATCTTCTCATGAATATTGATTAGATGAAAGGTCGATCTGACGTGACCTCCAAGGAGGTGTTGTCAGATCCAATAGCAGAGAGTAGCAAAGCATAACTAGGATATGATTTTAATGAGACTGATGCCAGAGATTTAGAGAGTAATCAAGTCGGACATATCGTTAATGCCAACCATTAAAAAGTGTTGGTTTGCTGCAAACATACAATACATATACACCTGTAAAAGGGCAGCACCGAAAACATTTTATACCGCCAGGGAATCTACCGGTATATATATTTCCCTTTTTTGTTTCTGATTTTTTTGTTTTTGTTTTCTTAAACATTTTGCAAACAACACCAATACCACGGGTTGTCTCATCCATAATTTGTTCATACACAAGGAGGGTTAGTGAAGTCAGGAGCGGGTCAATGGGACCATATGGGTTTGAGAGCTGAGCGGTAACAAGAGATGTAAAACAAATGCCTGTCCCCATCGAGGACTACAACTCCGGTGTTTTTGAAGTTATTGAGCAGAAACCAATTTTCTTTTTATTTTAACAGTCAAACCAATACCAATACCAAAAGAAAACCAATAGTTAAACCAAATGATCTGAACAACAATCCCAAGCTTCCTTTTAATAAGCTCACCTTGTGGTTTCAGTTACTGTTTCTATTTGAAATAATGGTGACCTTGATTTTTTACTAAATTAACTAATTTACAATCCCAAGCTTCCTTTTCATGTGCAGTACCTTGTGGCGAAATTTCATTAAAATCCTTCAAGGAAAACTAAAGTTATTCAGCAGAAACCATTTCTCTTATATATACCTTATACATGTATATAGCATCCAGTTGAAAGTATAAAAAAGGCCCACAACTCTACCAAAATTTGGTAGAATTTCTCCATAATTGCATTTTGCCTTTATTTTGATACTAGACTATTCACAACAAATATCGATTGAATATAGATGCAAAAGTAACCAGCCATAACAGGAACAAAGCGATATTCCCCATATTCTGTGAATGTCAAATCATCTACAACCCTTCTATTTTCATAAACAATTAAGAACTTAACCTTTAAAACATTGACTTGATATGACTGATGATTCTCTTGGAAAAAGAAGACAACAGCAACTGTCGTATTAATTACTGTGGATAACTGACCTGAAAAAACAATGTTCAATATTGCCTTTAAAGGCACTAACCTGCCAAATAACGGCAATCTATATATGTACTACAAAATCACTTATCCAAACTCTACCCAAGTTTTCAGGTCTTAAAATAATGTAGATGTGCCGATTAAAAGTTTTTTTCACGGGTACTTAAAATACCCGTGATTGAATATTTATAAGCAAAATGAATTATGAGTTGGTTAACGACGTTCCAGTTTTGGGATTTGGCCTGGCTGGTCAAAGCCGTTTATATTGTGTCTATAGAGTTTGGATTGTCAAAATATGGAAGTTATATATATACCTCGTCATCGGTAAGTTTAGAAATGGTGTACAGATGTTGTAAAATGTGGCTTTATTGGAGGGATAAAACTACTGTATGCATGGAAAAAAAACAAGCACTTTCTCCTTACCTTGACGACCCTTGTCCGACTCCTATTTATACCTCATTGTATTTTAGCCAATTCAAAACATGCTTTTATTCAAGTGTTTTTTTTTACATTAGGAACATAATAACACTTGCCAACCATGTCATTTAGAGTGATTTGTATTTGCACCTTGGTAAGCTGGTTTCAGAATCGCGTTATAAAGTCTCAGATAAAACAAGGCCTAGCTACATGTACCTAAATCCAACAACACTGGGTATACACTTGTGTTTGTCTTGCACCTCGAGTATATCCACACTGCCTGACACCGCATGGTAAACACCAACACAGGAAAAGGTGGTACCTGAAATAGAAATTAAGTATTATGAATATATTAGATATTGATTATATTGCATAAATCATATTAAATATATGGTACAGGTAGAATAATCGAAAACTTCCAATTTTATTTTTTTTGGCCCACCTTCTCAACCCCTTTTATCTGCTCCTTTCTTTTGCCTCCCCTCACTCCATCTTCCGCCAGCTCTGCTGTTGTCCCTCCTACTGGATGGTGATCTGTTGTGACATACTTTCTGCTGAAGCCTCGCTGTATACTCCTTTTCTACGACAACTCTCGCTGTTCACCCGCAGTTCACCTGATGTTTCTCTTTTTTCCTTTGGATTGCACTCTTTCTGGGACACTGCTGAGATGTCTTCTGTTATTGTCTATTGCTGTGAAACAGCCTCCCCATAGTACTTTCAGTGAACGTCGGCCTTACATCGTCACAAGACAGCAGTGAGGTACTAACTACTCCTGAAGCAAATTTGAGGGTCGAGAAGGTGGATTTTTGCCGAATGGTGATGAATGATAAGCAATGAATTAATGAAACATGATATAATGGAGAGACCAGCATCCGGCAGGGTTTGAACCCACGACCTTCCGCTTGTGGGCCTAGTGCTCTACCACTGGGCTATAGAGGCCTCACTCCCAATTTTATCACCTACCTAAATTGTCCTTTTATCTATTAATAAATTATATGCAAGCAGTTTAAGTCAAATTATTTATAAATTGAGATGCTAATTTTAATTCTTGATAAACACCTATTGATAAAACATCAAGTTGCTATACATCCCTTTAAATCATTTACAAAGAATCCCATTTTCATGCAGCACCAAGGCACATTCAATTTCAATTGCTATTTCCACATCCTAATTCACACGTATGCTGTAAACTGCCAAAATCTAAGTGAACATAGTATGTCTTTGGGATAAAACTGCAGTAATATGTCACCAAGTTTTTGTTGTCATATATTAAACATGGTAGAATAACAAAAGATAAATTAAAAATTGAATTTAATGTTATTAAATTTTGTTATTTAATTGTATGCAAGCAGTTTTAAAGTCAAATTGATACTGGATTAATAAACTGAGATGCCAATTTTAATGCTTGAAACGACTTCAAGATTGCTGTGTGTCCTTATTTTAAAATGCTCCATTCTGCTGTGGTGAAACGGATCCGCTATGTGAGCAGTTAGGTAGCATTTTTAAAGGAACACATTAATTTCGATGGCAGTCTCATTTTTCGCAGAGTCTCATTTGTTTTTCTACAAAACTTGCATTTTTGTAATCATTAATATTATTAGAACAGTTTCAAGAGAGAAAATTGTGTTTGCATATTACTGACTGTGGATTATTATTGCACCATTACTATCATTAGTCACATATTACACATGGTAGAATAACAAAGATAAAATGGCAGCTTCCATATATAGTGGATCCGTTTCACCAGAACCTTCTAATGACCATATCGTCTTTGTTTGTAATCCGATTTTGATAATTCTTTCACCCTTATTCTAACCAGTCAGAGCTCTAACCTTAAACAGTTAGAAGTTTTATAACTGCTGGAAGTTATTAAAATTTCAAATTATTATCTTCCTTTGGTTTAGAGTAGCAGATACGTTTCCCTAATAACCATTAGTAACCTAAATCAGTTACAAAGATCATTTGCTAATGAATCGAAATAGTTGCCAAATCTGCAGTGTTTATTTATGTCTGAATACTTATTATTAAGGAAAATACATCTTCATCAAGATCCAATTAGCAGTTGTTCACTAATTATCATGTTGGAGCCTACAAATTGGATTTTTAATGAATTTTGTTGTAACTTGAGAGGCCTTGTCCATTGGATTTTCATCCATGCTCACAGAATTTTATTGAATGGTTGTAAAGTTGAATAATCACCCTACCTAGAGGAAATTATATATATATATAGGGAAAATTCCTGTACAGAAGATAGAATGCATCTCAACTTGAATGATTTTGTGGTAGTAACTGATTCTGGTTACTATCCCAGTTTTAGTGGGTTTTTTAAATAACACTCACAGGTTATGAAAAACGTAACTGTTTAAGGTCAGAGCTTTGACTGCTAACTGTGTCACTACTTTCCATTTAATAAGAACCCCTACTTGATTATTAGTACCGTATATCCAGGAATCATCAGCTTACCTAGGTCTATTCCTACTATCTTTGGCTTTGGAGGTGGAAGGTATTTCTGAGCAAAGTATCCCGCGAGCAGGACAGCCATGATGGAGGTGCCTGTAAGAAATGATTTATAATGAATCAATATATTCTTATCAAAAATAATTTTAAAACAGAGGAAAAATGTGGAACTTTTAGGAATGGGTTGAATGAGATTTAACAAGAGCAACTACACTCGGTACTAGCTGTGTTGCGTAAATTAACCAGGTCACAGAAAAATCATGTTAAATACACATAATCTGCCAAGAAAGGTGGTTCTAATATTTGATGTTTGTTTTAAACATTTCTAAACTGAAACATAACTCACTGAATGTAATCTTTATAAAAAAAGGTATTAAAAGGCCTAAAATTGTATGAGATATTGTTATTATTATTATGAAGGGTTGAGGCAGTACATTATGATGAATTATGACATAAGTCGTTCAATCGCAATATCTTGATTGCATTAAACTGCTAAAAAACACAACAACATAATTTTGGAAGGTAAATCGGATACCAAGATAAATATCAACTTACAAGTAGACTGAAATTGCACTTTGGTGACTTTGACTCAGTTATCTCAGTGAATTAACATGTATAGGAGGATCCCATACTTATACCAGGGATCATAGGATGAAAGGTATTTTTGGATGGCAAATTCATTTCTGCACAAGGGTGCATGTCTACAAGGTTGTGTGTAATTGTACACATCATGGTGCCTTTTCTCCCCTGGTATTTGCCAAAGAGATCTTTCACTTATCAGTAAATAAAAGCTCCATTTCACACTTACTCTAAGTGCATAAGGGAAAATTAGTGTATGACAAATTATAAAGCCTAACTAAAAGAGTGTTCGTACTAAAATGGTGTTCGGACGCGCTTTCCTTTACTCACTAGCATCTTCCACAGAACCCTAAACAACAGGAACTGTGCCAGAAGACTGGAAGCATGCCAATGTCTCTGCAATGTTCAAGAAGGGACAGCGTTATGAGGCAGCCAACTACCGCCCAGTTTCACTGACCTGTCTTTGTTGTAAGTTGTTGGAGCATATTATAGTAAGCAACATCCTGAAACATGTAGAGCAATACAGCATCTTACAGACTGCCAGCAGGGTTTCCAGATAAGAAGGAGATGCGAGACACAACTAGTCACTTTAGCCCACGAATTCGCCTCTGCACTAGACAAAGGTCTATAGATCGACATGGCCATACTTGACTTTTCAAAAGCATTTGACCGTGTTCCGCACTGAAGTCTACTCAGAAAGCTACATCACTATGGCATCAGGGGCAGCACCCATCGCGGGATAGAGTCCTTCCTTTCAAACCGTTCACAACAAGCAGTAGCTGAGGGGTCATCATCCGACAGTGTTCCAATCGTCAGCGGAGTTTCACAAGGTACAGTACTGAGCAGCTTGCTTTTCCTTCTCTTTATTATCCAAATTATTATCTTCCTTTCGTTTAGAGTAGCAGATACTTTTCCCTAATAACCATTTGTAAGCTAAATCAGTTACCAAGATCATTTGCTAATAAATCGAAATAGTTGCCAAATGTGCAGTGTTTATTTATGTCTGAATACTTATTATTATTAAGGATAAATACATCTTCAACAAGATCCCATTAGTAGTTGTTCACTAATTATCATTTTGGAGCCTACAAAATGATTTTTAATGAATTTTGTTGCATAACAGTAGGTAACATGAGAGGCCTTGTGTATTGGATTTTCATCCATGCTCATAGAATTTTATTGCATGGTTGTAATGTTGAGTAATCACCCTACCGGGAGAAAATTATAAATATATTGGAAAAATTCCTGTACAGAAGATAAAATGCATCTAAACTTGAATGATTTTGTGGTAGTAACTGATTCTGGTTTCTATCCCAGTTTTAGTGTTTTCCTAAATAACAGTCACAGGTTATGAAAAACGTAACTGTTTAAGGTCAGAGCTCTGACTGGTGTTTGGAAATGTCTGTGAAATTTACATGAACTTAATTAGCATACTAAATGTGCTTTGGACGTTTCGTACCCCTAACTGGGTACGAAAAGCCCAAAGGCAAGGTACAATACGTCCAATGACTAAGGTACGCAAGGTCCAAGGTCCGAAACGTCCATAATTCTTCCCAGTCTGGTTATGATTTTTTCTTTTCATAGTATATAAGTAAATGATTTCCGGTTCCTTATTGTTTTTTTGGTCTGAATTTATTTATACCAAGATCAAGGGCCTGAGTGAACAGTTTATTTTTGTCAACTGTATCGATATTATTAAAGATTTTATAAACCGAAGTCACGTCAGCCCACTCTCTTCTATACTCACTTTGGGTTGGTAGCATAGCGAGTCTTACATGGTACGGAAAGTTACTGAGGTTTTCCACCATCCTAGTTGCACCATCCTTTTTTAGGTCCGTGTGTTATGTCTTATTTATTTCTTTATTTTACTTCTATCTATCATCTCTTTTATTCATTTTCTAAGCACGACTAGTGAATTCATTTCCGTTGAGTAATGGTCAAAGATGACAGTTCAACGTACTCATGTAGATGTAGCCCCATCACAGTAGGCCCAGACCTATCCGCCAAATAATTTAAACAAGAGGTCAATGACCTTGAAGCTCTACTGATAGATTTTGATAGCTAGATCAGCATTCCTGTGAAGTTTCAGAGGAGTAGTATGAATTGAATTGAATGTTGTTTAACGGCTCATCAACACAGTATAGGTTATTTAGAGCCGCCCCAGAGAGAGGGAAGGATACATAGGAATCCGGGAACCTGCCCTACTCTTATTATCGAATAGATTCCTATGGTTCTTTAACGTGCTCGGAGGATAGACCGGGACCGCCCGGTTTCCCATCCGACGGACGAGGCTAAGGTAAAGTATCTTGCCCAAGAACACACCGACGGAACTCAGTGGCATCACAGAGGATTGAAACCGGGGCCTCCGGTTACAAATCCACCGCGCTACTGACTGCGCCACGCCAGCCCCCTTCAGAGGAGTAGTCGCTATCAGTTGAAGTTTTTACTATATAACTAGGTAAACAAAGATGGCCACTGGCAGCCATGTTTAATGTCGAATCATAATAATTTTTGACAAGTATCAACTGCTGATCATTTCAGAAAAAGTCCCATATCAATATCACTTACAGTTTTCAAGAAGTAGTCGCTACAAACTTGTTTTTAAAAATCTATGTATCAATGTTTAGCCGTTGTGGCCATCTTGAATGTCCGTCCGACCTGAAACTTTGCTAGGATCAACTAGACATCAAGAGCAACATTCCTGTGAAGTTTCATGAAAATCTGCCAAGTAGTTTCGGAGGAGTAGTCGCTACAAATTTTAACTATACAAACTCTATGGAAACAAAGATGGCCACTGGCACCCATGTTTAATGTTGAATCAAAATAATTTTCGACAAGGATCAACATCATGTCATGCTGATCATTTTAGGAAAAGTCCGATATCAATATCACTTACAGTTTTCAAGAAATAGTCGCTACAAACTTTTTTTTAAAAAATTGTTTTAGCCATGGCGGCCATCTTCAATTTCCGGCCGACCTAAAAAGCGCATATTCTGGCATCACTTAGACACCAGAGCAACATTCATGTGAAGTTTAATAAAAATTCGTCAGGTAGTTTCAGAGGAGTAGTCGCTACAAGTTTTTACTATATAAATCTATGTAAACAAAGATAGCGGCCATGTTTAATGTCGCATCAAAATAAATTTCGACAAGGATCAACATCATGTCAAGCTGAACATTTTAGAAAACGTCCCATATCAATATCACTTACAGTTTTCGAGAAGTAGTCACTACAAATTTATTTATTTTAAATCTATTTTTAGCCGTGGCAGCCATCTTGGATTTCCGGCCAGCCTGACATCAAGAGCAACATTCCTGTGAAGTTTGATGAGCATCCGTCAAGTAGTTTCAGAGGAGTAGTCGCTACAAGGTTTTACTATACAACTCTATGTAAACAAAAATGGCCACTGGCAGCCACAGGGCTTCCGTTAACGGGCGTACGGACGTAAATTACGTCCAAAAATCGTAGTTGTACGGAGAAAAATTAACATCAAAGACGTACAGTGTACATCCAAAAACTTCAAAGTACGCCGCGATTCTTTACTAAGGACGTCCCATAATCTGTAAATTACCGATTATAGCCCCGCCCATCTAATCTAATTTCATTTGAGACTACCGGCGTAACAAGTTGTAAAGCAATTAAAACTCAGTGGAGCCTGTAATTGAAAGGTAAAACCGGTTTTGTCCAGTTTTTATCAAGTGTCACACGCGTGGCTGGTGAGAGGAGAGAGTGTTAATTAGATAATTGGCCAAGCCGCGCATTTCAAAAAATGAAAGTAGCAGTATAATCTCGATGCCAAATTGCTTAATTTATATTCATTAACCACAAAGTTGAAACTCCTTACACAGATTATACTTTTTAGGCTATTTCTTTTATATCTTTGTGTCATTTTTCTGTGTATTTATCAAAGTTACAAATAGAAACGAAGTACTGATAGACAAACAATATTTAATAATCTTTAACCTAGGGGAAAGAACTCTTCGCGAATGGAGACTAAACACGGAAGTGAAATTATCACTGGCAAAAACAACTGATTGCTTTGATAATAAATTAATGAATCTGTTACATTTACTCCTACACTTGACAGTTTTACATATACCTTTCATTAATGCATGCCAATTTAAAAGCTTTCCTGGACTGATAAATTGAAAACTGTTTGCAAAATGTAATTCATTGTATAAAACTTGTGGGACGCAAAGGCAAATTTTGAAACTGTTTATATAATGATGTCATCAAATATATTCTTTTGTAAACATATAGATGATTATAAATATCCTTTTTTTTTTTAAAGCATTTAGTTGTGTTGTTTCTCTCACCACCGCGCGGAATCACTGACTCAAAGACTGAGTGAATGCCATGCCCAAACACTGGAACTTCCTAAATTTTCCTCATGAACTTCCAAATTTGATATACAGGAAGTTAGAACTTCCTAAATTTGAACCTTAGTGGAAGCCCTGCAGCCATGTTTAACGTTGAATCAAAATAATGTTTGAGTAGGATCAACATCATGTCATGCTGACCTAGGTAAACAAAGATGGCCACTGGTAGCCATGTTTAATGTCGAATCAAAATAATCTTCTGCAAGTATCAACATCTTGTCATGTTGATCGTTTTTAGAAAAAGTCCCATATCAATATCACTTATAGTTTTCAAGAAGTAGTCGCTACAAACTTATTTTTTAAAAATCTATTTTTAGCTGTGGTGGCCATCTTGAATTTCTGGCCGACCTGAAATTTTGCTAGGATCAAATTAGACATCAAGAGCAACATTCCTGTAAAGATTCATGAAAATCCGCCAAGTAGTTTCAGAGGAGTAGTTTTTACTATATAACTTTATGTAATCAAAGATGGCCATTGGCAGCCATGTTTAACGGCGAATCAAAACGATTTTTGAGAAGGACCAACATCGTGTCATGCTGATCATTTTAGAAAAAAAAAACATATCAATATCACATATAGTTTTCAAGAAGTAGTCGCTACAATCTTTGCATTTTAAAAAACTATTTTCAGCTTTGGCGGCCATCTTGGATTTCACATCAACATGATTTTTTGCTAGGATCAACCACAGGCAGACGGCTCGTACCCTACCCCGCCTACACCCTACCCCCCTCTACTACTTCCTCCCCCTCTCTACTACCCCCTTCCCACCTGTTTCTCTACTACCCCCCTTTAATATGTTTTCAATAAACTGTTCTACTTGGTTTTCAATGAAAAAAAATTAAAAATACATACTCTCTATACCATATAAAGGTCTTGGACTCTTTAATAAAAGCCTTGCTGTGCTTGTATTTTTGGTCATAGCATCGTCATTCCGATTCGAATCAATTGGGTACATATTATAACAAATTCATAATTTTTTCGTTACGTCACTTCCGGTTAGCAACTCCCAGTTAGCAACAGTCCGCCATGACAGTAGGTGACCACAAACCGGTTAAAATAACTATGTACATGATAGTATTCTGCTATATAAACACGTTTCTGTGAAGAATATATCCGATAAATCCAGCATTCATGTGTTATAATGTCTTATGAATATATTGAGAGCCTACTGCCTGAAGCAAAGAGTAGATATCAGGAAAAATTGGGAGTTTCTGGCTGTGTTGAGTGTCCTTACAAGTCCCCTGCTACGAAATGGATAGACAACCCGACACAATGGCCGAAGTTAGAATGGCCAGACGTGTACGATTATCTAATAAACACACCAGGTTAGTTATTTAGTTTCATTTTGCATTATTATCTGTAGTAGAACTTTGCAGTAATAGCTTTAAGATGAATTTTGAGCGAGCACACCCAATAAACGAATAACCCCACCCACCATCATTTAAAAAAAGAGTGTCTACTGTATTCCCACCGGTTTGTTATGTGATGGTCAGCTGGCTGCACCTGGAAGTTTTTTAATTACGGCAGTATAACCATGGATTTAGCTATAAAATCTACCAAACTCAATAACTTAAGTGTGTGTATGGAGTTTATCATGGCTTTTAACAAGCATTGTCTATTTGTAGAGTAAGCATTATGCTAAACTTATAGCGATGCCACACAGGAATACCACACCGTGAACACACAATATGATACCCCGCCATGTCACCTCAAAGTCAAACTGACAAAGGGCAGACTGGTCCTGGAACTACCCTCTTTACAGGCTCTGAATGCCTGGCACGGGCGCTACTATAGTACCATTTTAATGTATGACCTGGTCGGGGATTTAACTTATGACCTCTATCATGTGAGGCTGACACTCTATCATTAGCACACGTTGCAGTATTAACTGAAACCTGTCCTTATAACTATGACTCTATTAACAGGTGTTCACACAAAAGAAGCCATGAAAAACAGGAAAGCATTGGAGGTTACAAACCAATTCCAGTCTGGATGGGTGAGAACCGTGCGGCATTTCACTACAGAAAGATCCACTATCATGTGTGCTGACGTTACACCTTCCCAAAGGACTAATGACCAACCACATAGGCCATGGGTAGCTGTGAGCAGAGATGCTGTTGTGTTAGCAGCACACTGCAACTGTATGGCAGGGTAAGTAAAACATTATTTTTTAGTAATTGAAAGAATAATTACTTAATTGTCTGGCTATCTTTGAAGCAGACATAAATAACACAAGCTACTCAACTCACATGTAAATGTGCATGTAACTAGGTCCACTCAGAGCTAGTGATTTGATGTAATTCTATCAAAGTAAAAAAAAACACTTTTGACGGTTGAGTCAGCCCAAGCAAACTTCTTTTCTTTTTTTAAAACAAATCTTTCTTATTTTAGTCTAATTAGTCCCAAAGTCTCATGTACCCACTTTAAACTAATGAAGAATTATGTTTACATGTGTGCAAGGCAGTGCTGTCCCTTTGTTTATTAGGAAATACTTAAAAGAATGCAGTTTATTTGTGTGTATGGTGTTTTCACTCACATGCAAGATTATATAATTATGACGGTTGATTTTTTTTTGTGGCAGTCTTTTAATTAATCCACTAGCCCAAAGCCTGGGACTAGTAAACTGTCATCCGAGCTAGTGATTTTTTTAATTTATGTAGTCGGGGTATAGGAAAAAATATGGATTTTCATTGAGTATATAAGAATACGGGCTAGTGACACAAAACAATTAATTCAAAGACTGTTGTGGTGGAGGCAGAACACCCACTTTTATATACATGTGATGAATAAAAAATAAAAACTCCACATTTTATTTAAATATATGCAAGAATATTGATAGTTGACATGCTACTGGATTAATTAATGAGCTAATTTTAATTAAGAAATAATAAATAAGTACCTGTGTTTTATCGGTGAATAAAATACAGTTAGGAGTTCGGATGCATATTAATTAAATCACGAGTGTGTTAGCACGAGTGATTTAATTACTCGCATCCGAACGACTAACTGTGTTTTATTTACCGATAAAATACAGGTACGTATTTATTATTTCGATTCTAACACAACAATAACCCCATTGTTTACATTATTGTTGGGGCACTATATATATCTCGGAGGTCAAGGTAATCAGGCTGCTATGTTTACAGGCTGTTCCATTGGGCGTCCCCGTATACAAAGTTCTGCGTTTCAGTACACTAGTAGTCACGTGACAAACAATTTAAGTCATTGCTTATGTCATATAGCGCTGTATGACGTCAAACGTTCTCACCATGTTCAAGATTCTTATTAATGTTATATCTACTGATGCATATGATGGGTTTATATCGGGGGGGGGGGGGGGGGGGGGGGGGGGGGGGGGGGGGGGGGGGGGGCATGGTTTGGGAGCATGGCACGTTTGTTGTAATTAACATTTCATTAAAATTACTGTTGAGTTTGTCTTCGTGACGTATATTTGCCAAGTGACGTTCTGTATCTCGTCGTCTGTAAGTTTAGAAACGTTATATATCTGCTCTAAGCTTAGAACCAAATTTCAAAAGTGAAACGTTGAATTAAAAGTTACCAACTTTCAACTTAGTTCTTTAAACATTACATATAATAATATATGTTCATACCTATGAATTGAAGATAGGTGCAATTCATGTAAACCTCTATCCAATTCATTTATAAACCCATTTAGACTTATCTTTTTAAAGTCACTATCTCGTCAATAGAGATAATCTAATCGACTTACATAGAGGATCAAATTATTGAAGAGTGGTTTCTGAATGGAGATTCGGCGTTATGATAGGTATGAACATATATTAATATATGTAATGTTTAAAGAACTGTTAAAAGAAAATTAAATCAATATTAAATAAATGGTAACTCTTCTTCTCTGTTTCCATCTCCAGATGTTCAAATTATGTTGAAGAAGAGTTATTATTTATTTAACATAAACAAATAGGTTGGAGTAATACAAGAATAATAACTATTGCATGTGATTGTAAGAAAAGAGAAAAAACAAAGATACAGAATATATTTTTAATTGTTTGTTTTTCTTATTCAAGTACTTATACTTATTCAATACTATTTTACATTTAAGAACAGAACAGTGTTTTGTTTCGACTTGTTTTTCGTTAGCAAAATACATCCATATAATATTAATCGAAATTGTCTGCTACAGAAACATGTGCACTCATGGATGCCTAACTTTGTTGTTGCTGAGAGAATTATGTAATAAACACATATCTGCAAACATGGCCAGACAAGACAACCAGCACTATATCAACTGAAACAATAATTTTGTGTATATTTATTTCTCCCAATGTTGTAATGGTCTATTTGACTGATAGTCACACTGAGCATTTTGCTATGTATTACAACTATACAAGAGTCACACATTGGTCCGATCTCTTGCCGAGTCAAAAATTCACTCAGAATAAACAATCCCACCACCACTATTGGTCAATGCTCCACAAACCCGAAGTATCTTGTCAAAAGAACACAGAGTCTCTCCTTTCATTTCACCAATCACTGATTTCACAAAGTTAAGAGGAATTGGTCCTCGTAGGATAGTATACCTATTTCTCATCAACCCGATAACCCTTTCAATGTGAATTCTAACAGATGCCGTCTGTCTTGAATCTTCAACCTCACCTGCAGGTAACTGAAGTTTCCCTTTGGTGAAATTCGGATAGATCAGCTCAACACCACAAGATATCGCAAAGTCGTCCTTCAATGTAAATCCCCTGTCGGCAAGAATCTGATCTCCAGGCATGTGATCTGGCAACGCAAGCAGACCAGACTGTCTTACAAGTTCAACATCACTGACACGGCCTCCCCAACATGTTGACATGAAATTTATCGCTCCATTTGGGCTGCAACTAATTAGAATTTTAATAGTACTGTGTTTTTTGTAGTTGGAATATGATTTTGCTCGTGCAAGCAAGCCTTTAGGGCGTTCGATAAAAATCTCAAAGCAGTCGATAATGCCAGTCAATCTTGGAAATAATGCTTTCATGGGAGGAGGGATAGTTCTTTTAATAACCTCGCGGTCTGACCACTTAACCAAAAATCCGAGTTTTACATGCATCAGGTTAATCCATCTCCAAAATATTTTTGTAACTGATGAACATGCAACATTGTTCTGTATTGCCAAGTACTCAAATTGAATATTCAGTCTAAGTTTAATAACTGTCACGAGAAACTGGTTTTCAAGTGACATGCACCTGATTTTACTGCCTACCATAAACTGACTTAAATAGGTGTACAGTGAGAAGAACACACACCACGGTAACCCAGTCAAGTATCTCGTTTCACTGTCTTTATTTTCAATGGCCCTATAACTAACACTTTGAGTTCTAAGACTGTCTTTCAATTCCCTATTTTCTTCTTTCAAATAGTCTATTTCATTATACAACATTTCTCTTTCGCTTTGCTCAAGTTGCCTTTTCAGTCCTTTGGAATGCGAAAATGGGGCTGCCGTATACATATGTGGGTCCTGGTCAAATTCACCAACTTCCTCCATTTGTGGGCCCTGGTCATCTTCCTCGCTATAGACTATGTTGTCGGCATCTTCTGTGGGATATCTAGGCGACATTAGTTCTTCATCAAACTCTTCAGTTTCATCCATCAAAGATGGGGATCGTCCGGGCAAACGAAGGTTCGTACGAAATGCTGGACAGTTCTCTATGCTGCCTAGATCTTTCTGCTTTTTTGAGCTAGTTGACAAATTGTAACTCTCCGAGATGTCCTCTACTGATGGCAAGTTCTCCTCCACTGATGGCAAGTTCTCCACGTTCAATTTTTTCGGAAATGGACTACTAAACACAAGTTTGTTTTTGCACATTAGTACTGTTTTTTTCTTTGGAACTTCCGTTCTGTTCTTTGCGCTAGAATACCGTTTCAACTTTTCTTCATTCCGTTTTTCATCTGTCTGGTTGTGTGCGAATCGCGACGGGATGTGGTCAGGGCAGTGTATTAGGCAGAAATTCAAGAACTGGGTGTGCAAATATGCAAACAGGGTGTGCAAAATACGTTGCTAACACGCGACAATTCGCGACAAGTGGGTGAAAATGGGGTAATTTATTTTTACAGATAAAGGTGACAAAATACATTTTAGGTCATATTTCTTCTATAAATGTATACAAAACATGACAATATTGAGAAAGTAAGAATTTGGAAGTGTTGCTGAGCAACAAATTATTTTTTTTACCCCACCCACGCCCTCAAATATTGGCCGCGATTTTTCTAAAACGGCCGTGAAAAAGACGGCTGCACGGTTGGCTGGCTAATACACTGGGTCAGGGTGTTTTTGGTCCTTGTTGCTGGTTCCTGTAAATTATAGAAGACAAAAAATTATTATTTGTCACACGAAGAATCTGGATTGAGAACAATTCCCATAAATGTGAGATGCGTAGTTTTATGCGGGATTGTAAACATTGAATGTAAAAGTTGAAAAAATTGCACTTTTCCACCTTAGTTTACTTCAACAAACACCCTTATAAGCCATGCTGGCATAATTGCAGATGGTGTCATTGGTATGCACAGTCATGACAGTGTACATACATACAGTTCATGTATTAAAATTATACTACCATGTACTCTCACTAATAGTTGTGGGTTTGGCATTCTCTCACTTAATTCAGTCCACTTATATTTGGTTCATTACAAATATCATTACACATATTTATAAATAAGTAATAAAACAAACCTGTTATGAAATGGTTTCCACACAGATATATCCATTTTGACGACGGTTCCCACTTGGATTTACATGTATCATCATTGTAGCGGCAAACAATCGACACCCACTTTTCCCACCTATCTGGTTGTTTTTCACGGTTTGGGAATACACTAAAGCATAAAGCTGTGTCTTTTAAGTTGTGACTGTTACAGTTCCAGGCTGCGCAAGTTTTTGGCATCTTTATATTATGCTTAATACACGATAACGATATCGAGTCCTACATTTGTTTACAGAATTCCTGTCGTTGCTATCACCTACCGGAAATGAACTATAAAATAGAGGTGACCCGAATGTTGACAAAATGCCCGTATGACGAAATTATGAATAGCCACAACACTGATTTCTTCAATGTGTACTTTATATCGCATCAGCGAAACGTCAAAGACGTTTGAAAGTAGGTCGACTACGATATGACCTAAGCAATGCGTTTTCTATGTACATGGTACGGTAGTGGGAAATATCTATCTGCGACGACTCTCGCATAAAAATGCAACGTGATCGTTGAAAGAAAACCGTTTAACAACACTCACCGGTACGAAGAACTTCCAGGAGTAATCATGGGCAACATTTCTGTAAAGTTTCATGAATATCCATCCAGTAGTTTCAGAGGACTAGTCGCTACAAATAAAAGTTTACGGACAGACAAACGGACGGACAGACGGACGCCACACCACGGCATAATCTCTGCTGAGATCTCTGATCAGTCGAGCTAAAAATGACCCCAAACTTTATGAACAAACACCTATTTTTAGTAGTGCGGGGGACATAGGTTACAAAATACATGTATATGACATGTTAACTCACCTAGTATAATGAACGCAGATCCCATTTTTGCCAAAGAAAATTAAAAATAATGTAAATGAAACTATTTGGACGGCAAAATATGCTCTTTTTTTTCCAAAATCACCATCCCGGTTCTAAGCCGGATGTGAAAAATGTGACGTGTCTGTCCTCCTTTGCAGAGAGTGTAAACTTTAAAGGAAGATAACTCCAGGGTTCTCCTACCCAAAAGTACATTAAATCCACATTCGTGCATGATTACCATGTACTCTGAAATTATCGCAGTCAGGGGCGTATTTAGGCATACTCCTGTACGCCCGGGCGTATTCTAGAAAATCGAATGTGAAAAAATAAAAGTGCTTACTTTTTAAAATCAGCAATAAAAATTGAAGGTGGGTAGGGGATGAGGCACTATTTTTACTCCAAAATATTTTTTGTTTATTTTTTCTTAACAGTATTTTCTTGTATTTGTGCTAAAATAGATTACATCCAGTATTCGCCAGTGTGTGCCGCTTCTTTTACAGCGAAGTATACCAGTTTGATTTTTCTCGTTTATCACCCTTTCTTGTCGGTATATTATTCTTCTTGGTATTCCGAATGATGTTTACATTGCGGTGATTTTGCTTCTATTTATTAAAAACACACTTTTCAAAATCTCGCTCAAATGAAGCCACAAACCTCCGAAATTGCACTCCAATTTCAAAATTTTCCGGACCCCCACCAGCAGTAGTGGGACACCCCCTCCTGCACTCTCCCCCAGGGCGTATTCTCCAAAAGGCTCTGACTACGCCCCTGGCAGTACTGTATGTGGTCATAATTGACAGACCATGCGCTTGTGGGTAATGTTGATGCAACCAAGAAGTTACCCCTATACTTTGTGCGCCCATCCAGGATGACTCGCCACATACATCCCCTCTCATACCAACAAATCCACACCACTGCTAGCTATGGAACAGACTGCCATCAGACCTTCAAGCTACCTGTACGCAAAGTACGCAGTCTCGTACACATTGTCCCAAATATTGAACAAATTAAAAAGTAAAAATATACAATAAAAACAAGAGCTAGGGAGCGGGTGTCAGATAACTTCTTCATTTATCTACCTCACGTTGTTTTTTTCTAGAAAAAAAAATAAAATTCAGAGACAAAATCAGCCTCATTTTGTTGCGGAAATGCCTCCAGATTGCACCACGGACTGTCTAGGAAATAAAATTACGGGGGAGCATGCCCCCGGATCCCCCACCCCAGACTGTTTGCGTACACATTCTAAAGTTCCTAGCTACGCCCCTGCCTTGTCATGCTCACTGATTTGAATTCCTTCAAACAGGGAGTCACACGATCCCGTAAGTGACCATACATGCTTTTAATCAGTTTTTAGATTTTAAATTTGTTGACATATATTGTCAATCTCACAAATGTTGACATATATTGTCAATCTCACAAATTAGCCTGTTGCACTAACAGCTAAATTCACCATCTTGTAAATGTATTTCACGCACACTGCACAATCTAGGCCTCCCAAATGGATAGGATCTAGATAATTTAGCATTTAAGAAGAAGTACTGTAATTATATGCATTACGAAATAGTTATGTATTTAAAATTAACATAAAACTAAATGCCTATATCAGGGGCTGTAGACAGACGTAATATAAACGGGTTCTGCCTATATACAGGACCTATCTGTACAGTCCCTTGTATATAACAGGACCTATAAGTAATAACGTTTATAATGCTAGGTTACGCAGAAAATAAATGTGAATAAAGTAAAGATTTTTCTTCAAAAAAAGATGGCATGTTAGCATAAAACAAGTGTTGTTGTTTTCAGGGCTCTATATGGATATTTTCGTCCCAGTTGTTTTTTAATCATTATGTTCACACAGGGCTTTATATGACCCAGGTTCACATTGAGATAAAATGAGTTTTGGTATTCATGGTAATATATAAAAGTCGAAATTCCTAAATAGATCTACCCATCTCAGAATATGGCAATAAAGTTAGAATGTTGACAACCTTGTTAAAAACTCAAACCTGATTAGAATTCTGGGAACTTACTTTACCATGCAAATAAACATGTCTGCTATTTAACATCAACAAGGAAATAGGAGGTTTAATACCTTCTAAGAAACATTTCTCCGGCTGTATATTAACACCGGGTCAAAGGTCAAAGCTATGCTTTACCCCTTGCAATTACTTTCACTTCTGAACAAAGCTATGCTTTACCCCTTGCAATTTCGTGCCCTGTCTACTTTCACTTCTGAACAAAGCTATGCTTTACCCCTTGCAATTTTGTACCCTGTCTACTTTCACTTCTGAACAAAGCTATGCTTTACCCCTTGCAATTTCGTGCCCTGTCTACTTTCACTTCTGAACAAAGCTATGCTTTACCCCTTGCAATTTTGTACCCTGTCTACTTTCACTTCTGAACAAAGCTATGCTTTACCCCTTGCAATTTCGTGCCCTGTCTACTTTCACTTCTGAACAAAGCTATGCTTTACCCCTTGCAATTTCGTACCCTGTCTTCTTTCACTTCTGAACAAAGCTATGCTTTACCCCTTGCAATTTCGTGCCCTGTCTACTTTCACTTCTGAACAAAGCTATGCTTTACCCCTTGCAATTTCGTGCCCTGTCTACTTTCACTTCTGAACAAAGCTATGCTTTACCCCTTGCAATTTCGTACCCTGTCTACTTTCACTTCTGAACAAAGCTATGCTTTACCCCTTGCAATTTCGTGCCCTGTCTACTTTCACCTCTGAACAAAGCTATGCTTTACCCCTTGCAATTTCGTGCCCTGTTTACTTTCACTTCTGAACAAAGCTATGCTTTACCCCTTGCAATTTCGTACCCTGTCTACTTTCACTTCTGAACAAAGCTATGCTTTACCCCTTGCAATTTCGTGCCCTGTCTACTTTCACTTCTGAACAAAGCTATGCTTTACCCCTTGCAATTTCGTACCCTGTCTTCTTTCACTTCTGAACAAAGCTATGCTTTACCCCTTGCAATTTCGTGCCCTGTCTTCTTTCACTTCTGAACAAAGCTATGCTTTACCCCTTGCAATTTTGTGCCCTGTCTACTTTCACTTCTGAACAAAGCTATGCTTTACCCCTTGCAATTTCGTGCCCTGTCTTCTTTCACTTCTGAACAAAGCTATGCTTTACCCCTTGCAATTTCGTACCCTGTCTTCTTTCACTTCTGAACAAAGCTATGCTTTACCCCTTGCAATTTCGTACCCTGTCTTCTTTCACTTCTGAACAAAGCTATGCTTTACCCCTTGCAATTTCGTACCCTGTCTACTTTCACTTCTGAACAAAGCTATGCTTTACCCCTTGCAATTTCGTACCCTGTCTTCTTTCACTTCTGAACAAAGCTATGCTTTACCCCTTGCAATTTTGTACCCTGTCTTCTTTCACTTCTGAACAAAGCTATGCTTTACCCCTTGCAATTTCGTACCCTGTCTACTTTCACTTCTGAACAAAGCTATGCTTTATCCCTTGCAATTTCGTGCCCTGTCTACTTTCACTTCTTGACAAAGCTATGCTTTACCCCTTGCAATTTCGTACCCTGTCTTCTTTCACTTCTGAACAAAGCTATGCTTTACCCCTTGCAATTTCGTACCCTGTCTACTTTCACTTCTGAACAAAGCTATGCTTTACCCCTTGCAATTTCGTGCCCTTTCTACTTTCACTTCTGAACAAAGCTATGCTTTACCCCTTGCAATTTTGTACCCTGTCTTCTTTCACTTCTGAACAAAGCTATGCTTTACCCCTTGCAATTTCGTACCCTGTCTACTTTCACTTCTGAACAAAGCTATGCTTTATCCCTTGCAATTTCGTGCCCTGTCTACTTTCACTTCTTGACAAAGCTATGCTTTACCCCTTGCAATTTCGTACCCTGTCTTCTTTCACTTCTGAACAAAGCTCTGCTTTACCCCTTGCAATTGTGTACCCTGTCTTCTTTCACTTCTGCACAAAGCTATGCTTTACCCCTTGCAATTTCGTGCCCTGTCTACTTTCACTTCTGAACAAAGCTATGCTTTATCCCTTGCAATTTCGTGCCCTGTCTACTTTCACTTCTTGACAAAGCTATGCTTTACCCCTTGCAATTTCGTACCCTGTCTTCTTTCACTTCTGAACAAAGCTATGCTTTACCCCTTGCAATTTCGTACCCTGTCTTCTTTCACTTCTGAACAAAGCTATGCTTTACCCCTTGCAATTTTGTACTCTGTCTACTTTCACTTCTGAACAAAGCTATGCTTTACCCCTTGCAATTTCGTACCCTATCTTCTTTCACTTCTGAACAAAGCTATGCTTTACCCCTTGCAATTTCGTACCCTGTCTTCTTTCACTTCTGAACAAAGCTTTGCTTTACCCCTTGCAATTTCGTACCCTGTCTTCTTTCACTTCTAAACAAAGCTATGCTTTACCCCTTGCAATTTCGTACCCTGTCTACTTTCACTTCTGAACAAAGCTATGCTTTACCCCTTGCAATTTCGTACCCTGTCTACTTTCACTTCTTGACAAAGCTATGCTTTACCCCTTGCAATTTCGTACCCTGTCTTCTTTCACTTCTGAACAAAGCTATGCTTTACCCCTTGCAATTTCGTGCCCTGTCTACTTTCACTTCTGAACAAAGATATGCTTTACCCCTTGCAATTTCGTACCCTGTCTTCTTTCACTTCTGAACAAAGCTATGCTTTACCCCTTGCAATTTCGTACCCTGTCTACTTTCACTTCTTGACAAAGCTATGCTTTACCCCTTGCAATTTCGTACCCTGTCTTCTTTCACTTCTGAACAAAGCTATGCTTTACCCCTTGCAATTTCGTGCCCTGTCTACTTTCACTTCTGAACAAAGCTATGCTTTACCCCTTGCAATTTCGTACCCTGTCTACTTTCACTTCTGAACAAAGCTATGCTTTACCCCTTGCAATTTCGTACCCTGTCTACTTTCACTTCTTGACAAAGCTATGCTTTACCCCTTGCAATTTCGTACCCTGTCTTCTTTCACTTCTGAACAAAGCTATGCTTTACCCCTTGCAATTTCGTGCCCTGTCTACTTTCACTTCTGAACAAAGATATGCTTTACCCCTTGCAATTTCGTACCCTGTCTTCTTTCACTTCTGAACAAAGCTATGCTTTACCCCTTGCAATTTCGTGCCCTGTCTGAAATTTATATCAAAAATGTCAAAATCATGATGTGCTCCCTTTTTTACTTTTTTTTTTATATTATTTCCTACCAATTTTATAAAGTTAATATCCTTAAGTGGACTTCAAATCATGCTATATGTTATTCAAATCATAATGATTAACATTTGCTCCTGAATTTATTTATCCTGCGTCATTTTGACTTTAAAACTGCTTTGCATATAATTAAATAAAAGAATGAGATTTCATTTTTTTTGTTATTTACCATTTTTTAAATATATTATTGCTGCATTTATTATCAAAAGTTAGTTTAATGTATAAAAAAAAAAATGGGCGACAAAAAGGAAAAAAGAAAAGAAAAAATGCTTGCAACTATTCTAGCAATTAATATTAATGATTGAAACAATTCAAATTGAGAGAAAAACTAATAGGACGTCGTGAGTTTTAAAAATAAATAATCAAGATTGCTGTGTGTCCCTTTTGTAAATGGGCATTATAAGTCGGAGAAAATAGCCCATATATATTCGATTTTGTTGTTGTATGCAACCGCGCTAACATGCACGAGAATCTCACGATACACAGCGACACACCTCGGAGCTAACTTACTAAGGGATATCAATTTTCATCTAATTCTCTACGACCAAACGAAGAAAAGTACATGTATTCGTGAAATGGCATGAATACCACGTTTAAGCTAGTATAATTATATAATGCTATTCGTGCCATTTTTTCACGAATACCAAGGACGGACCCATGGGGACCGCCATGCACCTAAAGTCTGTCAAGCATAGTTTTAACATTTGCTTTTTGGATTAAAATGGACGCGAGCCGAGTCCATTGCCATGGTTGGAATTAACAATTAAAATATCCAGAATCCATGAAATCTAGGAAAGCCAACATTTTCGGAGGCTCATGACCCCTAACCCTAAAAACCCGTCGCTCAATATTTCACGCCAAACTAAGCTCAACCCTTGCTCCACACCTGAATACATTCCTGATTGGAAAACAACTCATGGTTGCTGGCACGTGCAACATACACATGCCTATGGTAGATACATGCTGCTCGTGCGTGGATATGGTAGATGACCTTCTTTTAATGCACGTGTCAAATATTTCGCGCCAATTCAATGTTTATATAAGGACTGTGGCTAAACATTCCATGGTCAGGTCATTGATAACACGCATCTGGTTTCCAGGAATATTTCACAGTATTATAAGTAAAACAATTAAGGTAAGTGCATGCAACTTTTATTTATATTAATTATATATTAAGAAGCTACCATCACCATTTAACAGAAACTAATTTTATTTATTTATTTTTGCAAGAAATTTGCCGCAAGAGGCAGTTGAGCATGGATACACCTTTCACTAGCGGATCCAGGGGTGGCCGCGTGGTAGAGTGTTCGCCTCGCACGCGGGACGTCGTGGGTTTAACCCCCGACGGGTCGTACGTACTACTTCATCAACCTGGTACTAGTGGCTCCCTCGCGTGTCGTTCAGCAACTAAATAGTTCTAGGACTGGTATTCCCGGTTTCAGTAAAATTTTACTGGTAAAATCATCATGTCACTTTCTACACGGCGAGTTACACTGCGAACTATAGTTTTATGTTTCAAAATAACTTAATTGTATACACTTATCTTGTAACGGTTCTAAGAACATCAGCAATATTTTTTTAAAAATAGGAATTGTTGTCATTTACGGTACTCTAGAGTGATGTACTGTAGAGATGTCAAAGTGTGTCGGGTCACACGTTTTCGCAAACAACTTTTTAAAAAAATATGGTATTGTATGAACGTTACAACATTGGCTTGAACATTACTAAGAACATCACTCGTAGATGATTAAAATCAGGGGAGTATTTTCGAAGTTACATTGAGTTAAAATAAGCAACTTTACCATACTGAACCTTCATGATATCGTCGAAATTCTTCTGCAAAAATCTTGTTGATATGGATAAAATAAAAAGAACGATCGTTGTTTAGTCTTGAGTAATCATACTTCCATATTTACACTCAGTGCTTATAATGTTTGCTCGCTTCTCAAGGAAATCAAATCTGTTATTCACCCAAAAACAATACCTGTACCTACCCGTCTGAAAAATCTACGGTCGAGTTTGGGCAAACTAAAATATGTTTAAGTGTGGCCCAATGCTATTCAACGAAAGACAAATTATTCGGCCTCAATCTATGGTTTGTAAATCGAGGGTTCAGCGCAATACTACCATATTTCCTTCTTTATTCATATGCTGTTACAATAATCTTGCGCTGAATCTTCGCAATAATTATGCCTGGGGTATTCGGTCAATAAGCATATTAGCAATAACTCAGCATGCTTTTCGTGCGTTTTCAATGACAAGGTGGCGTCAGGCTGTGGGAAAATCGGTAAGTAAGCATGTTGTTCATGTCTTTTTCAATGACAACTATACTCTGTAAAAGAAAATTTTGGACCATGGCAGTGTTCGAACCCGTACAATGATCGCTGAACCATGACATTCGACCATAACCCTTATTATCTCAGTTGATAATTCACAATAGATCAACAATCAACAATAATTATCGTTTACAATGAAAGTTTGCGAAAAAATAATAATCTTTTTATTGGTTACTCGAATGTGTCCGTAACTGTTACTTTGTATGGACTTTGCAACATTTTTTACAGACCCTTTGTGTATCCGCGATATTTTTTTAAAATCAAATCTTGTTTGGAATTACCAAATTAACCGGGTAGGGTAGACCTTGGTTACTAAAAAAGATACTTAAATTTTGTCCACTAGTTTTATTTTTGTGACATTATATACCCTGGTCCAAAACTTTTATTACCGAGTATATGAAAAAACAAACAAAAAATAAATTAAATAAATAAAAAAAATAATTAAAAAATGACAAGGTAACGTTAGGACAAAATTATATATACTCTTCTGAGTTTAAGTGAAATTATATGATGCATGCTTTCATGATTTGTAAATCATTTACTTTTAATCACTATAGCGCCTTCCTGTGTGTAAGAGCATTGCAGGCCAGATGACTGATTCCGCGGATTTCTTATTTTCTTCCAGAAATGCATTCGCTTATCACTTCCAAGTTGGTCGCCGCCAGTGCCATGTTCATGTTTCTGCTGTTGGGAAATGTCGAGTGTGGAACTTCACCGGAACTAAATTACAGTGAGTTTTCAAGTTCGTGTTTTTCTGTCTCTTTATCCTAGACAAACGAGTATTTTGAGCCCAACATTTCGAGAAAAAAAAGGCAATTTACGCCACTCGTCCCGGTGGAGGCATATGCGTCGGAGTCGGAGTTGGTTGGTGAATCATTGTAAGTTCACACATGCATTCACTGTCATCAACGCTCAAAGAGAGGTTTTTACGGATGTAAGGAAGTAAGCGGCTTCGTATTGGCCCTGTTTTTATACGCCAACGTATTGTGCCGTGGCTTCGCCCGCCCGTCCGTCCGTCCGTCCGTCCGTCGGTCTGTCTGCCTGTATGTCGTTGTACAAACGTCATCATGATCCATTGAATACATTTTGAAGTAAACCCCTTACTATTGGATTTATATGATTTTAACCTGAAACTTAACCTGGCCATTTACACGTGATTTGGGCTAATAACTTTCAAAGTATTAGGTCCACAATAATGCCATTTTCAAACATCTTATACATCTAGAAAAGGCCCATAACTGTCGGTTGCATAGTTGTTTTGTTTGTTTTTTCCCTTTGAAACTTATCATTACCTTCTACAAGTGATTCTGGTTAATAAATGTTAAAGTATTGTATCTACAACAAAAACACGCTGTACACATCTTTAGCATGCTCCAATCAAAACATCTGAAATATATATATATAACGTTTTTATAGCATTTCACAGGGTTGCCAACTTTTCGCAGTACTTTCAAAACCTTTCACGTATTTTAGAACGTATAATATTGTTTTAAGACTATCACAAGGTTGTTAAAACTCAATGTGATACTGATGTATTTGTAGCATGGTCATTGAAATTCCTTTTGTATTTACGCAGGTGCAAATCGTTAAATTGAAAGGGTGTGTGTGTGTAGTTCTACGGTTCATAGTCCCTCCGCCATAAAACCAATAGGACGTCCTAAAGATATAGGTACAATAGAGTCTGGACTATCGTTTAATGGAAAATAACACCTGTCGGAATAAATGATGTACTCTAACTACTAGTTATAGGAAGTTAGAGTATGGCTGACAGCTGAAATGGACATGCTACAAAGCAAATAGAGTATGGTCTTATCTCGTTGGTTCATTTAAACACCTGAATGAGACCGTACTGTATTATCGGTTACATAGAATACGGACAGGGTCATTAAGTACACAGTATACTACAAACAGATAGAGCATGTCTCAGCTCGTTGGTTATACAAACCTCGGTGTTTAAATAACAGACTCTATCTATTACTTATCCATAGATATACATACACATTCATGTCATATTTATATATCAATTTCAGCATGTACACCATATGGTGTCATCACCGTGGTCAACCCGAACGCGACCAACTTCCTATCTGTAGAGGCTACTACAACTGATGGGCCCTGTAACGCATCATTAACACCGACAAATGAAGAAGTAATCATACGGAATTGCAATATAGTGAGTATGGTAACTGGACAATATCGTTTGTATGATGTTATAACATTTGACGTATGGTGTTTATTAGCTGCAAGAATCATAGCTCTTATGATGTGTACCTGCCATAGAGCTACGATGCGATCCTTTATAGAATATGTAGGTATCAGAATCGACCCTATCAACGTGTTTTTTTGTGAAGACACCGAGCAATGCCTGCATAAACGACCGCCGTATTTCAATAGATTAAACTTTAAATATCACGCGTGCATGCATACAACTCACCAAAGAGAAGAATATCTCGTCGACCTTGGTATTTTTTTGTAAGACTCCGTGTTTCAGCAGACATATATTTCTTAATGTTTACCTTTTGTGAAATATCTCGCACTGTGTATTCCGTATTTGGAAACTAAAACGCGCCCACAGCTGACACATAACGACAACGTCAACCGGAAAGTGTCCGGTGTGTGGGTAAGGCGGGGTTAAGTCTCCAAATACGGAACGAGTTGTCACTATCTTGAACGTAAACAATGAACATGTCGGAAATTAACAGTGGCATTCGAACACCGACTACATCGGCGTGTCTTTATGGTTTTTAGCTCGACTATTCGAAGAATAAGAGAGCTTATGTAATCACCCCGGGGTCGGCGTCGGCGTCGGCGTTGGCGTCTGCGTCGGCGTCGGCGTCCCACATTCAGGTTTGCGTGTAAGCTGTGTTTACAAGTCTATATCTCTTACATTTCTTATCCTAGCACAACCAAATTTGGCCATGGGCTTCCTAATAGCATTATCTTAAGGACTGCATAAGCAATTTTGGTTCCTGTAACCCATGGGCTCCCATGGAACCCAAATTATGATAGCCCATAAAATGTGTCCCATTTCACATAAAATTTTGCGTGTAAGCTGTGTTTACAAGTCTATATCTCTTACAATTCTTACCCTAGCTCAACCAAATTTGGCCATTAGCTTCCTTATAGCATTATCTTAAGGGCTGCTTAAGTAATTTTGGTTCCTGTAACCCCTGGGCTCCCATGGAACCCAAATTCTGATAGCCCTTAAAATGTGTCTGTTTCACATCAAATTTTGTGTGTACGCTCTGTTTACAGGTCTATATCTCTTACATTTCTTGTCCTAGCTGAACTAAATTTTGGAATTGGTTTCCTTATAGTATGTTGTAAAGGGTTGGATAAGTAATTTTGTCTTTTGCAAATTCTGGGCTCCCATGGAACCCAAATTGTGATGGCCCATAAAATGTGCAATAAAGGCAGATCTAGGTTTGCATGTAAGCATGTATATATCTATAATTTTGGTTTTGGATTTGTTATAGCATTATGCATCTTATTACTTCACCCATATTGAATTTTTTTTTTTTTTTTTTTACATATTTCTGTGTTGTTTTAGTCAATTCTTACACATATATGTTGCAACCCTCCCTGCACCCACCACCCCACCCCCACGCCCCTCACCCCATCACCTCCCCACCCCCATCCCGCCCCACACTTGGAACTTTTTTTTTTTTTTTTTTTACATATTTCTGTGTTGCTTTTATCAATTCTGACACTTATATGTTTTAACCCCCCCTCACCCCATCCCCCATATTTCTTTGTTTTAGCAATTCTTACACACATGTGTTGCCCCCCCCCACCCCTTCCAACCCACTCCCGCCTCTCCCCCGCTCCCCCCCACCCAACCCCCACTTGTAAATCTATTTTTTTTTTATTATTTTTTTTACATATTTCTGTGTTGTTTTAGTCAATTCTTACACATATATGTTGCAACCGTCTCCCCGCCTCTCAACTCACTCCCGCCTCTCCCCTCACCCCCTGCCTCTCACCCCACCCCACTTGAATTATTATTATTATTTTTTTACATATTTCTTTGTTGTTTTAGTCACTTCTTACACTTGTTGCCCTCCCCACCCCACACCTCTACCCCATCCCACTCAAACTCGATTTTTAAAAAAAATAAAATTTCTTCATATTTTTGTGTTTTGGTGAATTATTACATAGCTTCTTACACATAAATGTAGCTCTCACCACCCCCACTCCCCCAACATCCACCCCGCCTCTCTCCCACCCCCACCCCGCACCCCACTCAAAACTCGATATTTTTTTATTTTTATATATTTTTTACATATTTCTGTGTAGTTTTGGTCAATTCTTACACATAGTTATGTTGTGCTCCCAACCCCACCCCACATTGTTGTAGCCTTGTTTTCTGATGGTATATACTAGCTATAAATTTATTATTCTCCGAAAAATCGAATAGTCGAGCTGCGCTGTTCTCCGACAGCTCTTGTTAAGGTTTGTTCTATTGAAATACGGTGGTTGTTTATGCAGGCATCGCGTGATGCCTTCAGGAAACTCGCCGGAAAAGTGCGTATGGGATCGGTACGGGATCCTACTGATAAATCTAACACGGGGAATCATGGATCTATGGTAGGTTTATACTACCATAAGAGCCACAATTCTCACGTCTAGGTGTTTGTCATTTCAACACGTGTCATTTATATATGAGGGTCGATTTGTTTGTGGTGGAGGCAGACCAACCATTTTTCCTGGGTAGAACCAGTATTGTACAACTCCCACAATCCGTAAAAATCGACACTTACAAGTCAAGCTCCCAGTGGGATTCGAACCTGCAGCGGTGAGAGGGAGAAGTTTTACAACGCAACGTCGTTAACGCCTCGACCACGGAAGCACTACTGGACAACATCTAAATTTCAAAAATAATTATAAGATTGAATAGTGATAATGGGCTTTGGGTTGGCGGTGTCAACTGTTAAGAAGTTGGTGCGGGATATCATGACTTGAATGCTATGCAACATATTAATTTGATGTTTTCACAGTTTTAATCATCTTCGACATTTGATTTTGTAATTAAAAACGTCTTGAAACCTTTGTGCAGAAAAAAAATAATGAAACCGAAAACACATGTCCTTAATTATTATTTTCTTATTAAAGTATTTGTGACCATCACATTTATTTCCTTGATATAATGATGACGTTACCCTCTTTGTTTTTTCGTTAATTTATTGTTCTTTTTTTCTGGACCGTTCTGTAGATATAGGATAGAAGGAGCGTCTGTATGCATCAGCCAATCAGAATCGATATCAGAATATCGTTAAAATTGCTGCCGCGTCAAACAAATTTTAGTAAAACATAAACCGGAAACACATGTCCGTAATTAATTTTTTTTTATTATAGTATTTTTTACCATCCACATATAGTTCGTCGATATAATGATAGAGTTTGTTTCTTTGTTTATTCATTAATTTATTGGGTTTTTTTTTCTAGGCTGTTCTGTACATCTAGGATAGAAGGGGCGTCTGTTTCTGGACGTTTGTCTTGCAAACAAGCAGATGATTTAGACTTTTTTTCACAGTTGTTACATTTGAGATAGTCTTGATCATCTTCGGCTTGATTGTAAATACAAACGTCTTGACCCTTCGTGTAGAAAAAAAAATTGAAACCGGAAACACAGGTCCGTAAATCTATATTATTTTTTATTATAGTATTTTTTGACCATCCACATTTAGTTCGTCGATAAAATAATGAAGTTTCCTGCTTTATTTATTATTAATTTATTGTTTTTCTGTCGTTCTGTATATCTTGTATAGAAGATGAGTATGTATCAGCCAATCAGAAATGATACCATAATCTCGGTAAAATGGCTCCACTTCAATCTTTGTTAGAAGAACCGTTCAAGATGTTTGTCTTGAAAACAAGCAAGCCTCGCAGATAATATACAACTATTTAATTCCTTAGAAGTCAATGGTTAGAACTATTTATCAGAGGGAGTGACTACTGACCCGAGAAGGTTACTATTGCACGAGGCTGCACGCCTCGTGCAATAGTATCCGTCAGTGATAAATAGTTCTAATCCATTGACTCCTAAGGCATTAAATAGTTGTTTTTGTTATATATCATGAAATATAACAGTTTTGATTTTTTACTAATAAATTAAAATTTCGAGTGTGGGCCGTGTAAACAACGTATCTGCTTCCTTTGCTCATTTAAACAAGCGCGTCACTGACACAGATCCACTATTCCACGGTCACTGACACAGATCCACTATTGTACGGTCACGTGACGCCGCGTCACTGACACAGATCGACTATTGTATTGTCACGAGACTCCGCGTCACAGACACAGATCGACTATTGTACGGTCACGTGACGCTGCGTCACTGACACATATCGACTAGTGTACGGTCACGTGACGCTGCGTCACTGACACAGATCGACTATTGCACGGTCACGTGACGCTGCGTCACAGATACAGATCCACTATTGCACGGTCACGTGACGCTTTGCTGATTTCCAATGAGACTGGTCAAACATATTTAATCTTACATGACTGCTTCTAGACCAATGAAAAACGCTTATATTTTATAATATATAATAATTTAGACTATTGAGATAGTTAGAGCTATCCAAAAATGCCAATGTTTCCTTGGCACTGACCTTCAGTTCGAGTTCACATTAACTTGAAAAGGCAAGTACCGCATATTTCCCCGTCTCCACCCCACACCCCAAGTAAGTGATAACCGAGATATTGCGGTTAACGTCCATTACGAAATACGAATATCTGTATTTCGGGTCTGTTCAAGAGTTCAATATGAAATATGAAACTATCGATTTTCAAGACTGTTCAACAGTTCCCATACAAGAAAAAAATATTCAGTTTCGGGACGCTTCTCGTATGAAGCTGTTTGACCCGTCTGAAAACGATGTCTAATATACACAAGCTCATTTTCACTGGTATAGTGCAGGTGGATGATAATAATAATAAATCATGAACTACAACATAATACACTTTCTACTCTACAGAATGAGACGATTTCCTTAGTTTTCAGTCCCGACGTCGCCGGCATCCCGACCATTATTACGAGTGCTGTGAAATTCTATAGCATCCTGTGTGAGGAGATCCCGTACGAAGGTATCACAAAGCGCGTAGTGGACGAGAGCTGGGTTACACATTTGTGAGTATTCGTGGTGTCCTTTAACTTTTATCGAAAGCACTTGCTAGATGTTTACATGTAGCAGCGTTAACGATCAAGACATACCCCAGATTGTACATGTTTTTATCAAACTATAATGAACACTTTTCATGATTCCTTGTATACTACATACATATTTCGGGATTTGTCGTGACATACACATCATCAGTCCAATGGTTAGAACAGTAATCGTCCGTCCGTCCGAAACAATTGTGTCTCGGCCATAACTTTGAAAGAACGGAAGGGAATTTAATTGAACTTCTCTCACATGTAGTCACAATAAGAAGTTAAGTCGCGCGCATGAATCAGGTCCGCATTTTAAAGGTCAAAGCCACACTAGAACGTCAAAGGTCAAATAAGACAAAATCCGACGTCACACAAATAAATGTAATTCACACAATCATGACGCGCGGCCAATCCCGTCCACAGGAAAGTGTATCTTTTAATATTTGCCTTCTGTTATTATAAGTGTCTATGAAGGACTGTAACAGCGAAATGTTAGTGTTGTTATTCTGCGGTCAATCAAACGTATATATTTTTTCAAATGCAAGCACACTATACACCATCGTGTGCAGGAACGAATTTCCTATCAAACAATACATTTCCTCGTACGATCCCTTGTAAATTCGCTGAGATATCCGAGTTCAAAGTCATCAAAGTGCAATTTCAGTTTAATCGTCGTTTGTCTTTGCTCCCGTGGTAAACAAATGAATTTCTGTTAATTTCGGCGCACTATTCCAGCTTCAGATCGCAATCAGTACACTAACGTAAAGCACCGATCCATAAATAAATCTATATTTGATCAGTTTGGACAGTCCGTATCACAAGAAAGTCACATCACCACGAGTATTTCGCCACTTGTTATCGGCACTATAGCATATTTTACAAATGAAACCGCCATTTTGACCTGATTTACGCGGCCGAATTACGTCATTCTTCGGGATCCCACCTCGTGTATATATCGAGTTCCGGTATGTTTTATCGCTGCTTTCATGTAAATAAACTACTGATGGAGCAATCGACTAAATGACATTGCAAAATTTGGATTTGAATGGAAATTTGTTTTGGCGGGAATCTAAGGCGCGATGACGTAAGCAGTATTGAAACCTTCGATTTACATTCGAGTAATGTAGGCTCGGTCACCCGGCCCGCTTCCGATTTCTTCGTAACGCTATGCTACACGGATCCAGAACCAGGGCCTGGGGAAAATAGGACGATCGAAATCGCCCCTCACGTTTGGGGAGATTTTGGGGAGATTTTGAGAGATTCTACGAGACTTTCAAAAAACTTAATGTCAAGTTAATTTAATATTAGTTTCTTATTTTTAACTTATGAGAAGCAGCAATCATCGTTATTTACAAGATGACGTCACGCAAACGTCGACTTTATGCGCTTGAAAAAAACGCGTGAATAAATTGGGCTAATCGTAGTGGGCGCTTTAATTGGCCTAATCTGCCCAGATCGATATCTGCAAGTGATATGCATGATACGGTATTGGCGGGCCGAGACTACGAGTAATGCTGCGAAGCAGTGTTCGAGATGTTGCTAATGGTAATTCACAATAAGAGTGTGTTTTGAGGTTTTGAGTGCAATAATCAGGTCTGTACACTAAAGGTCAAAGTCATACTTTGTGGTCAAAGGCCAAATTAGTCAAACTTGTGTCTCCGTCATATCTTTAAAAGTACTAAGGGAATTTCGTGAAACGTTACGAAGGTCAAATGTCAAAACAGTCAAAATTGTGAAGCATAGGCCCTAACTTTGAAAGTACGGAAGGGAGTTTTCATAAAACTTCAAATCAATGTTAATTACAAGAAGACGTGTCGCGCGCAAGAATCGGATCTGTACCTTAAAGGTCAGTGTCATGCTTAGAGGTAGAGGTCAAAGATCAATTGAAATCCACTGGGAGCTCGACTTGTAAGTGAGGAAGTGTCGATTCTTACGGATGGCGGGAGATATACAGTACTGGTTCTACCCAGGAAAAGTGGGTGGTCTGCCTCCAAAACAAAAAATCGACCGTCATATATAACCTTATGACGTAAACCACCATACAAACAAACAAAGATCAATTGAGTGAAATAGATCATCGTCGATAACTTCTAACCTAATATAGACATTTTGGTATAATTACACAGAAAACACTGTTTCGCGCAAGAACCTGGTCAGTACCTCAAATAACAGTTACACTTAAGAAACTAACCCGCCCCAAAACGGCAAAATTACGCTACAATACTGTTTAGGTCATATAATAATGTATATGTGCCGATTCAAAGTATATAGGATTTTTCACGGATTCTTAAATACCCGTGATTGAATATGCGTAAAATGAATTATGATTTGACAACGCTTCAGTTTTTTGGGTTTAATCTGGCGGGTAAAGCCGTTTATATTGTGTCTATAGAGTTTGAATTCTAAAAATATGTAAGTTATATGTATGTTTCGTCGTCAGCAGAATTAGAAACGGTGTACATGTACGTTGTAAAATGTGTATATGTTTTTGGCAGGATAGCTACTCGAAGAGTTCTAAGGTCAAATCAGTACAAACATCTTGTCTAGGCGATAATAACTGAACTACTGAATGGATTTTTATACATACTGACGGTCAATGAAAACTCACCATTATCTTTATGCTGTATGAATATGTATGAATATTCGAAAACCATTTGGAATAAAACTGCTGAATTAACATTTTCTATCTTTTAAATATTGAATATTGATACTGAACTTGTCTTTCATGTTTATTGGTAGACTTGTATGACAAGTAGTTACAGTTTGTTCATGTCAGTTAACATTGTTTACTATGGATACGCTTAAAAAGAAAACTGTTCCACTAAATTTCAAGCTGCATTAATCTGTTGCGAAATAAATTCCAATTGGTTTTACTGGTCTTTTTATTGTTTGACTCCTGACACAATTATGCAATGAGTGTTTTTGAGAAGATGATTTCTTTGCGCAAATGTGACTGAAGAAATCCGAAAATGCACGTGCATTTCATAACACCAGTGCGGAATGCACTCAAGTCATTCACGTAAAAGATCTTGAATATCGACTCATTAAATGGATTATATCATCAGTCGGGGAACTTTTGAAAAAACATCACCTTAAATGGTGATGATGTTTCATCATAAACACTTATTCTCATGTCCATGATTTTCCATCATCTTTCATTCTTCATTCATTCGTTACATTTTCAAAAATAATTCATGTAACGATTTACCGTCACATAGTATAACCTTTCAAACTTTCAATGTGAGGGTTTTCCATCACCCAGATCGAAACAAGAAATAAACTCTCACTTGATCAAAGTGAAACGCTTCATTCCTGTCGCGAAACGCATACTTTGATATATTCAAGTCAAAGCTAAATTCTTCGTCTATACATTTTTAGAAAATGTTATAACATTCATCAAACAGAATTTGATGGGTTCCCAGCTATACTTCTACCGATAAACCAACATACCCACCGACAACAATAACGATAAAAATAGATCTGACTTTTAGCATTGTAGCGAGTGCACGTATTTAATTATGATGTGATGAAACATCATCACCATTTAAGGTGATGGTTTTCAAACGTTTTGACTGATCATATTTTTTCCAAAATGCCTAAAATTCAAACTTTTAAAAGGATTGTTTTGATATATATGCATCACTAGTGTGTCTTTGCCTCTGGCGATAAATAATCACTCTCCTGCACATTTATTACAAAATGAGTACCTCCCGTGCACCAATTTCACCCAATCATTAAAATCAAATCCTAATTACGCTTTGATACTCTCCACTATAGGTAGTGCAGAGTATCGTAGCGTGATATTAAAGGGTCTGGTTTTAATGAGCTTGACTGTCACCCGGCGAGAAATTAATGTTCTCCTGCACAATTACTACAGAATGAGTAACTCCCGTGCACCAACTATCATCCCTGGCGATAAATAATCGTTCTCATGTGCATTTATTACAGAATATTTACCTCTCTGGCACCAACAGTCACCCCGAATATCGATCTTGAAAGCAGGCTTATTGATAACGGCACAGACACACTTAAAACCAGTGTCGCAATGATTGGAGAACCAGTCAGATGGGAGATCACGGGACCAAGTAGGTGGACTAAACGCATTCGCAACATCTCGTACACTGCTTCGCAGCATGATCCCGAAGAATGACGGGATTGGCCGAGCGTTCACGATTGGACTAAACGATTACTCAAATGTGATCGTCGTTACCTCGACTGTTTAAAGAATAGCTTAAACAACCTTTTGGTTAACTCTTCGAGGTTTGGCTTTCATATTTGGCATGTAGCTTATCTAGGGTGGGGCGTCTTTCAAATCATCACCTTTTTAGTTAACTCGTCAACCTTTGAGGTATGGCTTTCATATATGGTATGTAGCCTATCTAGGGGTCTTTCAAATGAACATCCTATCACCTGTCAGTTGGACCTTGGACCAAGGTTAAGGCCATACTTAAAACAACTTTAACCTTTTTGGTTAACTCTTCAACCCTTTGAGGTATGACGTTCATATTTGGTATGTAGCTACTCTAGGGATGGGGGTCTTTCAAATCATCACCCTCCCACCTGTCTGTTTGACCTTGCGTCTAGATCATACTGAGAAATCGTTTAACCGTTTGATATTGTTTAAATATTGTTTTAGTAGTTTTTTCCCGACTAAAGCTGCAATAACCATTCACTACTCTTACCCTCCTCCATCTCAATCATCAAAGATAATCACGGATGCCTAGGAAACTAAACGGAGAAATGTAATATATAAGAGTTTAAATGCCGACAAACGGAAACGGAATTTCATAACCGTACATTAAAGTTTCATAATCTATCCTTAAACCCCATACCTCTTTGCATGCGTGTCTTTATAAAATCGTGTTCAACCGCACATGGCGACTTCGGGTATTTCAGCAATCCAATTTAACGCAGGACATCATTTACTACAGATAAATGGAGATGTACACAGCACTATAATTTCCAGAAAGAAAAGGTTTGTCTTTCTCGTGACTATTCACTGAGCTATATGGACTTGTTGACTTATTAACAGGTAGTCATTGACAGCAAAGAGTCCACACTAGTACCAGTTACCACACGGGTACCACACGGCTCAACTTATTCCTTAAATATAAATAATGACCTATCGGAAACATCACGTCAGATGTAAATGTAACATTGTTTGCAGATGAGACCACAGTGTAATGTCTTTAATTTTCAGATGCTCAATTTCTGTAGCGAGACCTTGACAAACTATCCCTATTTGAAGATTGAGATATGAAGTGTCTGCAAAAAGTCTTACATTCGATTTGTTGTTGTCCAATAGGTCATATTATTTGAGGAATAAGATCGGACCTGGAACCAAACCTTGTAGCACTCCTGCGGTAACTGGTACCTTGTCGCGGTAACTGGTACTCTGTCGGACTCTTCGTTATCAATGCAACCAGCATTTTTCAACAAGTTCATATAGCTCAGTAAATATACTCACCAAAATACCCTTTTTTGCTGGCACATGTATTACCAAAGGCCAGATTTTGAGGGCGTAGGACAGTTTGAACAGCGCTTTAATTAAACAATGTTTGATTTGTTAAGCACACTTCACTGATTACTAACTATTCCTTTAAACAATTTAATATTTTCCCAAGCAATACTCTTTTATGGATGGTATGGAAACCTTAAAATGAGGTAATTTGATGATTTTTTGAAAATCAAAACTGCTACCTACACAATCGGTGTTGTGTTTTTCTGTGCTTTTTGTCTCGCATTTTCGAAGAAAAAAATTTGACATAGGTGTTGCTTTTCCGGCGTCGGCGGCGTCAACATTCAAGTTTTGCGTTTAGGTCATTTTCTCACAAACTGTATGCACTAGACCTTTCAAACTTTGCTTATAGTTGTATCTTGAGTGGTACATCGCAACGTGACAAAGCAATGTGGAAATGAACATGACCCTCCAAGCAAAGGGCAGATAACAATAATTTTTAGGTTCAACTTTTGCGTTTAGGTCACTTTTTCACAAACTGTATGCACTAGACCTTTCAAACTTTGCTTATAGTTGTATCTTGAGTGGTACATCGCAACGTGACAAAGCATATGTGGATGTGACCTTGACTCTCTAAGCAAAGGGCAGATAACCTTATAATTCTTACCTTTAACTTTGGCGTTTAGGTCACTTTTTCACAACTGTATGCACTAAGACCTTTCAAACTGCTTTTAGTTGTATCTTGATACATTGCAACGTGACAAAGCAAATGTGGATGTGACCTTCACCATCCAAGCGAAGGGCGGATGACTATAATTGTTACATTTACATCACTTTCTCATGAACTATAATTATGCACTAGATGTTTTAAACCTAATTTATAGCTTAATTTTTGGAAGAAAAATATTCTATTTTGACATAGTTGTGTCTTGGGTAGTGCATCTTTTTGGACGCATGGATTTCATTTATGACCTAGACCTACTTTTTGGAGCTGATGATTTTAGCTCTACTGGTCAATAAAAAGGTGACGTGATCATTGGGTAGCGCTTTGACAAGTTTACAGTTCTTTTTCTGACAACGAACGACAGATAAAGGGTCCGTCATGTGCCTTTATGGATAGCTGTTGAAATAAAGTTGCTGAGAGACAGTAGTGAACACGATAAAGGAGAAGAAAGTAACAGACTTGGTTTTTGTCTCGCCTTTTCGAAGAAAAAAAGAGACATAGGTGTTGCTTTTCCGGCGGCGGCGGCGGCGGCAACATTCCAAGTTTTGCATTTAGGTCATTTTCTCACAAACTATATGCACTAGACCTTTCAAACTTTGCTTATATACTGAAAGGAAAAAGAAACGCAGGGTGCGTATTTCCGCTATATATTGCATATACTGCACACTTAATTCCATATATATTCCAAGGAAATCCCAAGATGTTTTGTAAAAAAAAAAAAGTGCAGTTAGTTAGAGAAAGGACACAACTGTGATGTTGTAGACGTTTTAATCACAGTACACGTTGTAACAAGAAATTCATAAATACTGAAGTTCCTCTTTGACAAATTGAGCCAGTTCAGTACTGTATTTAATGTTAAGTGATTGCAACATTTAAAGCCTAAGTTTTCTCACCTGCTTGAGCCAAATGCGCATTCTGACGATAATGAAATGTTAAAGGGGTAACCATTGGTGTGTTCAGTGCTGTTTAAACCTTCTTTCTAAAAGAACAGGCCTAATGTCGCCCTGCACCATTCAATTAGCAGTAGCATATTAAACATACAATATATAGCGGAAATACGCACCCTGCGTTTCTTTTTCCTTTCAGTATAGTTGTATCATGGGTGGTACATCGCAACGCGACAAAGCAAATGTGGTAGTGACCTTGACCCTCCAAGCAAAGGGCAGAGAACTTACTAATTTTTAGGTTCAACTTTTGCGTTTAGGTAACTTTTTCACAAACTGTATGCACTAGATCTTTCAAACTTTGCTTATAGTTGTATCTTGGATGGTACATGGCAACGTGACGAAGCAAATGTGGAAGTGACCTTGACCCTCTAAGCAAAGGGCAGATAACTTAATAATTTTTAGGTTTAACCTTTGCGTTTAGGTTATTTTTTTCAAATGCACTAGACCTTTAAAACTTTACTTTGCTTATAGTTGTATCTTAGTGGTACATTGCAACGTGACAGAGCAAATGTGGGAGTGACCTTGACTCTCCAAGCAAGGGCAGATAACCTTATAATTTTTACCTTTAACTTTGGCGTTTAGGTCACTTTTTCACAAACTGTATGCACTAAGACCTTTCAAACTTTGCTTATAGTTGTATATTTGAGTCGTACATTGCAACGTGACAAAGCAAATGTGGATGTGAGCAAAGGGCAGATAATCTTTAATTGTTACATTTACATCACTTTCTCATGCACTAGAATTATGCACTAGATGTTTTAAACCTAATTTATACACCACACACCCTCCCCACTACTTGAAGCTCTATATTTTGTCTTTTTTATTTACATCTTTCTGTGTTGTTTTAGTCAATTCTTACACATAGTTTCTTACACATATATATATATGTTGCCCCCTCCCCACCCCTACCGCCTTATCCCCCGTCCCCCCCCACCCACTGGAAACTCATTTTTTGTTTACATATGTCTGTGTCGCTTTTGTCAATATTTACACATGTTCCCCCCCCCCCTCAACACCCCACCCCACCACCTTACCCCCACCCCCACCCATCCCACTCGAAAATGGAATATTGTAATTTTTTTTACATATTTCTGTGTTTTGGTCAATTCTTACATAGCTTACACATATTGTTGCCCACTACCTCCACAACTCAAAACTGGAATATTTTTATTTATGTTTATTTTTGTTACATATTTCGGTGTTGTTTTGGTCAATTCTTACACATAGCTATGTTGCCCATTCCCTTTCCCCTCCCCTCCACGCCCCCGCCCGCCCGCCCCAGCCACCAACTCAAACTGGGATGTGTTTTTTTTATTTTTTATTTTTTTTATTTTATTTACATATGTCTGTGTTTTGGTCAACTCTTACACATAGCTTCCTATACATATATGTTGCCCTCCCCACTCTCCAGTCCCGCCTTCCCACCCTACACACCCCACACGAAACTCGATTTTTTTATTATTTTTTTTACATATTTCTGTTTTGTTTTTGTCAGTTCTTACATGGCTTGTTACACAAATATGTTTCCCTCACTCCTTCCCATCCCAACCCCGCCTCTCAAACACCCCCTACCCCCACTCAAAACACGATTTTTATTAGCTCAACTGGCCAGCAGAGCTTATGGGATGGCGAGTTGTCCGTCGTCCGTCCGTCGTCCGTCGTTAACGTTTGTCTCGTTAAGACGATAGGGCCTTCATTTTTCATCCAATCTTTACCAAACTTTAACAGGTTGTTAATATCAATGATAGCTCGGATAAGTTCGAAAACCAGTCAGATCATTTTTCATCCTCACCGCTGTAGGTTCGATCCCTCCAGGGGCCTACGAATCTTTATGTGAGGAAGCTATCCAGCTGGCTTGCGGAACGTCGGTGGTTCTACCCAGGTGCCCGCCCGTGCACGAAAATTGTCCGGAGGGGCACCTGGGGTGTTCCGTCACCAATGGAAGCTTGAAAGTCGCCATATTACCTTAGCTGTTGGTGCGACTATAAAATCCAATTCAATCAATCAATCATTTTTCATCCTATCTTTACCAAACTTTACCGCATTGTTAATATCAATGAAAGCTTGGACAAGTTCGAAAACCAGCCATATCGGACTAGTAACAGCGGAGTTAGCCCTTGATTTAGTTAAAAATGCTATATGTTGCCTCGTTAAGACGATAGGAGCTTCGATGTTCATCCGATCTTTACCAAACTTTACTAGATTGTTAATGTTGTTGAAATCTCGAACAAGTTCGAAAACCAGCCATATCGGACCTGTAACAGCGGAGTTACGGCCCTTGATTTAGTTAAACATGCTATATTTTGCCTCGTTAAGAAGATAGGGGCTTCATTGTTCATTTGATCTTTACCAAACTTTATCAGATTGTTAATATCAATGAAAGCTCGGATAAGTTCGAAAACCAGCCATATCGAAATAGTTACAGCGGAGTTATGGCCCTTGATTTAGTTAAAAATGCTATATTTTGCCTCGTTACGACGATAGGTGCTTCATTGTTCATCCGATCTTTACCAAACTTAATCGGGTTGTTAATGTCGTTGAAAGCTCGAACAAGTATGAAAACCAGCTATATCGGACTAGTAACAACGGAGTTATGGCCCTTGAATTAGTTAAAAAGCTATATTTTGCCTCGTTAAGACGATAGGGGCTTCATTGTTCATCCGATCTTTACCAATCTTTATCATATTGTTAATATCAATGAAAGCTCTAACAAGTTTGAAAAGCAGCCATATCGGACCAGTAACAGCGGAGTTATGTCCCTTGATTTAGTTAAAAATGCTATATTTTGCCTCGTTAAGACGATAGGGGCTTCATTGTTCATCCGATCTTTACCAAACTTTATCAGATTGTTAATATCAATAAAAGCTCGGAAAAGTTTGAAACCAACATATCGGACCAGTAACAGCGGCGTATGGCCCTTGATTTAGTTCAAAATGCTGATTTAGGTTAAAAGCTGTTTTTTGCCCGAAACTTGCAAAAAAACGTGAATGGCAGTCACTCACTTCATTGATGTTGTAAGAGCCATTTTAGCCAGTAGAGCGTCCTCTTTTTTTTTTTTTTTTTAGATATTTCTGTGTTGTTTTGGTCAATTCTTACACATACAGCTCTGTTGCCCTACGCCCTCCACCCCCACCCTCACACCCTCACTCGAAACTCATTTTTTTTGTGCACATATATAGCTATGTTGAATGTTGGATGCTAATATTTGGATATTAATATTTTAATTTGAACGCAACCAAATTAAAATATTAATATCCAAATAGTGGAAGATAAAAAGAAAACAATTGCCAGATATCAGCTCCCTCCCCGAGTTGCCTTTCGACCACAAATTTCTTTAAACTGACGGCAATTTTGGATTAAACAGATAAACATAATAAAATTTCACATAATTTTATATCGGCCCGAGTTTCTATACAAGCCCCATCCCCCAACCCCATCCCACATTGATTTAGCCTTGTTTTCTGATAGTATATACTATCTTTATAATTTATTATTCTATGAAAAATCGAAATGTCGAGCTGCGCTGTTCTCCGACAGCTCTTGTTTTGAAATTATGATCGATTTGAGCACAATAAAACGATTATCAAAGAAACCACTCAGCCGATTGTTCTGTAAAATTTCTGTATATGGTAAGGTCCTACTATGGATTTACATTTTTGATATTACGATTTATACAAGAAAACCATTCGATTTCTTGTCTTAATGCATTTTATGGCTCCATTAATTCTGTACCGGAAGCTCCACTCATGGGTCAGCTGTATCATGAGCCTGATTTATATAGATTTGCTCGTCTGAATGGTGTTTTACCTCATTTTAAGAAAATGTTAGGACATATATGACGGTCGAAATTTTATGGTGGAGAAAGACCACCAAAATGTCCCCGGGTATACCAATACTGTTTACCTTCCGCCACCCTTAACCCGTAAGAACATATAGACGTCAAATTAATTATATATTTTATTGTTTACTTTCATATTGTCCCATTTAGTTTGCATTGAGCTAAGTGTGCAATATTCTACGATATTGCACACATTGATATTGCACCGGAACTTTTTGTCGTGCATGCTAAGAGCCGCGAAATAGAAATAAGGAACTACTTTCAAATAAAATAGCGGAATCCTTCCTATAGTGTCAACAAAAAAATACGTGGTTTTGTTCAACCTTTTATGGCAGAAATTGATAAAATAATTGAAATGGTCACTCACCCATTGTTTTTAACGGTTTCGAATGGTAAACAAACTTTAGAAAATCGCTTGATGTTTGTAATGACGTAATCCGACGTCGACGTCGTTTTCGCGCAAAATAATCATCCACACAAAATGAAACTTGAATGACAAGCTCGTCGTCCTTTGCCAAAACAACTCGTTCCAAATAATATTTAGCCATACAAATTCAATAACCTATAGTACAAAACACGTATATGAACTGGATTAACGGATAGGACTTCTCTACTAAAATGAAACGTCAACTTTTGTTAATACTGTCACACATTTATTCGATTTACAGTTGGCTACACAATCCTTCCGCTGAACTGCTCCGCTTACAGTGGTGATCCGAGTGGTAACTCGACCCAGAGTGTGCATATAATACAGAATGGGTAAGTACTGTGGTAGTCCGAATGATAGTCATACTACACCAATTCATAGATGTACATTATAGCTCTACGCTCTGTTCTGAGTTCCCTAATATAAGAAGCTATATGTTTGCTTACTTGTTTTGAAAGACCTATATTAGTTTTATAAAAACACACACACATAACCATACACTGAGTATGTTTTAAAAAGGCTGTTTGGGTCGGATGGTGCTGACCCTACTACTTGCATGTAGAAACATGAGGAAAATGTAAAATATACTTATTTTTTTGATTTTGCAACAAATTATGAATACATTACAAAATGTAGAATTAACCTTTATAAGTTCTTTTCAAACAAGTTGAATCTTAATTTTTTAGCAAGATTTTTTTTGGTTTGTTTACCTTATCAACCAATCAAAATTAAGAAACTCTGTGCCATAGCTCCGAATTTACCCCTGGAACTTTTCCCCTGCCCGCTGATTGGTTGGTAATTGGTGCAGTCTAAAATAGGTGTCAGACCGTTGAAAGACACCTGTGAAATTCAGCCCATTGATCACAATGCAAAATAAGCTATTTTTGGAGATCAGTCACAAGTTCCACAACATTCGTTCGCTTAAATGCTCTTTAATTCTGTGAATTACATGCATTTGGCTCGCAAACGGTCCCATATCTGGAATGAAACACCGATTCAGTGCTATAACATTTCGCGTCATTCATTCATACTATGCATATTTTGAAATCAACATATTTCAAAACCGCATCTCTACCTACCCTCAGTGCTCATACTCTCCAAAGAAATAGTCCTAATAAAAACTATTCTTGGGGAAAACGCATGCAAACTAGAACCTTTGGATTTTTTTCATGGAACTATTTTAGCATCCTAAGACCGAAGAAAGTACTGTTGCATGTTCATATCTACACAGAAATATTCACCGCCCGGTGATTAAAAACAAAGAATAACTATTTCTGTATATTTGTACTTGTTTTTGTTACACCGTTATTAAGGTGCATACTGTCCATACCTTTAATAACGTGTACTACTTTTCAATTCAAACTTGCTTTAATAAATATCCATCTTGTAGCGATGTGCAGAGCGCAAGTTCCATAACTATGTCTAGTATTTCCCTTTTTATACTTTTTATACTTTACACTTTTTTGCAATGTCCTGCTCGTGTAATTTATGTCAGTACCATTTCTTCTTTTTCTTTCAAACTAACACAGTTCAGAGTACAAGTTCAAACATGTAAATCATAGTAAACAACTTATCGCTATTTCATCCCAGATCCCTTTCATTTACATTCTGGCTACAAATTCGGTCCGTCCAGGGGCATTCGCCTGACTCTCTGACATTTATCTTGTTTATCTTTCTTTGTGCTTCGCCACACACGTGGAGAGTGCATATTACAGTGTTACCCTAGTCCGTCCGTACGTACCTACGGTCGTACGTATAAAAGGTCTACGTACTTACGAACGTATATACGTCTATTTCTCAGACACAGGAAGCTGTAGAACTTTCAAAGTTCACATCTATGACAGCAACATGTTTCTAACAAACGTTGGTCATTATGATTGCCATTGACCTATGCTTGTCACTTGCATTTACATTAACGTTTTAAGTCCTTTATTAAAACCAGTACTTAGATACCGGAAGCCATACAAACCAAAATTAGGTTAATACAACTGACACTGACCTATTGTTTTGCACTTCGCTAATTTACATTTAAGTTTCTTTATTAAGTCCATATTTTAGATGCCAAAAGGCATACAGTTTTCTTTTATATCTATATGACAGAATTTTGTTCTTACCAAACTGTCAATATGAATGACATTGACCTACATTTTGTAATCGGTTAAGTTACGAACTCCAAAATAAAATATCAAAGTATTGAAAGTACTGAGCGGCGTAGGTTGATCGAAGAGGATTTACTGTCTAGATATTTTGTCATGTTGAAGGGGCATGACAATGTGTTGTAAACTCCAAGCAATCCTTTTTGGTGCAGATGTTCGACTTTCAATTTCTAGTCGCTTTATTGGTGAACTAAACTGAAGGAGATAATTCAATAAAATTATAACAAATAGTGTGCGAGATATAAGAACATACAACAGAGCTACGGATGAGCTTTTTGATCTGTTGCGTATTGACCTATTGGTATATATTGAAATGGATATTTCATGATTTCAAGTGGTTAAAATAATTATGTTGTGACACTGTTTTTGGGTGGCATTCCACTAATATTGTATAGCATTACACAAAAAGTAACTCATCAAATTAACTTGTTTTACAGTAAGTTTTATACAAGATGACTTGGTGGTCCTTCAACAAAGCATGCGTTGCTCAGTTTGCTTTGGTTGTTATATTGTTTGACAATTTCGATTACTTTATTGGTGCCCATGCTTTTGTTTTTAATTTAAGAAATAAAATATTTCCAGCGGGTTTATACTGTCCCAGATCAATACCTGGTGGGCGGGACTTGAAGTTCATCGATACCGCGGGCCTGTCAATGCATTTCAAGTCCCAAACACCAGGTTTTGATCTCGCACAATAAAAACCCGCTGAAAATATTTTATTTCTTATCTAACATGGAGAGTATGTATAATAAAACACATTTTGTCGAGAGATTGCACAGAATACAAACAAATTCTCACAACTTACATATGTTATGCCTATCTCTCAAAATCAAACGAGAAGAATATACAGCTTTATCATGCAGATGTGCACTTTTCTTCCCAATAAAGAGGTGACCTATTAAATTTTGCTTTATTAGCCACTGACCAATAGAGCAAATCAATGCGGAATCCCTCGGCGTTTATTGTACGTAACGTTATCTGACGTCATGCACGTAACGTTGCCTGACGTCATGAAACAAAAAAAACAAACAACATGGCGGCGTCCTCGATAAGCGTAACATTCGGAGAAATAAGTAATTATAGTAATTCATACAGAAAATGTGGATAATCTACATGATAAATAGAATATTATATCAGTGCCTTTTACTATCAAGTTTATTAGGCTCGGCACGAAAACGAAGAATGGCTCGGCAGAGCCTCACCATTCTTTGTTTTCTAAGCCTCGCCTAATAAACTTGATCCTATTTAAATGTTGTTGGAACGTAGCGTCGCTTAAAATAACGCTTTTCATTGCGTAGTCTCTGTCATCCCAGACACACTCAAGCTGACTGCGAGCGCTAGCGAGCGTCTGGACTCGTGGTTCATTTAAATGTTTGACCGATAGACGGCGCCAAACGTCAGAACTGACTGCGACGTGACGTCTTTTTGACCGCAACATCAAAGTGCACGTTGTATTCGCGCAACATTAAATCCAATGGATGTGTGCACGCCTTATTAAATATACAATAAACATCTTTTTTTTGTAGTTGTTAAAAACAATATAATCTATATTAGAAAATGATGTTTATTTTTTAGTATTATTCGTGATCCGTTGGCTTTGTTTGGTGGCACTTTTATTACACAACATTTAATTGGGTATTTAAGCTGCTTATCTGTAGTGCTGCATACAAAGTTTAAAGAGGCACATGGCTCTCGTGCATTAATATTTGTCATTTTTAATCCGCCTTCTAAGAAGTCTTTAATTATCGCAGAACTTTTTATTTTAGCAGTTCCTTGCCAAAGGAATTTCGTGAAATGGTTATCAAGCATCGAAATAATTATTTATCCAGTATTATGTATCATGTTTAAATGGAATCTGCTTTCATATAGATATTTTTTTGATTTTTCGGGTTTTGTCGTCTTCAACAATATCTGTAAATATATTATTGGTGCAATGTAATCAGCAGTTAATACTATACACTAAGAAGCTGTTTTATATTATTCCTATAACTAGATGTATCACTGAAGGGGATAAATATCCCCCACCCCGCAAACATGTTTAGTAAGATCAAGAGCAATAACTCCTCATGCATCATTTACACTTCCGGTTTATCTATTCTATTTTTGTTGTTGTATTGAGGGCAGCTAAAAGTAGCCTACCAGCTTACCAAAGTAGGAGGGTATATCACCCACCTACCGGCTATAAAGTAAATCCCACAATAACCTATAGACTGAAATGTTCGTGAAGGGGAGGTAACTCCATACAGAAGCGAAATGTCAACCTCGTAGCCGCCACACAAATCACGTGACGATAGCTGAGGTCATGTGATTACAAAATGGCGATACACTAGGTAATGCTTGGTACAGCAAACTCTTGCCATAACCAACAGGAACCAATTGTCAATAACATCATCACCTTCGAGATGTTGAAAACTTGGCTTGGGTGTAATCTCTTTATTAAATTTACGCACAGCTTCTGTAATGTTCTCAACGGCATACATGTTTGTTTACAAGCAACCGGTGTGCGTATAAAATATATATTCGCTAAAATTGATTTCTTTTAGAAATAAATTATTTTTATAATCAGATACCGTTTTTCACACTATTTTCCTATATTATGAACGAATCAAGTTGAAATATTGGCTTAAGCTGGATTTCAGCTATAAATGTGTGTGGTGGCAGTGGTTACTGTAACAGAAAGGGGAAGTAACCATGCGGGGAGTTTGGTGAAATATACCTATTGTTTTTACAAATATTTCTTTTAAAATTGTTATTTATTTTTAGCTCGACTATTCGAAGAATAAGAACGATCTATGCTTCTCTCTGTCCTATCATTTCATTTATTTATTTTTTACCGCCGATAGAAACATGATCAAACATGACACCAGTTTCTTAAGGCATAGATGTAAATTTACGAGATTTGATATGCGCAGTCTATCGGGCTATAAACGTCAATATGTAAAAAAAAAAAAAAAGACGACAAATAAATGAGACTAGGTCATGTCGAGCTTTTTCCGTATTATCAGAAACTACAGAAACAAAAAGTTTATTGTAGATATATCTATTTCTAAAATGGTCGAAAATGCATCAATATTCTTTAAAGATTGTTCTCTTTTTTTCTCTCCGTCATTAAAATAGACACGTGGTTCAAATGAAGTAGACTGAATGCTATGTATATGAAATCCCTAAAATCTGAAAATTTATGTAAACTGATATGCAACATTTTTTTGTTTGAATTGCACACCCCTAAAACTGAGGTCATAAAAAAATACATGAGAAAAGGCGGTTTTGCGTGTGTGTGTGTGTGTGTGTGTGTTTGTGTGTACGTGCTCCCTTATCTCAAATCATGTATCCCTCCTTGACGAATGAGTTTGTACTGGTTGTGTGTGTGTATGCTCCGTTTAACTTATAATTTGTATTCACAACTTTCACATGACATCATCAAAATAATTTGACCAATCAGTGATCAATAAAATAAAACACCTCCACATTCGCGTAGGGGGTAAACTCAGTGTTTATCGTTGATGCTCAACTGACTTGAGCCCTTTATAAAACTTATTTGTAGTGATCATTATATTAAAATCATTATCTTTTGTGTACAGCTATGTATTTTCTTTTGGTGCTGCCTGATTTTGAAACATCAGTATGCATGCATACATTTAATTTAAATTATGTTTCAATATCATAGGCGTAGAAGCCAGGGGCCGCCCCCACGCCCCCCCCCCCCACTATGTCCCCCCCCCCCCCACACACCCCACTATGTTCTGAGTCGGGGATGGGAGGGGTGGTGCAGAGTATAATGTGAAAAAAAATGGTTAGCGCTCAAAAAGTACGTTTTTCCCTATATAATGCTGTGTGTTTTGGTCTAACTGAGCGTGGATAACGTTTTTTTTTTTTGTTGTCAATGATTTTGTGAACAAGTTTGGCCCTCCCCCAATAACTGAAACATACTTTTTTTTATTGTCAAATATATTTTTCAAAACGTGTGTCCTCCCCCCACTCACACCCCACCCCACCCCAAATTGAAACGTTCCTACGCCCATGAATATTCTGGTTTTTCATATAAAAATCAAGGATAAAGTTCAATTAAACCCTTTATTTTCACCTACCGATATCTCAACATCTAGGACGTTTGTAACAAATGACTGGATGTGAAAGTAATCAGTTGCAATTAAAGACTCGTCATGGTTTTGCCCGTCTCATTGGTAGTACCTAGTTCATATTATAAAACCCATATTAACTACTTAGTTATTGACACTGGCGGCAATTAAACTCTCAATTCTCCATATCGTAGAAAATGCAGTGAGGTTACAGGTTTTACGATGGGCGTCGCCATCTTGGATTTTCGTTCTAGATTTGACAGTGGCTATCATTATATTAATTATTCTTTATCATTCCGCATAATTTCGAAGTGAAAATAATCTTCAATCAATAGTTAATAAATCAAAGAATCATTAGGTCTATGATCATATTTGGGATGATAATTAAACCGAATACTAAACGAAATCACTCGATTTGAAGAAAAAAACTATTTTCTTACCTCGATCGTCGTTAACTTTATATCATCTGCCTCATTCTGAAATGGGGAATACATTAACAATGTTTATTGTTTGGTACTCGGCTTTACTTCAGTAATTCAGTGCAAGAAAAAACGATGTTAAAAGAATTAACCATACAGTGCAGAGAAAAAGCAGAATGCAGCAAATAATTATAATAGTATACATTATGATACAATTGTTCGGTATTACTGAAATAGAAGTGCCTATACCATTAGGGTATCCTTTTGGTTTAACTGGTGGAGGGACTATAAACTTTAATTTAAAGGAAGTCATTTAATGAAGAAAAAAAAAGATTATGCTTAACACTTGGCAAACAACCAAGATACAGCTAAAATACAGCAGTATGTTCCTACTAAATACAGCAGTATGTTCCTACTAAATACAGCAGTATGTTCCTACTAAATATGGTATAGAGTTACGTTTTATACATTGTTAATTTTCATTAACGTTTTACATTTAAGTTGATCATATTAAGGCCATTACTCAGATACCAAAATTCATACGGCTTTAAAACTACATTACTATGTGCGTGTGTGTGTGTGTGTGTGTGTGTGTGTGTTTATCTTGTTTAGTTGTGTATTAGTATTTATAAAGTGACGCAATTTTGTTCCCTATTTAATTGCATTGACAAAACCAGTCACAATTTGTTTTTGTTTTTGTGTGTGTTTTTTAAATTTGATTTCAATATTATAAGAAAAAAATAAAAGCACACATTACCGTTGATATATATTTTTCTTTTTTGTAATCTAATTTTTGCTTTCTAGGATACAGTTTGTTTTTTATCAGTGTAAAAGCACATGCTTTTCATATTGTTTATTTGTTTCTCCTCCCGTGCCCCCGTGTTTGTTCATCATATCGTCTCGTATATTCCTGTTCACCCCTACTCACTTGCCTTTGGTCCGATTGTCGTTCTTCATTATATTTGAAGTTGTAATTTATCCCCATAGGTAATGAATGACCCCATAGGTAATGAATGACCTAAACTCATGTAGAGCGACTATTAGACTTTATAATAACAGGCGACAGCGAATTCTAAAATCCTGTACGTGCTATATGCACCCTCTTAATATTTATTGTTTAGTAAAAGCTACTCAATTAATTGCTCGTTTATATTTAAACACTGCGCATCCTTATATTGCACTCATCGCCGTATTAGTTGTATGCCACACTTTCAATTCATTATCGGAGAAAATTAATTATGAATATAAATCAAACCGATCATGAACATGCGATGTCATGCAAAATAGTTACTTTTCCCTAATCATGGGTACTTTAATTATACTATCAGCAGATGTAGAACTGAATCCGGACCCACGTTATGACACATGGCAATGTTTTTCAATAATACATCAAAATATTCGTAGTATTAGGAACAAACTTGACTATATAAAAGACAACTTCGTGGATTTTGATACAATGTGTTTTACTGAAACTCATCTGTCGATTGATATTGGAACGAAATGTTACATTTAGAAACGTTTGATGCTATGTTCCGCAAGGATAATACATCTCATTCTGGTGGGTTATTAATTTATATCTCGCCCCATTTAAGACCAAATAGGTAAATTGAATTGGACTATTTACTTCCTGAATCAATTTGAGTTGAAAGTAAAGGTATATAATAACCAGTCTTTTCTAATATGTACACTTTATCGACCACCGCACTATGAAGCTGAATTCTGGGAAAGGTTAAACGTCTGCACTGAACATGCTTCTGAAATAACTTCACATATAATTACCATAGGTGACATTAATGAAGACCATTTAAACCCGTCCAATAATAAATTTTGAGATATACTTACGCTTAATAATATGGTAAATATAATTAAAGATCATACTCGTGTATTAAACTAACACTTCAAGCACTTTAATAAATCCAATCACTATCTCTAATCATTTAACTTCTTACGATTCTGGCGTTTATCAAACAGCAAATCTTATCAGTGATCATTATAGTACATATGCTTTCATTAAAAGCGATTTTTGTATAAATATACCGTTTCAAAGAAGAGTCTGGAATGACAAACGCGCTGATTTTGAAAAGTTGAATAATTTAATTAGATCAACAGACTAGACTTTTTTTGGATACAGATTCTGTAGATATCGCTGCAAATAGTTTTACCGATCTCATGAAGGAATGCATTTCAACAAGTTTCGTAACAATTCGTCCAAATGATAAGCTTTGGTATAATTCAGAAATTTGACTAGCATCTCGCAAAAATCAATAGCTTTACGTACAGGCAATCACTCTGAATGGCGCTTATATAAAGACCTTCGAAATAAAGATAATAATACGAAAAAACATGTTAAGAGAAAATTCAAGATGATTAAAAAATATTTCTTTAAGTGATATGAATTCTGCAAATCCTCGACTGTACTGCAAAATAAACAAAATGTTAAAGAAAGCACTTTAAAGTTGTAACGTCATATCACCTTTAAAGAACAACGATGGTTTATATTCTATATCTGACGAGGAAAGGCAAATGATTGAATGACTTTTTTTACAACAATATCAACTGTTGACGACACCGATCTGCCACTCTACCACAATTTATACCTTAGACGATCAATACTATCAATGATATTAATATTACTGAACATGACATTTCTGATATCCTATTAACTTTAGTGATAAATAAAGCTAGTGGGCCAGATGAAATAAGCCATCGAGTCCTAAAAGAAACTTCCAAAACAATTTGTCACCCCTGTGTATTTTGTTTAATCGTTCTATTCAAGAAAGCATCTATCCACAATGCCTGAAATTAGCTAATGTTATGCCACTTTTTAAATCAGGTTATAAAGATTCACCATCAAACTATAGACCAATTTCGTTAATTAGTTGTGTTGGAAAAGTTATGGAACGCGTGATATTCAAACATATTTTTAATTTTTTGATTACCAATAATTTCATATTTAAAAACAAGTCTGATTTCTTACCTGGTCACTCAAGAGTTTACCAACTAATTGATATTTATAATCAAACATGCAAAGCGATTGATGAAAACAAATTGACATGTATTGTATTTTTTGATATATCCAAAGCTTTCGATCGTATCTGGCACGCAGCTTTAATTTTTAAACTCCGACAACATGGCATTTCAGTCAACCTTATTAATTGGATAAATAATTATATAACTGACCGTAAACAAAGAGTTTTCGTTGGTTCTTCTTTTTCTGAAATAAAAACTCCAAATGCCGGCGTACCCCAAGGCTCTGTTCTAGGACCATTATTGTTTTTTAATTTATATAAACGACATAGCTGATGCATTGCTTAGTACGACAAGGCTATTTGCTGATGACAGTTCTATTGCGGTATCTACATCCGACATAGATTATATGGAAACTACAATTAATGCACTGAGGACCTTCGTAAAATATCGAATTGGTCAAAGCAATGGCTAGTAAATTTAATCCGTCTAAAACTGAAGTCATATTTTTTTCACTTGCAGACAGAAACCGTCCGTCTTTGACATTTGAAAATACTCAACTTAACTTTGTTGACCATCATAAACATCTAGGAGTAACCCTTAGTTATGATGGGTCCTGGCATCATCATATTTCAACATCTGCGTCTAAGGTACTAGGTTCAATGAAATTAATAAAATTTTAATTAAAACGTCAAACGCTTAATCAAATATATAAATCTTACCTTCGCCCTATTTTACTCGGCTATAGCATGGGATAGTGTACAAATTGTGAAAAAGATAATTTAGAAAAAATACAATATGAAGCCGCGCGAATAGTTACTGGCCTGACTCGCTCTGTCTCTATACAAAAATGATAACTGAAATTGGTTGGGTCTCTCTGTCCGATAGAAGATACATCCAAAAGTTGATATTTACCTATAAGTTTAAAAATGGAGATTTACCGAGTTACTTGAATGCAACTATTTCGGAATCGAATCGTTATAACTTGAGAAACAGTTTTCAGTGTTTTATCTACCCCTGCGTTATGCGCCAAATACGCAGTATTTTCTGATATCCGAAACGTACATTGACGCAGCCGGAAAAGGAGCCGTAAAATAAACGTAGTCATAAGCGATTTTCACGATATAGGTTTACCACCACTAATTACATGTAAACCTCCGAGGTGTATTCGAATGTAGTTCCTATAATAAAAAGTAATCCCTCCTTTTTCGATGGAAACGGGCATTATAAGTAGGGGGAAACTGCCCATTTCTATTCGATTTTGTGGTTATATGTATAAGAAGCGTATTAATAGGTTTTACTGGATCACTGATGAACATTTTCGAAATTTCGACTCTATGCTTACACTTTGTGAGCAATGAAAACAGGCGATCAATAAAAACAGCTGTACCCTTGACCTGTTTAGTAAACAAACAAGAACTTTCTTACATGTCTTGTGACCCCACGTTTTCTGGTGATTTTTCAAGAGGAAAAATAGTTTTCTATATGAACATTACACTGCTGCATTATCCATACTTGAGTTGAATTTGCAGCAAATCATTAATATGTGACCCTTTAACATTGGTGTCTATGGGGAAAATAATTAGTGCTTTCATACCTATAAGTAATTTACGCGCACTTGTCGCACAATGAAACAACGATATTCATTGGCTGAATTGTATGCAATGTCCAATCAAATTAGTTGTTCCGAGATGTTGTTGGCGTACTACGTAGACTGCTCCACGGCGCATGTCTCGTTCACTCAAACAAGTCTATTTTAATGACGGCTGTTGAGCAGTCTACGTTCTACGTAAAATGGCTATCCAGCTAGCTTGCGGAACGTCGGTGGTTCTACCCAGGTGCCCGCCCGTGCACGAAAATTGCCCGGAGGGGCACCTGAGGTCTTCCTCCACCAATGGAAGCTGGAAAGTCGCCATATGACCTTAGCTGTTGGTGCGACTATAAAATCCAATTCAATCCATCTACGTAAAATGTCAAAAAAGCAAAAACAGATTCAAAACAAAACAAAATTACAGTTTGGGCCGCGTTTGCCTCCAAGCTTCACTGATGACAACAACAATAATGTCGAGTCCCAATCATCAAAGGTCAAGGTAAGGGTAACCCGCAAAATAAAACGTAATTTCGTCCCGCAGTTGTTGAGAACTGGTATGTTAAAATACGCGTTTAATGCTCTTTTGAAATTTTTCGTATTGGCGAGTACATGCAGTAACATAGAACGTCATAATAATAAAAAAAAAACTGCATATGAGCCAATTTATTAGGCTAGTTGAGAACGTACAGCTGTAGCACTACGGGGTCGTATGCTATGCTTGGTATATTTAATAACAAGGTCCGGACTTCGCGTTGTGATTTTCATAATTTATTAGTACATATAAAACAGTCCGAATAATTACACATTCATAATCCTGTTATATATATAAACATATCCGTTTAGTATAGTGGTTTTTAGTACGTCCATTTGTTAACTACTTAATAGTCCCTATTATTAAATGTCTTAGGTTCACAAAGTATAATCGTATTTAGAAACTTTCAAATGTTCAAATCTTCTTATTAGTATGTAACGATGACTGCACTAATATACTAGTTTACATAGTATAGTTTAACTTATCCCACACCTTGTCTTAGACTGCAGGAATCCATCTTACAAGATAGACTGACTCTCCACTCTTCAACCACCGGACCCAGACTCTGTGCTCTCTCTCCGTGCACTCGGTATTATACTTGAAGCTATATTGCTTTTCGGCAGTTAGGCATGCCTCACATACGGACATTGACCTGTGTAGCTACAGGTTAATGCCATGGTGATTACCTCATTGTATGCATAAATTACCCACAAGAATCCATAGTTTAGAACAGGTAAACAAAACAGGTGTTCAGATGATTAACAAACAACTAACTGACAATATTAGGAATCTCCCATTGTATGATCAGTTATAAGAGGGGTGTATTTCAACCCTAATTGTGTTACATTTATAAACTGTTATTAGGTTAATTACAATGGCAAGGCTGTAGTGTTACACAGCTGGCTACGTTTTGAAAAAGAATGCGATGAATTTGGAGGATTTATGTTTTGCCATGTGTGCACAAAGGCCAAACTGAAAAACTCGTTCGGTTTTTTCTGTATAAAAATAAAATAAGGCTTAGTTAGTCCAGTGTTTTATCTTCAATTGGCTACATAAAATACTTTGAAAGCTATTTTGTGTAAGTAAAACAAACAAGAAGGGCCAACATGGCCCTAAATCGATCACCTGAGTACTGGTCCATTATCGAATTTCTTCGAACTTCTTCGAATAGCTCACATTGAGCCTTCGGCTTAGGTGATCTAAAAATGATTTATTTTTTTAAATGTTGAGAATTGATCACCAGTTTCAATGTGATGCATATGTTTGGATGTTGACGCATTGTTTTTTGCCCAGGTGTGTCAAATGACTCGCATGTAGCCACTTAAATTGTAGATAAAAAACTGAGTTCCAACTTCGTTACTTTACCTAAAAGAACAGAATTGTTTTCGAGATCAATCTCTAAAACTTTGGAACGAACTTGATATAAATATTCGCGAAGCACTATCCCTTTCGAGTTTTAAAACTAAGACTTAACAAGAAAAGTATAACGCATGCGTTATATTAGACGATTTTTAATAATGTGTTAGTTTGTGGAGGCTTTGTTCAGGTCACATACCTGTAGTCGTCGATATGGAGATGACAGGAAGGTACAATGAAGAATTAAAAGATATTGTATGAAGACAGATGCGTTTTTATTTGGTCTTAGGTATACATTAGTATAAATGTTAAAGGGAACATATTTAAGTATTTTCAATTAAACGATTTACACCTGAGCTATTACAAAGGGAGTTTCAGTGACCATGCTACAATATATTATAAAAGGTGATAGATACCTTTCAGTTTTACATGCCCGTTTGCGAAACAATTGCAGCAATTCAAACGCTGATCTCCATCTTAATCATTTGATGGATAATCCCAATTGTATATGTGGTGATGGTGTTGAAGATGTTGAGCATTATTTGTTTAGATGCGTAATTTTCAGAAATGAAAGACGTCAATTATTTTCAGACACTCGTATATTTCATCCTTTAAGTACTCACAAACCTTTATACGGGATCGACCAGCTAACGGACGAGGAAAATCATATTCTATTTACTCCAGTTCACAACTATATTAAAAACACTAAACGATTCCAAAATTCTTAACTTTGTATCAATATAGCGTTGCAAGTTGTCTATACCAACTGTCGCTATGTTTTTATCAGCCTGAACGGGGATATGGGGTGTTATTTTGGTGGAGATTGCGTGGGAGTCGAATGGCACGACAGAGTTCAAATTTTGGAATTTTTTTTCTTCGTTTTTCCTTATTAAGTTCATAATTAAATGTATTGTTACAATTTCAAACCGATAATTACGTACACGTTTTCAGCCACAATGGTAACTGTAACTAATGTTGTAATAACATGTAGTTCAATCCATTTGCATATGTTGCTATGAATATTGTGATGTTGAATTGATGTATTGTAACATATCTTCAATAAAATATTAATAAACCAAAAAAAGTTTCGACAAACTGTAGGTGAAAATGCATGATTTTGACATATTCTTTGCACTCTATTAATTCAGTCGATTTCTTGCACACTAGATTCCAAAATTCCTTCACCCTAACATCAGCAGGGCTTCATCGTGTTTCCACTAACAAATGTCCTTGACATCTCACATACTTTATTTGTATTTTATGTGGCTGACAGTGGGGACATCAGAGTCCTGCGGACACAGTTTCCTAGTGTTTCTCCTCTTTTTCTTGTGTGAAAGTAGAGTGTCGACCTTTTCTGTACGCTTTTCCTTTTATAATTAATGTCCTCCGGGGCCGGGATTGTGACGTCTAAAACTGTATCGCCTCGCCACTGCGGGTTCGAATACCACTGGGAGATCTGCTTGTCGAGTGAATTGAATTGAATGTTGTTTAACGACTCATCATAAATGTTATTAGAGCCGCCCCAGAGAGAGGGGAAGGATACATAGCAATCCGGGAACCTGCCCTACTCTTATTATCGAATAGATTCCTATGGTTCTTTAACGTGCTCGGACCGATACACGGGACCACCCGGTTTACGTCCTCGTCCGACGGACGAGGCTAAGGGACAGTGTCTTGCCCAAGAACACACAGACGGAACTCAGTGGCACCACGGTGGATGAACACGGGGCCTCCGGTTACAAATCCGCCGCGCTATCGACTGCGCCAAGCCAGCCCTCTACTTGTCAAGTGAGAAAGTTTCAATTTTTACGGATAGCGTGTGGATTCCAGTACTGGTTCTACCAAGGAAAAATGGGATGGTCTGCCTCTATCAAAATCATAATAATAATTACCGTCATATATGGGCCTAACATTGTGCAAAAATGGCGTAAAACACCATTCAAACAAATCCTTTTAGAACTTGGTAAATAGTTGGTGGCCTCATGAGATATATAAGTATTGTAATTACCCGTATAACCCTAGTTAAATATATACTTTGAAGACGAGTATTGTCTTGCATGTATTACCCTGGTTAATTATATAATTTCTTATAATTTCAGCTGTACTTTGGATGCAGCTCTAATATCTAATTTCGAGTACACCACTGAACCAAATGTCCTGATTGCCACCATCATTACCTTCCGGTTCGTTGACTCAGCCGATCTAAGACTACAGTGTGATGTGAGAGGCTGCCCCACGCTGTCCACTGCATGCGACATTGTAAGTTATATAATAAAATAATGTGTCCCCTCATGTTTAACGTCTCACACCAAAGTTAATTTCCATAGGGTTCCATTATAATGTTTTTATTCGTGGCATAAATATCAACAAAATTTACAACATGTATGTATTAAATTATTCATTGATCCAAGATCTGCAATTTAAAACACAATTAACCAATATTCACCAGTTCATTTTTGTACTTTTTTTTGATTGCACCCATGTTGTGTAAAATGAGGCAGAATTAGCCCGACATCTATCAACATGAATTTGTCTGAGTGTGATCTCTTCCTAAAATGCAATAGATTTAGCATCTGGTAAGGATAAACCAATGTAGGTCTAATTACACTAAATCAACAGGATGTGCTCGCCTGGTGCAGTCGAAAGTAGTTCTGTATTAAAGAGTGCTAATCTTTTTTTCTTTAAAAACTTTTTTTAGTGCTGGTTCCTGTTATTTTTTGGCTATAACTGTATTCTGGACATGTTGTTGATATTTGAAAATGCAGCTCATCATGTTTTTGACAGTTTTTTATATAAATTTGAGAAGTGAAAGTAGACAGGGTATGAAATTGCAAGGGGTAAAAATAGTGTTGACCTTTGACCCGGTGTTAGTATACAACTGAAGAAATGTTTCTTAGAAGGTATTAAAGCCCCTATTTCCTTGTTGATGTTTAATAGCAGACATGTTTATTTGCATGATAAAATAAGTTTCCCAGAATTCTAACGAGGTTTGAGTTTTTAACAGGTTGTCAACATTCTAACTTTACTATGGAAGGGCAATGGAGACTCATTTACGCTATTATAACCTATAAGGAGAAATCATGTATTTTTCAGAATTGCATAAAAAATGATTTTCTAGGCATTTATTTTGTTTGAATAGGTGAGTTGAACTCAGAAACAGAGAAAAAATATCATTTTCAGACTTTTAGACTATTTTAGAGTGTTTTTGGCAACTTTTCCTCAAATTTACTGATTTTCCCTAAAAATGTGATATTTTTAATTTTTTTGGAATTTTTGTGAAAGATATATGGCAAAATGTGTGGTATACATACTCAGGGATGTGAAACAAAGCCACCAGAGTTGATTTGATGAGAAAATGTTGAACGGTTGCTGAGATATTGCTTTTTTTATTATTTCTTAATTTCTCGACAAAATCGACTCGATTTAGTGCATGGTCAAGCGCAGGTAAATCGCAATAATTTCAGGATGAAGTCATTCGGCATTGCGAAACAAGTCAAAATGTTCTTTTATTAAGTTGTTAGGTTGAATCGACCAGTTTAATTAAAAAACATGACGCAAAAATAATCCCTTATAATTTATAGGTCTAATTACACTAAATCAACAGGATGTGCTCGCCTGGTGCAGTCGAAAGTAGTTCTGTATTAAAGAGTGCTAATCTTTTTTTCTTTAAAAACTTTTTTTAGTGCTGGTTCCTGTTATTTTTTGGCTATAACTGTATTCTGGACATGTTGTTGATATTTGAAAATGCAGCTCATCATGTTTTTGACAGTTTTTTATATAAATTTGAGAAGTGAAAGTAGACAGGGTATGAAATTGCAAGGGGTAAAAATAGTGTTGACCCTTTGACCCGGTGTTAGTATACAACTGAAGAAATGTTTCTTAGAAGGTATTTAAGCCACTATTTCCTTGTTGATGTTTAATAGCAGACATGTTTATTTGCATGATAAAATAAGTTTCCCAGAATTCTAACGAGGTTTGAGTTTTTAACAGGTTGTCAACATTCTAACTTTACTATGGAAGGGCAATGGAGACTCATTTACGCTATTATAACCTGTATGCAATAGAAAGTCCCGTAAACAATAGAAAAGAGGAACTATTGTTTTTATCTACCTCCTTTACCGTCATCTGTGGGGCACGAGTATTCAAGGTAGATAATAGTGTTTTGAGTCCTTTCGGTGTAGCACACCCATTGCAACACAGGAAGTGTCGGCCTGGGGTAGAGCACACCCATTGCAACACAGGAAGTGTCGGCCTAGGGTAGTTGCATAATGGCGGTCGATAAATAATTCTCATTTATTTTTGTAAAAAAAAGGCATTTTCGCTAATTTAAAGTGCTATCACATTGTTGATCTATTTGTTACATTGTTCAGGCATTGTCATGTTAAAATTGCGAGTTTTTATTTATTTTTTCTTATATGGAAATGAGTGTATGAATACAATATTTTGGCATCTCAGTGTTTATGTTTTTAAAGGGACCATTCATTCATGAGACAAGTTCTTTCTTAGAAGATATATGACCCCCATTTTTCTGTGGATTTTTTGGCAGCCTATGTGTCATTTGTAATGAGAATGTAAGTTATTCATTTTTAATTTGGGCCTAGATATGAATGCAACATGGCATTTAAATTTTAATTTAAACACAACTCAATGCAACAATCAATGGGCGTGTTACACCTTTAAAGATTTAAATTACTTATACGCGGCTGGTAATCAGTGGAGCTACCTCCGTTTGGAGGTATATGCAACCACTTTCGAGGTAGTTACAACGCCAAAAATACAGGTAATCAAGGTGGGTATGCTTTGCTATTTTTTTGTTAGATTTTTTATTTGCCTTGATATGACAAGTCGGAATGCAGTTACGTGTGGTTATGTTTAAGCTTCGCACACTGCCAAAAAGAATTCTCGAAATATGCCTTATTTAACGGCAAGGACGTTTAGCCCGTTCGAACTTTGTTATTATAGAACTTGTTAAAGGAGTTGATACGCTATTTTCAAATAAGGTTTATTTTAAAGGACTCTGAAAAACGTGGTGGAAAATGAAACAATTATGCCATGAACAAAAAGAAGATATGACGAATTGAAAATTCGCAAAGAAACATAGTCGGCCATTTTAGAACGAATACGTCATCGCGCCTTTTTACCATATATGGCATACTGACAAAATGTCTTGTAAAGCAAAGAAAATGACTGCAAATAAAAAATAAGCACATAATTTATACATTTTACCTCTGTAAATTTATTTTTAATCGATTTTAGTGATTTTTAGCTCGACTATTCGAAGAATAAGAGAGCTTATGTAATCACCCCGGCGTCGGCGTCGGCGTTGGTGTCGGCGTCGGCGTCCAACATCAAGGTTTGCGTGTAAGCTGTGTTTTAAGTCTATATCTCTAACATTTCTTATCCTAGCACAACCAAATTTGTTCATGGGCTTCCTTATAGCATTATCTTAAGGGCTGCATTAGCAATTTGGTTCCTGTAACCCATGGGCTGCCATGGAACCCAAATTATGATAGCCCATAAAATGTGCCCCATTTCACATCAAATTTTGCGTGTAAGCTGTGTTTACAAGTCTATATCTCTTACAATTCTTACCCTAGCACAACCAAATTTGGCCATTAGCTTTCTTATGGCATTATCATAAGAGCTGCTTAAGTAATTTGGTTCCTGTAACCCCTGGGCTCCCATGAAACCCAAATTCTGATAGCCCTTAAAATATGTCTGTTTCACATCAAATTTTGCGTGTAAGCTGTGTTTACAGGTCTATATCTCTTACATTACTTGTCCTAGCTGAAGTAAATTTTGGAAATGGTTTCCATATAGTAAGTTGTAAAGGGTTGGAGGATAAGTAATTTTGTCTTCTGCAAATTCTGGGCTCACATTGAACCCAAATTGTGATGGCCCATAATATGTGAAATAAAGGCAGATTTAGGTTTGCATGTAAGCATGTATATATCTATAATTTTGGTTTGGGATTTGTTATAGCATTATGCATCTTATTACTTCACCCATATTGGGGCATGGGCTCCCTCCTCCCCTCCCCCTATCCCGCCCCCACTCCCCTTCCACCCTTTTTTTATTTTTTTATTTTTTTTATTTTTTACATATTTCTGTCTTGTTTTAGTCAATTCTTACACATATTATATGTTGCAACTCTCCCCGCCCCCACTTCCACGCCCCCTCACCCGCCTCTTACCCCCTCCCCCCTCCCCCCTCCCCACCAGACTTGAAACTTTTTTCTTTTTTTAAATATTTATTTGTTGTTTTAGTCAATTCTTACACATATATGTTGCCCCCTCCACTCCCCCCCACCCCACTCCCCCACCCTACCCACTCCCGCCCCTACCCACTCCCGCCTCCCACCCCTGCTCCACCACCACCCCCACCTCATCCCCACTTGCAACTTTTTTTTTGCATGTTTCTGTGTTGCTTTTGTAAAATCTTACACATATGTTGCTGCCCCCCCCCCCCACCCCCACCCCTTTATTTTTTTTGATTTTTTTTTACATATTTCTTTGTTTTAGTCAATTCTGTGTTGCCCTCCCCACCCCCGCCTCTACCCCATCCCAACTCAAACTCAATTTTTTAATATTTTTCTTCTTCATATTTTTGTGTTGTTTTGGTGAATTATTACATAGCTTCTTACACATATGTTGCCCTCACCACCCCACCTCCCCCACCATCCACCCCGCCTCTCTACCACCCCACCCCGCACCCCACTCAACTCGAATTATTTATTTTATTTTATTTTTTACATATTTCTGTGTAGTTTTGGTCAATTCTTACACATAGTTATGTTGTGCTCCCAACCCCACCCCACATTGCTGTAGCCTTGTTTTCTGATGGTATATACTAGCTATAAATTTATTATTCTCTGAAAAATCGAATAGTCGAGCTGCGCTGTTCTCCGACAGCTCTTGTGGGACATGGGCTCCCTCCTCACCCCCAGCCCCCACTCCCCCCCCCCCTCCACAACTGTTGTTTTTTTTTACTTTTTTTTTACATATTTCTGTGTTGTTTTGGTCGATTCTTACACATATATGTTGCCCCCTCAACCCATGCCACCCCCACCCCCGCCTGTACCCCTCGCCCCCACTTGAAACTCATTTTTTTTTTTTACATATTTCTGTGTTGTTTTAGTCAATTCTTACACATATATTTTGCCCCCTCCCTGCCTCTCAACCCCACCCCCCCCCCCCCACCCCACACTTGAAACTATTCTTTTTTTTTATGAAATATTTCCGTGTTGCTTTTGTCAATTCTTACACATGCTGCCCCCTCACCCACTGCCCCTGCCCCCTGCCCCGCCACCCGCCCCCCCCCCCCCCCCCCACACCACACACTCGAAACTAGAATATTTTTATTTTTGTTTTTTATTTTTTTACATATAATTTCTGTGTTTTGGTCAATTCTTACACATAGCTTCTTACACATAGCTTCTTACACATATATGTTGCTCCCCCCCCCACCCCCCGCCCCCCACACTCAATTTTTTATTTATTTTTACATATTTCTGTGTTGTTTTGGTCAATTCTTACATATAGCTATGTTGCCCCCCGCCCTCCCCTCCCCCACCCGATCCCCACGCTCGAAATGGAATATTTGTATTGAATGTTTATGGTTTTTTTACATATATCTGTGCTGTTTTGGTAAATTCTTACACATAGCTTTCTTACACATATATGTTGCCCTCTGCACCCCCCTCCTCCCACCACCCGCACAACTGGAGCAAAACTCAATTTTTTTTTTGGCCCCCCCCCCCCCCACTCGAAATATTATTTTTTTGTTTTTGTTTTACCATATTTCTGCGTTGTTTTGGTCAATTCTTACATAGCTTCTTACACATATATGTTGCCCTCCCCACCCCCCGCCTCTCCCTCATCCCCACTCAAAACTCGATTTTTAATTATCGTTTTTTTACAAATGTTTGTGTTGTAAAAAAATGTCTTACACATAGCTATGTTGCGCCCCCAACCCCAGCCCACTCACATTGTTTTAGCCTTGTTTTCTGATGGTATATACTAGCTATATAATTTATTATTCTCTGAAAAATCAAATAGTCGAGCTGCGCTGTTCTCCGACAGCTCTTGTTTTGCTTTATAATTCATATAATATAGTCAATACGCCATATATGGTAAAACGGCGCGATCATCGTTCCAAAATGGACGCCTCCATTTAAGTTCTTTGCAAATTTTCAATAGGTCATATCTCCTTTGTTTTTTATGGCATTTTGATAATTCTTTCAGCTTTTTTCAATTTTTTCAGAGTCATTTAAAATAAATTTGTTTAGAAATAGTGCATTAACCTCTTTAAAACTCCTACAAAAGTGAATTAGTAGGACTATGCCTCGCCACGAAGTGGAGGTGTTATATAATGTTACTGCTACACTGCATGTCCGTCCGATTCGTTCCATCATGTATGTATAAACTTTCGATTCTTATTTCTTAGTTTAGTCAATATGAATGACACCACAAACTGTAAATCGTTGAATCTCCATGACAACGGTATGATCCGTAAATGGCTTAAATTGTATTTCTTTTTTAAATATACATTAAGAAAGAGTGTATTTGATCTAAAGTATAAGACCTGTCAGACAAAGGAGATTCAACTGGTTACGACACTTTCTAGGGTAGTACATGCATTATATTTCAAACTTCAGTCCTAGTTGCGTATTGACAATACGCAACTTGGACTGAAGTTTGAAATATAATGCATACACTACCCGAGAATGTGTAGAGTGCAACTCAGCGTGATATTATACATGCGCGTGTGACCTTCACCAGCATGGCAAAGGGCCCAGCCTGCCTGTCAAAGGGCAAACAAATTAGTATGTTTACATTTCAGTTTTGTGTTTATAGAGTTTTTTCTCAGGAATTGCTTACACTAGATAATACAAACTTAGGATGTATGGTGTGTAGTATATATACCACCGTGTAGTATAACTCAAAGTGATATAGCAAGTGCGGGCATGACCTTGACATTCCAGACAAGCAAATAGAAGCTAATTTAGTGTTTTTTGCATTCAAATTTTGCATTTAGGCCACTTCTGTTTCCCTCAATTTGGATTTAACTCTACAGACACGATATAAACGACTTTAATCAGCCAAGCCAAACCCTAAGACTGGAGCTTGAAGTAAGAGTGACCAACTCATAATTCATTTTACGCATATTCAATCACAGGTATTTTAAGAACCTGTGAAAAGTCCTATACTTTTAATCAGCACATGTACATTATTGTATGACCTGAACACATGGATTGAGTTTGATAAAAAGTTTTTGTGGAGTAATTTTATTTGGCGGGTTAGTGCCTTTAATGAACAAAACAAAGGAGTTTGAGTGTTGTATGTTAACTGGCTAGTTTTATGTCCTGACACAGGACATAACATTAAAACATTTCCAGACACAGCAAATATCAAACAAAATCGACAGTTTCAGTATTACTAAAAAATTAATGTTTCCTCTTATAGTCTCTGTGCCTTATGTAAATAGTGAAAATGCATTCCCTTTTCTATCAATTTACAGAGCTGTCCAAGTGTGAGAAGAAGACGTGTTGCCAGGGACATTCATACGACAGTGCCATCAAAAAGAGCAATGCTGAAGAGTTCAGTAGGGAGAGGATTTAGTGCCCGACTTGTCCCTTTTCTGGAAAGAATCGGTGTAAGGATCACGGGCACGGAACGACCATTATACACGGTCATCGACCGGCCATTATACGTTCGCGAATTTATATCAGGTTCGGTATATTTATCGCTGCCATTCTGCTATATGCCAATTAACATAACGCCAGTACTTAGATATATCCGCCGTATTGTTGCTGTCGGGCTATGGTGTTCAGGTTTTCCCATTGGCAACCACGTCGGTTAACTTCGGGTTACCAATGGCCACCGATGGTATCATTTGGTAACAACGAGGCCACCAAAACTACCTCGGGTGTAAAGTCGCGGGAAGATTGGTACCAACGTTACCGATGGTAACCTATGGTTACGAGAGTGTTTTCGTTTTTTTTCGGTTACCGATCGGAGGACCCTGAACGCACCCAATAATTGGCAATAGGTTATAGATCTATTATTATTAGTCTTCATAATACAATTGCATGTGCTATTATACTGAGGAAAAAAGTTTAGCAAGTTTTTTTAGATGAAATAATACTGTATGCAAGATATACCGACATTTTGGGACTTTACGGACTCCTACGTTCATTTATTCGTTACGTCATTAAGACGTTCGACAGTTATTGATGTGTGTTTAATAAAATAGTGTGTCTATGGCAGTAGTTTCTTGATTTTACAACCAAAAATGTATTTCCAGGGTGCAACAAAGAACTTGCTAAACTTTTTTCCCTCAGTATATTTGTCGGAGGTATTCAAATTTACCCAGAGGTGACGTTCCTTGCATCCACATACACCTGTGTCAATGACGTTCCTTGCATCCACTTACACCTCTGTCAATGACGTCCCTTGCATCCACATACACCTCTGTCAATGACGTTCCTTGCATCCACATACACTTCTGTCAATGACGTTCCCTGCATCCACATACAACTCTGTCAATGACGTTCCTTGCATCCACATACACCTCTGTCCTTGCATCCACATACACCTCTGTCCTTGCATCCACATACACCTCTGTCCTTGCATCCACATACACCTCTGTCAATGACGTTCGTTGCATCCACATACACCTCTGTCAATGTCTCAGCAAATTACAAGAATCTTGCAGAACGATGAAAATGAAAGATTACATGGTGTCACTAGTTTTTTTCTGACTCATCTTTATACGAAAGGTATAAGAAAAAGTATGGTGTAATGCGATAATTAAGTGAATAAATAGTTAATAATGCTCAGATTTATATTGCGTTAAAGTTCATACTTCTATGTATCACTCTGCCGTCAAAACATTCAAACTAAATACCACCATTACGTTTCCCATAGGGTTACAGTCAATCTCTACCCAGAGTACACTCGTTCCTCATTTGACTCTGTCAACGTCAAAGGAAGAACGGTCAGGTCATGTGATTATTCAAAAACGTTATGACGATGTTTATAATAAATCCTTTTGCGTGATCTGCAAAGATAAACTATAGACCTATATATTTTATTTTATTTTGGTAATTTTCTGCTATCGAGCATCGGTTTGAAATATTTACATATGAGGAGACCTAAGTACGTATTATTTTTTTAGTAAAATAGTGCCGATTGAAACTAAATTGTTTTCATGCATTATTTCAAATCTTAAAACATCTAACTTGCAGATGTTCTGAAAATTATATTTACACAAGAAATGAATAAGTTTCAGGAAAACATATTCCAATTTTACAGGTTTTACCAAAATCTTGTAAGTTAGTAGTTAGCAGAGATATATGCGAGTGCAAGGAACGATAACTCTGCGTAGAGAGTGTGTTACAGTATATAGCGTATGTGCTTACTTGCACTTTCCAAAATCTTACACTCTAAACAGGCAACATAGAATTGAAGTATTAACCCTAATAAATCAACAATTTCCAAAGTAATCTGTTTCGTCCGATTGTTTACCACCCAATCATACATGTTAAATGGAGTTATTGAAATATCGGTCACATAGAAACGTGACTAATCAGAAATAAAATCAGATGGATTTCGACCGAAAGAAGGTCACCGTGACCGATCTTGTAACGTTCGAAGCACAATGTGCACTTGCTATGATTGAACCATTCTTTACAGTTCAACAATTTTGCTTTCGACATTCGCTTATCAATCTATTAATAATCGTCATTGCCGTCGTCGACATCGCCGTTGCCACCACCATCAAAACCGACAACATATCAATAACACATTTATATACTCACGGTCAATGAAAATGCACCACAAAACAAATCATTTTAAGAACGTTAAAATTTAGTCATTTTGGACGATATATATAATCCATCTAACGAGTCGACATTTAACATGTCTGGAGTTAGCGCATTGTACAGTGGTGTTATGAAATGCATCTGCATTTCCGGTTTTCTTCAGTTACATCGCACACATCGCACAAAGAAATCATTTTCTCCAAAAAATGCATAGCATAATACTGTCAGACGTCAAACAATGAAAAGGCCAGTAAAACCAAACGGAATTTAATCCGAGACAGATAATGCAGCTTGAAATTTAGTGGAACATTTTTCTTTTCATAAGTATCCATAATAAACAATGTTAAATGAAAAGGTAAATAACACGCCCACCAAAAACCATGTGAGACAAACTCGGTGTCAAGGTTCAATACTTAAAAAAAATTAGAAAATATTGGTTCAGAAGTATAACTGTATCTGCCTTATCTTTCTTTTCAGGGTCACCCAGCACGACAGCAGCACGCTACATTGTTCTTTTGACGCTGGTTACCCACCTAGCGATTGGTTCCTGAAATGAACGGTGGACTGTCATGTGTTTAATTAAACTTTGTATATTACATTTTGATGACGAGATACTATATGTATAAGTCGAAATAAAATATCTGTTCTGTTCTGTTCTAAACGTTGGTGCCCTAAACGTTGCATCAACGTTTCTAAAATTGTCAACTGGAAATGTTTCGATAGAAAAAATATGAATAAATTAATCAACAAATATGTTAGTTTTATCTTTTAATGTGCTTACATTTAATAATACTTCATAACAAACACAATGTCTTATCCTTAGGAAAATCTGAAAGTAAAGTATAATTGCGCATGTGCGAGTAAATAACTTCCGTGCTGCCGCGTTCTTTGTACCTGTCATAGAAATAAGGGTTAGTAAAACTGTCTTTTATTTTGAATCGGAGTTTAACCCTTTCGCTGCCAGAGTCAAAAATATTGATTTTACGACCAGTATACGCCCTGATCAGCATGCACACTATGCAGGCTGGTTGGGTTTACAAAGTTAACCACAGTAAGACTGTTTTCCAAAACACTTTTTACATAAAACTATTGCCAGAAGATTCAAATTCAAATTTTAGCAGACGTCATTTGGAATTTGACGGCGAAAGGGTTAAGAGCAGGAGTGCGATTTGCAAAACAATGAGTCTTAAAACTGCACCAGGCTTCCTGTGTAAGCAAAATGTGTTCACAACATAAATGAGCCATCATATATATTGGTTAAAGTGACACACGGAAATCTTGAGTTTTTAAAAACTGGCGGCGTCCCGAAAGTTTTTCTACATAAATCATTAATATTAATTATATAACAATTGCATGAACAAATTGTTTTTGCATGTTACTAACTGTTGATTGCACTTAAACTTGAATTTAAATATATTTAAGCAGATTTAGTCAAAATGATACTAGATTAATAAATCGAGAGGCTAATTTTAATGTTTGATAAATACTTCAAGATTGCCATATGTCGTTATAGGTGCGTCCATCCATATGTCGTTATAGGTGCGTCCATCCATTTGTCGTTATAGGTGCGTCCATCCATATGTCGTTATAGGTGCGTCCATCCATTTGTCGTTATAGGTGCGTCCATCCATTTGTCGTTATAGGTGCGTCCATCCATATGTCGTTATAGGTGCGGTGCGTCCATCCATATGTCGTTATAGGTGCGTCCATCCATATGTCGTTATAGGTGCGTCCATCCATTTGTCGTTTTTGAAGCTAAACTGCCAACTTAAAAGCAACGAATGTTTCTTCATCAGCCTTGCTACAAATATCAGGCTTGTGCTTCTAAATTCAAAATTCCTAAGTACCCAACTCAATATTCTCATTGTTTTGTGTATTTCATGCATTTGTCGTTTTTGAAGCTAAACTGCCAACTTAAAAGCAACGAATATTTCTTCATCAACCTTGCTACAAATATCAGGCTTGTGCTTCTAAATTCAAAATTCCTAAGTACCCAACTCAATATTCTCATTGTTTTGTGTATTTCATGCTTGATTTGAAGAGATACGTTTGAACTGCAAAATAACGAGTTAAAATTGTCTGTTCTGGTTGCATGAACACATTTTAAAGCTTTCAAATCGATTTGTTTTCTTAAAAATAAATTATAACGGGTATATAATTGGGTACATAGGATTGTGTTAAGTACTTCGAATTAGTGCAGCTTTCGATGTTCTTAATTTTAAAATAATTTCGACATCATTACTACTACAAATGCGTTTGCAAAAACATTTTTCGAAATATTTAAAGTTAACGCTGAATTGCAGTTGCTTGCATTTCGATCGATATTCAATTAAAAGTGGGGTAATTTAGAATTATCCATGTTTCATTTTAGTAATATGACAGAACATCTGCAATAAATGGGCCAAACTTTTATCATTTTTTATATTATTGTAGTAATTAAAAATTAATGTAAATGTATGAAGATAAAACTATTTACAAATAAGGGATGATATGGTAGTAATATAAACTATGTGCACATGTAAATCAACAAGCGCCCGTGAATGGGTGTGTAAACAAGTATATATATATATAAAATTCGATTTGTCAGCATGCTTGTTTCCGGAGTCCAACTCCAAAAATGTTAATGGTATTTATATCCGTATGAATCTAAGTGTGTAGAAGTTTTGATATGAATTATTTTGCAACACTTACAAGATAATTCGTGTCTCACCGCTGCAGGTTCGTATCCCACGTGGAGCTCAGATCCGATTATTACGGATAGTGGGAGGTATACAGTACTGGTTCCCCCAGGATTTAATCTAGCGGATCGTCTGCATCCAACTCTAAAATTGACCGGCATACATAGCTTAAAATGCGAATATCTCCAAAACCATTTAGCTCGAAAATAAGGAAATATATCCATCCGTCGGCGCTGGTACTTGCTCATATCTCTGAAACTGTTCAAAGGAATTCAGTGAACTTTACACATGTATTCACTGTGCTATAAAATAAAATAAAGACAAATTACATAAGTCTGGAAATATGCAATTTAGCAGGAGTATGCCCCTTATCATATCAAAGAATACCTTAAAATTCACACATTTACCTCATTTACTTTAGTTTCCCAATAAATAATAAATAAACAAGTCGTTAGTCTAGCGCGCAGACTTTCGACGACTCGTGTTCTTATATAAACTATTCAAAATTTGCTAAGGATCACTTTTATTCTTCCATATAATTTTATTAGAAATTAATGCACAAAACGATATTAATTTCATTGATACTTAAACAATTCCGCAATTTGAATCAAGTTATGAGATCACATGACCATACACTGCCCTAAAATAGAAATAGTGCTTATTATTTCAGCAAGAACTTTAGACAGCAAAAAAGTGATCCTTAGCAAATTTTGGGTAGTATATGTCAAATGTTGTTTTTTTTCCTTTGCGAACATAACCCAACAAACATTCAATGAATCTTCATGAAACTAGGTACGCTTATCTACCTTTCTTGTTAGTTCATCAGTTTAATACGTTAAGATAAACAAGAGGTCCAAATGGCCCTCAGTCGCTCACCTGGGAATTTTTGCAAAGAGGACAAAGGAGTTAACAAGTGCAATTGATTATTAGATTGAAAACTTTGTACGACATAAGGTAAACTTGCAAAACATATATGGGGAGGGGCCAAATTAGACCCCAGGGTCAACATTTGAACAAAATTTGTAAAGGAATATAATCTGATAATAAATTCAAAATATCAAACCTTTAGCTTTGTAGTTTCAGAGAAGTTTTTTAAGTTTTCCCCTATATCAGTCTATGTAAAACTGTAAACCCTGGGGCTGGGACAAATTTGACAATAGGGTCACCATTTTAATAATTTTGGCAGAGGATAATAAGCTGATGATAAATGCAAAATATTAAATTTTTGGCTCTTATAGTTTCAGAGAAGAATATTTTTGTAATTTTTCCCTATATAAATCTCAATGTAAAACTGACACCTGAGGCAGGGCAAATTTTGAAGCTGATAAATAAAAAATATTAAAACTTTATCTTTTATAGTTTCAGACAAGAAACTACAAAGAAGATCCCTATAACTCTATGTAGCACTGATTCAACAAGGGCCCAAGAGATAAAAAAAAAAGAAGAAAGAAAAAAAAAAAGAAAAGATAAAAAAAAAAAGATAAAAAAAACAAACAAAAAAATTCATGAAAAATAAAAAAAAACATGCCTCCAGTGACATTTGAACCCACGACCCCTGTGGTTTTCAGTGTACATTACCAAATATTGCAAAAGGGCCATGACTCCGATGTTGATGGTTCGATCTGGCTGGTTTTCAAACTCCTCCGAGCTCTCATTGATATCAACAATCTGGCCACGTTTGGGAAAGATCGTATACAAAATGAAGGTGTTCACGCGGTTGAAAATGGCATTTTTCAATAATTGAAGGGCACATAACTCTTGTGTTTTGGTCCGATATAGCTGATTTTCGATCTTGTCCGAGCTTTCATTGATATTAACAATCTGTTTAAGTTTGGTAAAGATAGGATGGAAAATGAAGGCCCCATCGTCTTAACTAGGCAAATACAGTATTTTTAACTAAATCCATATATGGTAATGTCGCATTGATCTAATTTGTATAACTTTGGAAGGCACTGTCAAAATTGTTCAAGCGGTTTCTGAGGAGATGTCGTTTACAAATGCCTCATATAAGTCTATGTAAAACATGTAAAATATGTAAAATCTCTATATACAAAGTTTGGAACCCCAGGGCACAGCCATTTTTTTACCCTAGGAACTTCGTTTGTATAAGTTTTGTAGTCTAAGAGTTGGCAATTATTTATAAATAAAAACTGGCAAAATCTATTCAGCGGTTCTTGAGAAGCAGATTTTTTAAGGTTTTGACCATATATGGTACTGGCAGCCAGTTTCGGCCATCTTGGATGTCGCATTGGCCTAATTTGTACAACTTTGGAAGGCATTGACCTCAGAATTGTCCACGTGAAATATGGTCTAAATTGGTCAAGTTGATTCTGAGAAGATGTCGTTTACAAATGCCCTATATAAGCCTATGTAAAACGTGTAAAATCTCCATATACAAACTTTGGAACTCCGGGGCACCGGGTATGGTAATGGAACTCCGGGGCACAGCCATTTTTGACCCCATATATGATAATGGTGGCCATCTTGGATGTTGCATTGACCTAATTTGTACAAGTTTGGAAGGCATTGACCTCAGAATCGTCCGCGTGAAATATGGTCAAAATTGGTCAAGCAGTGTCTGAGGAGATGTCTATGTAAACATGTAAAATCTCCATAGTAACAAACTTTGGAACCCAGGGCACAGCCATTTTTGACCCTAGGAACTTCGTTTGTACACTTTTTTATTTTAGGAGTCGGCGATCATTTATAAACAAAACTTCCAAAATATGTGCAGCGGTTCTTGAGAAGATTTTGTAAGGTTTTGATCATATATGGTAATGGCTGACATCTTGGATGTCGCTTTGACCTAATTGTAAATATTTTGGAATACTTTGACCTCAGTATCATTCATGTGAAATTTGATCAAAATTGTCTAAGGAGAAGTTGTTTGACCAAGAGCTAGCAGACGACGGACGGACGACGGACAAGTGGACACGATAGCTCACTTTGAGCCTTCGGCTCAGGTGAGCTAAAAAGATAAACCAACTATGGTAAAATGTATTTGTTGTATACAACTCTTCAATGCCAATACACGTTGCCACATGTCAAATCACTACGACTGACTGCACATTTGCAGCCTCTGTATATGTGTTGGGTTGTCATTCCCGAGTAAAACTTTCTTTGCGGAGGTTAACCACTGGGTATGAACTCAGTCAATACAGAAAACACGTCTCTACGAAAACCAAAAATATAACTCTATAGCATCGTTGAGACACTGTGACAGATTGTCGATATCACAGTGTCTCCACGATGCTAAAGACTTATATAGTCGGTTTTCGTAGAGACGCGTTTTCTGTATTCAGTCCTACAGAAATGCCCAGAAAAGTTACTCAACCAGGTCGTGTTAATAAACAGTCAATTACTGTTACATACTCAGCAGGGTCCATTGTTAAGTACTTGTTAATAAACACAGCACTGAGCAACACTGATCAAAGATATCAGGTTTGCACTGTGGAGGGAGAGTGATAAGACAACAATAAATTCGAAGTTTGTGGTTTGTAAAACTGCATGTATAAAGAAAAATCACAATACTGTTTTAATGTATGAAATTTAATTGATAAAATGTATAACATATTAATGAACATTTTTAATTAATTATGAATGCCAAATAGAGCTATTTCCTATAATATAACATACTTAATCAATGGTTTGAATGAATCTCACTTGTTTATACTATTTCTGTATTGACTTGATATACCGTCAGTTTTAATTTACAAAACTGTATTAAATATATGACATATTCACTGTTGTAATACACTTTAAATTCATATACAAACATTTCTTAATGTTCTATTTAAAAAAAAACACTTACGTTTTTACCTAAAAATAGTGTAAACATCAACCCCAATAAATATGGGAAAAACACTTGACATTTTTTAGTTTTGAACAAATAATAGTAGAAACTAGTTAATAGTATGCAAGAAATAACATCATAGAGTTATAATACATCATGCATGTCAAAATTCAGAGAGAAGCTGTTAAACAACAGTATTGTAATACTTAAAATTTTCATATCTTAAAAACACTTGTTACTAAAGAATACCGCATTTCATGACTGACATTGTTAGATTAATATAACATTGTTTTTGATAAACATGATTCTAAGTATAGGATAGCGCATGAGTTTTGCACGTGTACTGGGAGATAATCGTCCGTACACGTGCAAGACTCATGCTCTATTGTATTTATACCACAATAACTAACATATGCTGTGTATATCCTCGGGTATTACACGATTTAGGCTATTGTGGTATAAATATTACTTATATTAACACTGTCATAACGCCATTGATATATTAGAAATGTTTGTTATAAAATTGTTTAAAATTGTGCTCAAGAGTCATATATGACTTATTGCATAATATGTATGTACTTTGTAAGGTTTATTTGGGATGGCCTCGACCCAAATAGACCTATGACGAGGCTAATAAAAGTTCTTCTAACCCTTTCTTCTAACCCATCCAAAATAGTATGTTTCTGTATATTTAAACGGACACACGCAATCTTGATTTTTTTTAAATCTCACGGCGTCCCGTTAGTTTTCAACATAACTTGTATATGTGCAATCATAAATATTTATTAATCGAATAGTTCAAACCAAATTGTTTTTACATATTACGAACTTTTGATCATATTGCACCAATAATATATTATACAATTTGGTAGAATAGTGAAGGAAACTGAAACTCATTTTTTATTTATTTATACGCAAGCAGTTTTAAGTCAAAATGTGGCCGGAATAATAAATGGAGGTGCTGATTTTAACGCTTCAATACAGCTCAAGATTGCCATGTGTCCCTTTAAGTGTGTGGATTAAACATTCATGTAGGGGCACGGTATATGGTGACTATATACAACATGTACATATCCTTAATCAGAAAATTATTTCTAGTATTCTGTACAAATAATGAATCCAGTTTACAAATATCAGGGACTGTAGATAGATACATATTAAACAGGTTCTTCAACTATATAAAACATAAAATTACGCTTGACTGAAATATGTAACAAATCTAATATAAACATGTAATTGTATGTGTGTTAACTCGACTAGAATTTTAATTCAAAGTTGAATGCAGGAGACAATTTAAAGTACAATATAACATATAAACAATGTGACTAGCATCATGTTATTGGTACTGTACATTTTTGCATGTGTCATCGGACTATCATAACAAATAATCACAAGTTCACCTCTACATTATTGAACTACATGAACTACAAAGGTAGGGCGGTCTATGCTCTACAGTCAGCTCTACATTCAGCTTAACACAGACCACTGATGACTTGAAAATGACTGTGCTTTACTTTGGCATTTTCAGACTTTTACATAAATTCTATACAGAATGATATGTTCGTCCATTTTAACGCTTTGGATTGAAGTCAACAGTCGTTTTCTCCGAGTTCCGCTTTGAGGTGTATTATCTAAACGTCGCTTCAACCTTGTCGGTAGTGACGTCACATCAGGCAGAAAAGTCATACTCTACCTCTCCGCACACACTCTTTTTCAAACAAGAACTTTCTAGGAAGTGCGGTAGAGGTGCATCATGAACTCCAGCTGTATCTATTTACTCTGTTTGCAGCTGCATCAAATCCTCAAGTCTTTCTAAAGCAGACTGCAATGACAACCATTTCCGTGGATCGCTGGTTCTGTACCCACACTTTTGAGTTAGATCCACTCTCTTTGCAAATAGTGATGGTTCCCTCTCTCTCTCTCTCTCTCTCTATCTCTCTCTCTCTCTCTCTCCAGGATACATATATAAAGTTACAAAACCAAGCACATACATTTTGGAAAAAAATGATTAAAAACAAAAATTAATAACTGAATTAATAAAAACCAACACGTTTATAGTATTAATTCGTTTATGTTTTTGCTTTTAAAGATTTTTCCGAAATATATGTGTTTGTTTTTGTAACTCTATGTATGTATCCTGAAGAAGGCGATAAAAGCCGAAAGTGTTCGATATAATTGTGTTGGTTTAAGCACTGTTTGGTTGATAATTTGTCTTTAAGTTATATAGTCATTCAGTCTTTTGTTTTCAAAGTAGACATGGTAGATTATCAAAACAAATTTCTCAATAAACTTAATAAAAAGTATATATATATATTCTTATCATTGCACTTTCTGTAGCATCATCTGGCAGTTTTGGGTGAATTTCCTAAAACAATACATCCATACTATCTGCTTCATTAGATAAGATTGACTACACTGACCTGCATTACAGTACTGCTATAGAGCAATATAAACCTGGTACCAGGTGGTGCAATAAATAATGGTCAGGCTTAAGCTATCAGTTAACTGTTATAATAATTAGACCTCATGCTGAGCACACAAAGGGGAAAAAGCCTGGTATTCTGGGCAAATCTGTAGGACTGTATTGAATGAGTTTATACCCAGTGTTAACACTAACTCCACAAATTGTATTTGTTTGAATGTGGTTTTACGTCATTTAGCCTCATGTTATCCCATTTAGCCTTGGTAGAAGAACTGTTGTATACATCCCGACTTCCGTGAGAATCGACGCTTACTCACTTGACGTCGGATTTTATCTCCAAACAAATATTAAACAATTAATATCTTGTAGAACATAGTTGTATATCACAATTAATATAATTGTTAAAGCGTCAACAACAATATATTATATGTGTTTAATATTGTTATATTTTCATGTCCTGAAGCTAGGCGGTGAAATTCCAGAACCTTTTTGAAGTTCTATACTCAGACATGGTTAAAAAGAAAGCATAACACACTATTTAAATAAATATTTGTTTCCGTATGCTTGCAAAACATGTAAATAAATAACATAAACAGTTGTAACACGTATATCGTATACAAATACAACTCGACATTTTACATAAACAAACGAACACTGTATATATTAAATAGACTTAGGATCTGACAAGTGAACAAAAAAAATCAAATCTACCGTGGGGAATAAATATGATGGCAAGTTAGGGGTCAGCTCATTAACTTCTTCGCATCGCTTTTTCACTCCTTCGTACGTAAACGAAGACAGTCTGAAGCGAATTTCGTGGTTTTGGCCCCAACTAGCCACCATAGTAACGGAGCTTACTCGCTGAGACTAAATGGGAGCATAACTGAAGCAGTGGAGCTTGTATAACTGAAGCAGTGGAGTTTGTATAACTGAAGCAGTGGAGTTTGTATAACTGAAGCAGTGGAGCTTGTATAACTGAAGCAGTGGAGTTTGTATAACTGAAGCAGTGGGGCTTGTATAACTGAAGCAGTGGAATTTGTATAACTGAAGCAGTGGAGCTTGTATAACTGAAGCAGTGGAGCTTGTATAACTGAAGCAGTGGAGTTTGTATAACTGAAGCAGTGGAGTTTGTATAACTGAAGCAGTGGAGCTTGTATAACTGAAGCATAGTAGCTTGTATAACTGAAGCAGTGTAGCTTGTATAACTGAAGCAGTGGAGCTTGTATAACTGAAGCAGTGGAGCTTGTATAACTGAAGAGGGTGGATTTTGTATAACTGAAGCAATGTAGCTTGTATAACTGAAGCAGTGGAATTTGTATAACTGAAGCAGTGGAGCTTGTATAACTGAAGCAGTGGAGTTTGTATAACTGAAGCAGTGGAGCTTGTATAACTAGAGTCATGGAGCTTGTATAACTGAAGCAGTGGAGCTTGTATAACTGAAGCAGTGGAGTTTGTATAACTGGAGACATGGAGCTTGTATAACTGAAGCAGTGGAGCTTGTATAACTGAAGCAATGGAGCTTGTATAACTGAAGCAGTGGAGCTTGTATAACTAGAGACATGGAGCTTGTATAACTGAAGCAATGGAGCTTGTATAACTGAAGCAGTGGAGCTTGTATAACTAGAGACATGGAGCTTGTATAACTGAAGCAGTGGAGCTTGTATAACTGAAGCAGTGGAGTTTGTATAACTGAAGCAATGGAGCTTGTATAACTGAAGCAGTGGAGCTTGTATAACTAGAGACATGGAGCTTGTATAACTGAAGCAGTGGAGCTTGTATAACTGAAGCAGCGGAGTTTGTATAACTGAAGCAATGGAGCTTGTATAACTGAAGCAATGGAGCATGTATAACTGAAGCAGTGGAGCTTGTTTAACTGAAGCAGTGGAACTTGTATAACTGAAGCAGTAGAGCTTGTATAACTGAAGCAATGGAGCTTGTATAACTGAAGCAGTGGAGCTTGTATAACTGAAGCAGTGGAGCTTGTATAACTGAAGCGGTGGAGGTTGTATAACTGAAGCGGTGGAGTTTGTATAACTGAAGCGGTGGAGTTTGTATAACTGAAGCGGTGGAGTTTGTATAACTGAAGCGGTGGAGCTTGCATAACTGAAGAAGTGGAGCTTGTATAACTGAAGCAGTGGAGCTTGTATAACTGAAGCAGTGGAGCTTACATCAAACAGAAACATAAAGTATACAGAAAACGTCCCTATTGCAATATTAGATTTAAAGTTCTCCGGCCAAGTTTTGTTTCATAAACATGCTTATGTTTATTTAAATCGAAATCAATACACAACAATAGCTATTTACAATTCACCATGTTCACACAATGTAATATCTGTGAAAAAGCGAGGATACGATTTTATTTGATGACGTAGAAAACTTTGAACAGGGAAATTAATCCACAGATAAATGTATTCACCAGTTTTCTGGCAATAATTGTGCAGCTATACAATTCAGATTTACCTCATTTCGCCGTGTACTCACGCAGTGGTAAAAGTAGTATCTACGTCATGCAAATAATACTTATTTCACATATAACTTAGTAGCGGTTTTAAATATATGTTTCTCTCCAGGACTATCAAGAAATGTTCATATGATATTTAAGAGTTAAATTTGTTAATTGATAATACTACAAAAAGGGTGGCCACTCCCCTTTAAAATTCGATTGGGCCGGGCGTCATGACAGATATGTTCGCTACGCTTAATGTATACAACAGCTCCTCATCCTTTTTAGGCATTCTCCAATTCCAGTGTGAGAAGTATAAATGTGTCATGTTCTTAGACATGGTTTAGCAAACCAGCTGATATTATGGAAGATGGTAGCGTAAGTTGGCTTACTCAATGTTGTGACTCCCCTTCCCACAATAACAAACATATCATAGATTTATATACTCCTGTATATCCATGAACATATGTAAGGAAATAGTCCCAACTAACAAAGTATATACAAATAGTATTGTTAAAAAATCTATACGGTAACGAATAGTAATCATTTTACAAGACATATAATCATATTGACATGATATTACATGGCATCAATCGTATTGTAAATAAACATATCAGCATGTCTTGAGAGAGAAGTTATGTCTTTCAGATGGCACACTGCATCTTTGGCGTGGTATAACCGTCACAAGTCATCTTGTTGTGGTTTCATGTGTGGTGCAAGTCATCTGTGTGTGGATTCATGTGTGGCGCAAGTCATCTTTATGTGGTTTCATGTGTGGTGCAAGTCATCTTGATGTAGTTACATGTGTGTTCCATTCATCTTGGTTTGGTATCATATATGTCTGGTCTCGTGTGTGTCGCAAGGCAATCTTGCGTGTGGTTTCTTGTGTGTTACAAGTTCTTTTGGAGTGGTCTTATGTGTGTCACAAGTTGTCATTCTTGGCATGGTTTCATGTGTGTTGCAAGTCATGTTGACGTGGTTTCATTGTGTCTCATCTCAACCTAGTGTAATCTCATTTGTGTCGCAATGCATCTTGGCATGGTTTCAGTCGTACTGTAGTGGTTAAATGCGTGCCCCCGATCTGCTTGCCGCGTTCTCACGTGTGTCACATGTCATTTTGGCGTGCTCGCAGGTACGTCCTATCTTGTCTTGGTGTGTCTCAATTGTGTTCCGCGTCGTATTGGCGAACCAAAACACGTCTCAAGACATAGCTATAGTATAAAATGATTTGCCATGTATATAAACAAAAACAATAACGTGAACATATGTTTTATAAAATAAAATAAGTTTCACTGTTTGATATGACTACAACATACCCAAATAATGTAGATATATATTCTGTTTAAATAATACTGTATTTACAAATATATCAAGTACAACAAAATTCACTTGATGTACTTTACCACGCTGATGTTTAGATATTTGAGACATTAGTTCCCGCATTTAGTGAAGCATAAACAAGTAAAAATCACAATATACATAAACATTTCATAGATTGGTTTGCACTGAATCTATAAACTAGAAATACGCATACAATAAATATAATGTTTCTTTTCCTATAATCTAAAACTATCGTTTGTAGGTTTGACATTTGTCTAGGCTGACACATTATGCGCCGTTTCTGCTCTCATTGTCTACTAGTATGCGCTTTCGAGATATCTATACTCATTTGCAAAAGAAACTGGACACTTTGAAATTACTTTTTTTACACTCTATCCTCTTCATCAAGCGACAATCCCTTAATGATTCGACCTATTGGAAAACAAATGACAACATGATATTGGCAATGGAATGATGAAAACCATGGTACCAAACATGCATATTCATTTTGGAATTTGTCAATTTAATTCTAAAACAAGAAATATCACTGTAAGTGACAAATGCCCCCAAAGTCACCTTTGACCTCTAAGTATGACCTTGACCTTGGAGCCGCGGACCTGGATTTTGTGCGCGACATGTCTTTGGTTGTGGTGAGCACTTGTGCCAAGTTATTTGAAAATCCGTCTAGGCATGCAAAAGTTATTGAACGGACACAATTTGACCTTTGACCTCTAAGTGTGACCTTGACCTTGGGGCCACAGACCTGGATTTTGTGTGCGACACATCGTCTTGTTGTGGTGAGCACTTGTGCCAAGTTATTTGAAAATCCGTCCATGATTGCCAGAGTTATTGACCGGACACACAATTTGACTTTTGACCTCCAAGTGTGACCTTGACCTTAAAGACGTGGGTTTTGGGCGAGACACATCGTCTTGCTATGGTGATCACTTGTGCCAAGTTATTTAAAAATCCCTGCAGGGGTTGTGACGTTACGGTCCGGACACGAAATTGCGTACATGTTTTTGACTTATGAACTTCAAATGTGACCTTGACCTTTGAGGTACGGACCTGGGTTTTGCGCGCGACACATAGTTTTGTTATGGTGATCACTTGTACCAAGTTATTAAAAAGTCCCTGCAGGGGTTGTGACGTTACGGTCCGGACATGAAATTGTGTACCTGTTTTTGACCTATGAACTTCAAGTGTGACCTTGACCTTTGAGGTACGGACCTTGGTTTTGCACGCGACACATCGTCTTGTTATGGTGATGACTTGTGCCAAGTTATTTAAAAATCCCTGCAGGGGTTGTGACGTTACAGTCCGGACACGAAATTGCGTACCTGTTTTTGACCTATGAACTTCGTGACCTTGACCTTTGAGGTACGGACCTGGGTTTGCGCGCGACCCATCGTCTTGTTATGTTGGTCATTTATGCCAAGTGAATTAAAAATCCATGAAGGGGTTTTGAAGGTACAGTCCGGACACGAACTGCGGATTTACGGACGGACGGACGGACGGACAGACAAACGGACGGACGGTGCGATTACTATTTTGGGGGCAAAACTCAGTGTCCACTTTCTTTTGCAATGGAGTGTATTATATTAATTTACAATTTCCTTACTGTTTAAAACATACGAAGATCGTCATCAAAGCTGTCCAGTCCAAAATCTAACTTATCTAAAGCAGATAAAGTATTCAGGAAAGAGTTATCAATGGCATTGTTATTTGTGTTTTCTGTAGTTTCTACATTTATATTAGCATGTATTGGTTCGTTAACTCTATCAACACGTCCTAAAATGTCTTGATCGCGCGAAAAAAACCCGTTACTGTCGTCCTGTATGTCTTTGGTCATTTGTGGTAATGGGTTTCCGAACAGGCGCTGAATATCCATCATTGACCCATCCGGCTTTTCTGATGCAAGAACCCCTTGACCTTCACCGAACCATTGCAAATCGTCTTTAACAGGAATCTGTTTGGATGATACCTTGATGTTTTCTGGTGTGGGTATTGCAGGAGGGTGGTTTAATGTCCAAGCTGATCTACCTTGTCCCATAACACCAGCTCCTAACGTGTGCGCGTCTATTCCGAGTGCAGCAAATGCATCTTCACCTAATATATTTGACCTATCGTCATCATCAAATTCTTGCTGAGTTGAATGAGGATTTATAGGGAAAACTGGTATGCTTTCCTGCGGTGAGTGTCTTTGGAATATTGAAGCTCGTTGATTTTCTCCAGCTATCCCTCCTGTAAACATGTTTCTGCCAAGCAGTTCCAATCCGTCAATGGAATTAAGAGCACCGGTCGAGACATTGTCAACAATCATATTTATCGGTGAATGGGTCTGATCCATTGAACCACCTGGTGCTGAAAACATTGATGTTTGAAAGTTTATGTCACCTTTACTAAAGGTTGACCTAGGTTCGAAAGAACCGTGTAGACTAGCAGCAGATCCGTGTGTCAAACTATTCTGGTCATAGTCTTTATACTTCGAGTGTGACTCCCCGCCAATTCCAACAATCACATTATTGGCAATTGTATCTAACGCATCAGAATGTTTACCTTTTGCAGAATCATCTTCATCATCCTCGTCAGCACTACTATGTCCAATGTTATTATTATTAATTTGTATCGTTCCCAATACTCCAATGCCTCCGAGTTGATTTACAGACGTTATTACAGGATTGCGTGTTCTTTTTATATCCACTGCATCCAAAATCTGTCCAGTCAAAGAGTGCTTCATTCCTTTGAATCCATTGTTTTGTTCCTGCTTAGCTTCAGCTAAGGTCTGAATGAGTCCGCCAGCCGCCATGACATTAGGCATCATTCTCTGGGTACGTGGAAATGCAGCAATACCAACCCTTCCCACGTTCAGGTTGAAATCGCCATCCCGGTCCCCTCGATCATCTCGTTTAAAATGATCAGCATCGTCTCTACGATCAAAACGGTCTCCTCGTTCGTCACGCTCAAACATGTCGGAATCGAAACCAAGATCAAAACGATCCCTTCCCAGGTTCAGATTGAAATCGCCATCCCGGTCCCCTCGATCATCTCGTTTAAAATGATCAGCATCGTCTCTACGATCAAAACGGTCTCCTCGTTCGTCACGCTGAAACATGTCGGAATCGAAACCAAGATCAAAACGATCATCAAAGCTGTTATCATTATCCATAAAGTCATCAAAATCTCTCACACCATTTGTATCACTATCGAACATATCATTAATATCATCATCGTCTTCCCAGTTGTCATCTCTAATGTTATTTCGAAAGTCGACTCTGCGTTGAGCCAGTGGAAATCGATTTATTTGGGCTCTTGGACTCTCTGGATGCGGGTTACCAACGCTTTGAATAGGGTTTTGACCTAGAAAACCGGCATTTCCGGCAAACTGCTGCTGATTTGGTAACTGTCTGCTTTGACTGCCGTAGGTACGAAATGACAATTGTTGTCTGCCGACATTAGGCATTCTGTAGCCTGTCTGTCTCCTGTTTCCCAAAATACCTCCGATTACTTGGGGTCTGATCCAGTTTCTAGCTTGAACATTACGTAATATCTGAATATTGCGATTTTTTCGCATACTTCTTGCCTTAGCAAGATTCGACATTATTTGAACTTTTTGAGCAAAGTGTGCATTTCTGGACCCTTGAAGAATTTGTCTCCGTTGATTCTTCAAATGCGCATGCGTCATCATGGGCACAGCGATTTTGACCCAATGACCTGTTCTTGGATTATAGACCTTTCGTATCATCACCAAGTTATTTCGTAGCGGTGGGACTAAGCTCCCAACAGAAGGAATTGTGTGACCACCAAAATGTCCAAATTGTACACGTTTTGGACCCAGATGCTTCATGATCATGTGAGACAGACCCGGAACCACCATACACGCAGAGACGATAACCAGCAGCATCACTCTTATCATTATATTGGACTCCATGTCCAGTCACACCAACTGAAATAAAGGAATTATAGATTAACAATATATAAATCCGATCAAATGAACTGTTCATTCGAATGTTTCATCATAGCACATGTTTCAATGCGTATTTTTGTTTATCATGTGTGTGTTGAAAGCACATGGCAAATAAGGAAAATCTTTGTTGTTTTTACAATGGTGTACTTCGAAATTTGGATGATGTTATAAGATGGCTTATTTTATTCAAAAAGGATGTCTCGTCTGCTCGCTGGATAACGACTTATTTCACATAAAAACAAAAGAATCTTTGAGTAAAACTGTACCAAACTTTTCGAATATAATGCGCACAATTTCTGCCATATACGTATTCCTTCTGATATTATTTTCACATTAATAACACTGAAATACTATCATGTACCATATTGTTGACATTGCTCATGCCTAAAATATGCACTTGGTTAAACATTTCGCTTGGCAATATCTCATCTATTTTTGATCTTTTATTTATCTTAGCAAAGGTGTACTTCGAAATTTGAATGATGTGATAAAATTGCATTATTTATTTAGAAATAATGTCTCGTCTGTCATCGCTGGATAAATGGCCTATTCTATGGACAAAATTATTTCACACTAACAAAATAACTTTGAGTAAACTGTACCAAACATTTCGGATTTCTAGGGCACACTTTCTGCTACATAAGTGTTCTTTCTGATATTATGTTCACATCAATAGTGTTGAATTACTGGCATGTACTATATATGATGTACATTGTTTATGCCTAAGATTTGCATTTTGTTGAAAATATCACTTGGTCATATCCCATCCATTTTGAATTTATTTTTTCAAAGGTGGCCGACCAATAGTTAAGATGACCGAATAAAAGAGCTTTTGATTTATTTTGGTTGCATCAATAGCTACTTCATTGCTGTAAACGTATTGTACAATTTAGAATATTTTGGATTGTTGATACGGTACCGTCAGCATTTAGTTTACGTTGCATGACTGTGATTAGGGCACCATCAGCATTTAGTTTACGTTGCATGTGCCATCAGCATTTAGTTTACGTTGCTTGACCTTGAGTAGGGTGACATCAGAAGTTTACGTTGCATGACTTTGATTAGGGCACAATCAGCATTTAGTTTACGTTGAATGACTGTGATTAGGGTAACATCAGTTGTTTACATTGCATGACGTTGATTAGGGCGCCATCAGCAGTTTACGTCGGATGACTTTGATTAGGGTGACATCAGCATTTAGTTTACGTTACATGACTGTGATGAGGGTGCCATCAGCATTTAGTTTACGTTACATGACTGTGATTAGGGTAACAGTAGTTTACGTTGCATGACGTTGATTAGGGCGCCATCAGCAGTTTAAGTTGCATGTCTTTGATTAGGGCAACATCAGCAGTTTACGTTATATGACGTTGATTAGGGCGCCATCAGCACTTAGTTTACGTTACATGACTTTAATTAGGGCGCCATCAGCATTTAGTTTGCGTTGCATGACATTGATTAGGACACCATCACCATCAGTTAGTTTACGTTGCATGACTTTGATTAGGGTCCGATCAGCATATAGTTTACGTTGCATGACTTTGATTAGGGAAACATCAGCATATAGATTACGTTGCATGACTTTGATTAGGGCACCATCAACATTTAGTTTACGTTGCACGACTTTGATTAGGGCACCATCAGCATATAGTTTACGTTGCATGACTTTGAATAGGGCGTCATCAGCATTTAGTTTACGTTGCATGACTTTGATTAGCGTTACATGACTTTGATTAGGGCACCATCAGCATTTAGTTTACGTTGCATGACTTTGATTATGACACCATCAACATATAGTTTACGTTACATGACTTTGATTAGGGCACCATCAACATTTAGTTTACGTTGCACGACTTTGATTAGGGTAACATAAGTAGTTTACGTTACATGACTTTGATTAGGGCACCATCAACATTTAGTTTACGTTGCACGACTTTGATTAGGGTAACATCAGTAGTTTACGTTACATGACTTTGATTAGGGCACCATCAACATTTAGTTTACGTTGCACGACTTTGATTAGGGTAACATCAGTAGTTTACGTTGCATGGCTTTGATTAGGGCACCATCAACATTTAGTTTACGTTGCACGACTTTGATTAGGGTGACATCAGTAGTTTACGTTGCACGACTTTGTTTAGGGTAACATCAGTAGTTTACGTTGCATGACTTTGATTAGGGCACCATCAACATTTAGTTTACGTTGCACGACTTTGATTAGGGCACCATCAACATTTAGTTTACGTTGCATGACTTTGATTAGGGCACAATCAACATTTAGTTTACGTAACATGACGTTGATTAGGGCACCATCAACATTTAGTTTACGTTGCACGACTTTGATTAGGGTAACATCAGTAGTTTACGTTGCACGACTTTGATTAGGGTAACATCAGTAGTTTACGTTGCACGACTTTGATTAGGGTAACATCAGTAGTTTACGTTGCATGACTTTGATTAGGACACCATCAACATTTAGTTTACGTTGCACGACTTTGATTAGGGTAACATCAGTAGTTTACGTTGCACGACTTTGATTAGGGCACGATCAACATTTAGTTTACGTTGCACGACTTTGATTAGGGTAACATCAGTAGTTTACGTTGCACGACTTTGATTAGGGCACCATCAACATTTAGTTTACGTTACACGACTTTGATTAGGGTAACATCGGTAGTTTACGTTGCATGACTTTGATTAGGGCACCATCAACATTTAGTTTACGTTGCACGACTTTGATTAGAGTAACATCAGTAGTTTACGTTGCACGACTTTGATTAGGGCACCATCAACATTTAGTTTACGTTGCACGACTTTGATTAGGGCACCATCAACATTTAGTTTACGTTACATGACGTTGATTAGGGCACCATCAACATTTAGTTTACGTTACATGACGTTGATTAGGGTAATTTTGTAAATGTGTAGGAGCTACTTCATTGCGACCAAGTTGTGATGCCACAATAGTTGGCTCTATTGATTATTTATTTAAGTCAATTTGGAATGTCTTCGAAATGACCTTTCTTGAACATAAATTCGAATTCCACGATTCTTACGGATGGTGGGAGTTATACAGTACTGGTTCTATTCAAAATTCAATTTCTTTTATTTCTCTTCAGTAATTGGCTTTAGTTACCAACACCGATACAATCACCTGAGCGCTTACCCACGACATGAAGTCCGGATCAACTCCGTTATGGGTTAACATAAACATCATTTCTTGTTTAACCATTTTATGTATCTGGAAAGCGATTTTAACATGTGCGCGAGCGTGTTCGTATAATAAACTTCCATGTAAAGATACGTATTATATTGCCTCAGGCTCTTGTAACAAGTCGGTGGAAAATGTAAAGTTCCAAAAAAGCAATAATATTAATTGTAAACATTATTCGAAATCTCAATTTAATATGAAAATATAAACAAAGAATGACACGTGCCTACAAACTGAATACATATAACTGCCATTTGCTTTTAATTAAACATCTAATATCTACATCCAGACCTACAAGCATTGAACACGTATGCTAGTTACTACATACATTTATTAAAACAGGGAAAATTAGAAATTATATCCACAAAGTTGAAACAATATGTATTACCGTTATACAACTATGAATAAATCGTCATACCTCTTGCTTGCTTACATTGCCATTTTTACGAGTCAGTGTATTTATCTCTCTGTATTTACACTCAAGAGAAAACGCAACACGGGAATTTCCGCTATTGTATGTGTAATATGCTGCTGTTAATCGAATGGTACATGGCTACATTAGACCTTTTCTTTCTGAGAAAAAGACTAAAACAACACATAACACAGCTATTAGTATTCCTTCAAAGTTTCATTATTGACAGAGTACGCGTTTGGCTCAAACATGTGAGTAAACCTAGGATGCAAAATTGTGCAAACCCTTTACGTTAAATACAGTACTGAAATGGCTCAATTTTTCAGAGAGGAACTTCAACATTTATGAATTTCTTGATAAAAAAAGTGTACTGTGATTAAAACGTCTACATGTTGTGTCCTTTCTCTAACTAACTGCTACTTTTCTTTTACAAAACATCTTGGGATTTCTTTGGAATATTATGTGGAATTAAATGTGCAGTATATACAATATATAGCGGAAATTCCCGTGTTGCATGAGTGTATATATATATGGGTTCATGGCTACATTATAAATAAATATTTCCAGACAGTTACAATTCATGCTAACACGCAGCAATCTTGATTTTGAGTCTCGCGGCGTCCCGTTTGGAATTCAACAAACAAGATCGAATTTAGAAAAGCATGAGCATTTGAAAAATAAATATTGAATAGATTCAAGTAAAAATGGATACCTGTATTTATTATGAGATTTGAAAAATGTGTGTAAACACCGAGTCATACGCGAGTGTAGTTGTAAATTAGTTCTTCGACAGTGTGGTGAAAATGAACTATATATAAATGATACAGGCAGTTTAAATTGCGAATACAATTTAGCTCCTGCAATAAATATAGTAAATTAAATTCACATGATTTAAATATGTCTAATAATCTTTTGTTAATACTAAATAACTCATGCAATAGAGCCTTGTACGATATATTCTATATGCATTACCTCATGATTTCATGTATATGTATGAACTGAGTGAATACAAGATATGTATTGTATTGTATTGTTAGTTTTTCTACATAACTTACATATGTGTATTGTGTAGTTAGTTTTTCTACATAACTTACATATGTGTATTGTATTGTTAGTTTTTCTACATGACTTACATATGTGTATTGTATTGTTAGTTTTTCTACATAACTTACAGATGTGTATTGTAGTGTTAGTTTTTCTACATAACTTACATATGTGTATTGTATTGTTAGTTTTTCTACATAACTTAAATACGTTTATTGTAAATCATTTTAAATAATTATTGGAATATTTCAAATGACGTTTTGTTGTATATTGTTAATTGTTGATTATATTGCACCGGTAACACATTAAAATCTATGGTATAATGAAGAAGCAAAAATAAGTCTTAGCATTTTATATCTAATATTTAAATATATACAAGCAGGTTTTAAAGTAATAAGTGACACTAGATTAATAATTTCAGATGCTATACTTAAATCTCTGAGAAATACTTTAAGATTGCCGTGTTTCCCTTCAATATAATTATGTTCATATTTAAACTTGGCGTTGAGACATACAAGATGAAGATTTTATTTTTCAATCAGGAAATGATAAGAGTATGTGTCAAAACCTGTTTTAATATTTACAATCTAGAAATTCGTATTAATATAAATAATACTGTTTTAACTGAGTGTATATATAATTTGAATGTGACATGTATTTTCTGAACAGTTACTGTTCATCAGTTCATGCCTGGTCTAACCTGATGAGATAAATGCTTTTTTAGCTGTATTTATCTTGCGTTTATAAGGTGGACTAAATTGTCCCCAGGTGCTTATTTACGAAATTCATAGCCTGTCCATGCAGACACGTTTAATGGCGTTTTAAACTAATATGTGTACCATGGTTATGATACACATGCGGGCGATTAACAATGACTGCTCAGCTTTTAGCATATTATACGAGAATGTGTGTTAAGGCCGAAACATGTTTAGCTCGCCTCCACGAAGTGGCGGAGAGGTATTGCTATACCCCCGGCGTCAGCGTCAGCGGTGGCGTCTGTGTATGTATTTCCCCCACCGCCACAACGTTACAGTTTTTGGGGTTAGTTTTATGTAATGTATGTATTTTCATCAACTATGCATATTAGGCTGCTCATATTGGCCATACAGCTTCTTTGATACTGCTGAAGATAAATTGGGTAACAAGTATTAATATATCTATTTTTTTTCATCGGTTGTGGACTTACACTTTTTACACCAATATCAACGTTAAAGTTTTTGGGGCAAGTTTTTGTAATGCATATATTTCATCAAATAGCATAGTAGGCTGCTCATATTGGCCATACAGCTTCATTGATACATTAACATTGATATGCTGAAGATAAATTGGGTAAAACATATTTTTTTCACCGTTTGTGGACTTACACTTTTTACACCGATATCCACGTTAAAGATTTTGGAGTAACTTTTTTGTAATGTATATATTTCATCAAAGATCAGCAGAGCTTATGCCGTGGTGCGGCGTCCGTCGTCCGTCTGTCCGTCCGTCCGTCCGTCTGTAAACGTTTTCTTTTAGCGACTACTCCTCTGAAACTACACGGAATTTTTTAGAAATGTTGCTCTTGATGTCTAGTTCGTCCTAGCAAAATTTCAGGTCGGCTGAAAATTCAAGATGGCCGCCACATCTAAAAATATGTTTTTAAAAAAGAAGTTTGTAGCGACTACTTCTTAAAAACTGTAAGTGATATTGATATGGGACTTTTTCTAAAATGATCAGCATGACATGATGTTGATCCTTGTTGAAATTTAGTTTGATTCCACATTAAACATGGCCGCTAGGGGCCATCTTTGTTTACATAGAGTTATATAGTAAAAACTTGTAGCGACTACTCCTCTAAAACTACTTGACGGATTGTCATGACACTTCGCAGAAATATTACTCTTGATGTCTAGTTGATCCTAGCAAAATTTCAAGTCGGTCGGAAATTCAAGATGGCCACCATGGCTAAAAATAGATTTGAAAAAAATATACTTCTTGAAAATTATTAGTGATATTGATATAGGACTTTTTCTAAAATGATCAGCATTACATGATGTTGATCTTAGTCGTAAATTATTTTGATTCAACATTAAACATGGCCGCCAGTCGCCAACTTTGTTTACATAGAGTTTATATAGTACAAATTTGTAGCGACTACTCCTCTGAAACTACTCGACGGATTTTCATGAAATTTCACAGGAATGTTGCTATTGATGTCTTATTGATCCAAGCTAAATTTCAGGTTGGCCGACAATTCAAGAAGGCCGCCAAGGCTAAAAATATTTTTTTTAAAAACAAGTTTGTAGCGACCACTTCTTGAAAACTATAAGTGATATTGATATGGACTTTTTCTAAAATGATCAACATGATCTGATGTTGATCCTTGTCGAAAATTATTTTGATTCGACATCAAACATGGTCGCCAGTGACCATCTTTGTTTACATAGAGTTTGTATTATAAACATGTTTAGCGAATACTCCTCTGAAACTAGTTAACAGATTTTCATGAAAAAATCGCAGGAATGTTGATCTTGATGTCTAGTTGATCCTAGCAAAAAGTCAGGTCGGCCGAAAGTTCAAGATGGCCGCCACGGCTAAAAATAGATTGTTCAGAAACAAGTTTGTAGCAACTACTTCTTGAAAACTACAAGTGATAGTGATATGGGACTTTTTCTTAAATGATCAGTATGACATGATGTTAATCTTTGCCAAAAATTATTTTGATGCGACATTAAACTTGGCCGCCAGTGGCCATCTTTGTTTACATAGAGTTTGTATAGTAAACATTTCTAGCTACTACTCCTCTAGACGGATGGGCCGAGTGTTCAAGATGACCGCCACGGCTAAAAATAGATTTCATAAAAAAAGTTTGTAGCGACTACTTCTTGAAAACTGTAAGATTAGTGTAAGATTAGTGATATTTTTCTAAAATGATCTGCATGACATGATGTTGATCCCTGAAACCACGTTACCGATTTTTATGAAACTTTACAGGAATGCTGATCTAGCTATCAAAAACTATCAGTAGAGCTTCAAGGTCATTGACATCTTGTTTTTATTTCTTTTTCTATCTCTTAATATTTATATATATATATACACTTTAAGACAATAACTGAAACAAATACCCACATAACCTTACAACATAGGGGTTCAAAGGTAAACATTATTTTTCTTGGTCGGTGGACAATAATCACTTTATTATTTATTGTGATGTGTGTGTGCGGTCAGCTGGATCTCTGCTACATCAATAAAACTCCTCTTAAAAATCAATCATGACAACTACTAAACATTTCAGGCCATTCAAATAGTCTGTATGTTTAATTTTTACAACAATTACTGTTGTATGTATAATACTTTCACCTGTTAAAGTAACGCTACTAGCAATGACAGGGCAATGACACATATCTTAGGTGCACACTACATCTGGCAAGGGAAAAGTTACAATTAACAATTTGTTATTTCAGTTCTTTTACAGCTACCTAGTTTCTCGGCATACGTATAATATCTCTCTCAATGGTTAACTTTTATTTAGACATTTTATGAAGGCGAGCGTTGGGTGGTATTGGCACCTATTTCTGGTATTCTATGATATATATATGGTACGAAAGTAATAAAACCTTCGTGATTGGTTCTTTTTGGTTATTGCTAGTCTGATGACACGGCTGGTGCAATTGTTCGGAACCAATCACTTAAGTGCAATTTGTCATATTATGTTATTATTGTGAATGAAATTTATTTTCATATAGTCTCTTATAATTCTTTTAGAATGGCATAATTAAAATCATATGTAATGTTTTATTGTATATAATACTGTACTATGACGAGACTTTAATAAACTGTAAAACCTACATCGCGGCGTCCAACTTTCCAGGTTCGACAGGGTGACATGAACAACCAGATATAAATTGAAAATGGCATCTCGACATATATGATAATGATCCATTATTAATTTGTGTATCTGACTGACAGCTCACAAACACCAGCCGTAATTAGTTTGTTATAGGTCATGTAAATGTCAAAAGTGACATCATGGGTATACAGGTAGAGTATGTAGATCTATGGTGACATGCAGGTATTCTAATCAATTATAACGCCGTTGTCACAATTTAACAACCGTTAAAAGAGCACCGTTCGTAAGTTTGTTTGTTTGTTGTTTAACGCCATTTTCCAGCGAATTTTAGCGGTGGTGGAGGCAGACAACCCACTTATATTTGGGCGGAACCAGTACTGTATAACTCCCGCCATCCGTAAGAAACGACACTTCCTCATTTACTAGTTTAATGAGCATAAAAACAAATAACTCCGATTTTTATTCAGTGACATGTATACATGAACTTATGAATATTGCCCCAATTCTAATAGATTCCTGAATTTTAATAAAAGATACCTGTATTTAATTTAAATGTAACTATTGTGTAAAATATGCTATACAAGACCATTCAATTATATATGCAAATGAGACGAGACATTTCATTAGTTAATCATATTACCACTCAGGATTGCACTCTTCAAAACGAATTAAATTGTTTGCTCAATATGTACATTTGTAGAATAAAGGTTAAGAACATTACACTAAAATTATTTATATTATTTTTTATTATTCATATTATAACATACTATATTGACCATGTATATATAGCTAACAGTTTTAATAAGTGTGCTTTAAGTACTTGCATGTGTTACACAGAAAAATTATCGTGTTGGCTGTGCCAGAAAAGGACCGGAGTGCGTGTCTAAATTTCTTATGAATCAATATATGTTTTAGTATTATCATTCACAAGAAGCCCTGTCGTATTATATCATTACTCTCGTTTCATTTGCAAGATATGTATATTAATAACCCGAACTGTTGCGCTTGCATGGGCGACTGACATTTCTGTTTTGTCGGCCAAGAATTATCCAAGTATTTTGGAAGACAATTTTTAAGTATACTTGGTTAATTTGGGCAAATCAATTACATTCATGTTATACTGTGTGCATATCAAACTATTATCAATATATAGAATTCATCCTTTTTCAATTGCCAGTTTATGCGCAGAACATCTAAATCATGTTATTTATTTTTATACTTCTCATACGCTCTTACATCAAGAAAGTGTTTCAATAACTTGATATGAACACGCTGAATATCAGGGAAACATAAAACCCAGGACACAACCATAGTTTAAAATCGGTGCCACCATAATGTAAACTGCTTTGTCTCGTAAGTAGTATTGAGTCGTGTTACATCAAATTATGAGTTTAGTGAAAATAAAGCTTTCATCGCCTGTTGTGCTAACATGTCTGCATTTGATAAAATGAGCTATTAGCAAATAATGTGAGACCTAAATATGTGAGTTTATTAACATTTGTCAAATACTCCCGTTATAATGTACTTCTATATTTTCAGTTGTTGTTGCGTTTTCCATTTTCCATTAGTATATGCTAAAAGAAAAAAGAAACGCAACTCGAGAATTTCCGCTATATAATATATATTAAATACTGCACACTTAATTCCGCGTAATATTCCAGACAAATCTCAAGATGTTTTATTAAAAAGCAACTTATTAGACAAAGGACAAAACTTGCAGAATTTTACATCCTCTTGTTTGTTCACTTGCTTGAGCCAAACGCGTACTCTGTCAATAATGAAACTTTAAAGGGAAAGCATTTGGTGTGTAATGCGTGTTTTAGTATTTTATCCCGGAAAGGAAAGGTATAGTGTAGCCAGGTACCATTCAGTTAACACCAGCATAGTATACATACAGTATATAGCGGCAATTCCTGAGTCCGATCAAATGAACTGTTCATTCGAATGTTTCCACATGTTGCAATTTACAATGCAGTTTATAACGTGTGTGTTGAAAGCACATGGCAGATAAAGAAAATCTTTGCTGTTTTTACAATTGTGTACTTCGAAATTTGGATGATGTGATAAGATGGCTGATTATATTCAGAAAAGATGTCTCGTCTGCGCTCGCTGGATAAATGGACTATTTTATGGACCAATTTATTTTTCCTTAAATATCAATGAACTACTCCGTACAGTATTATAATGGGTTTGGGTACGATTACAATAGTACTTTATGATAAAGTAGTTTTCTTTTTACCAACTTATGCGCAAGTTTTAAACCGTACATTGTTCCCAAGTTAATGATTAGTTACTATATGCAAACATCTTTGTGTTGTTGTTGTTAAGGGTACAATAGCACAGATGCAGAATCCCTCAAGATTAAGCATAAATGCAATACTGAATTATTCCTCTTGATTGTATAGTAAATTGAAATAGTAGAAAAATATAATGTTTGTTATTCAAGTTCGTTATCATTTTTACATATATATACTTCAATAAAAATGTACATCGAATACAAAACAAAAAATCTCAAAGTTTTAAAGTCTCATATGAATTATTAATTATGCCGTATGTAACAAATACAAAATGTTTCAAGACAAAAAAACGTTTTTAAAAATCAAATAGGGTGGAACAAGAGGCAACATTTAGCGCATTATTAAATCTGACTCACAGTATGAAGCTTTTAATTATTTATAATTAGCTTATAGAACTCCATAATTCCTTCAGATCACCTACAGTCTCCTGAAACATAATTACAAAAAGTGTACATTGAGAATACAAATGAAACCTACTTACTTTTTTTGTAGCCGAAATGTTCTTTCGATACACCGGTACTCCTCAAACAATCCGGTCACAGGGTAATTTCATAATCATGCATACAAGAACACAATTTGAGTTATATATACGCATGCCGAAAGTGGATATCCTTGTATGACGGCGGCAACATTCTGAAAGTCTGGGACATAAAAATTCTGTGATACAGATGTGTCAAAATCCATTACCTTGGGTTATTCACGTGATCATAAAGACGTAATTAAGTGTAGTGATGAGAACTGTCTAGGAATTGAGTCTACACAGGGTGTCCTATAGGTACATTATTGCATTGTTATCAAACTGTCACCTGACCAGATTGTAAACAACAACAGGACCCGTCTATATTACGTATCTGAGTCCCTGACAACAAGAATAGTTAACTCACGCATGATAGGTTCTGGTAAAAGACTCATCAGGCAAGACACCTTCTATGTTAATATTATTTTTCTGATTTATTGACAAGTGATTAGTACTATCGCGTGATATGGTACTATTGTAGTAATATTCCACGTGACTGTGTACTTACACCTTTGGCTAAATATAAGATCAAATATAGCTAAATAACACAAAATCTATTATCAATGTATGGCTTTTGTTCAGTATGGGATTTTGATATTGCACATGTTTCAAAATATATTATGCATATATTTATATTGTCGTTCTACAAGGTTATCCACATTCTAAACCCAAACAAAACAAGTGGAATGTAAATAACTCGTATACACTAAACCAAATTGCTAAGTACCAACCTAAGAATATGTCAATAATATTCTCATTGTTTTGTGTATTTTGAGCTTGATTAGAGATACGGTTAAACTGAAAAATAACGAGTGTAAATCGTCTGCTCTGATTGCATGGACATATTTTAAAACTTTTAAGTCAATGTGTTTGTTTTAGAAATAAGTTATAACACATGTGGAGCGCTGTGGTCTAGTGGTAGAGCCTTGGACCCATGATCCAAAAGTCGTGGGTTCGATTCCCGTCATTGCCATAAGCGTTGTGTCCCTGAGCAAGACACTTTATCTGAATTGCTTAGTACTGGTTCTACCAGGAAGACATCGACAGTGATTCAAATAAGTTCATAGAGCTTTCGTTACAATCGACGTAAAATAAATAAGTTTAAACTAAGTTATAACACTTATAAACTGGGTATATAGGCTTTTATTAAGTACTTCGAATTAGTGAAGCTTTCGTTGTTCCTTATTCTAAAATATGCCAGTTAATGCGTTTGCAATTTTTTTTTTTAGAAATATTTAATGTTAACGCTGAATTACAGTTACTTGAATATTCAATCTAAAGGGAGGTAATTTAAGATTATCCATATTTGAATTTTTTTATAGACGGAAAATCTGCAATAAATGGGTCATATTTTTATGTTTTTTTGTGTTATTTCATACCAATTTTAAGAATGTTATATATTTAAGCGATCTTTGACTCATGAAGTTATGTGTTTTATCAGCACAGTTCATGTTTTCATATTAAGGGAGGGTAACTTTCAAAAGATGTAACAATTTAAACAAAAAAATAAATGTTTTACAAACTATGGGTCAAAACAAAATAGTTATCATATATCTATACTAAAATATATTTAAAATAAGAAAATTACTTAAGATACAAAAGTTGATACTTAGAAATTTTGTTCAGTTTAGAAGCTTACCCTTGACTTTAACACCATGTTTTGTCTGTTAATTGATTGTCAACAGCATTGTGAACGATGTATGTACATGAACACATGTCAATGTATCAAGGGCCATGACAGCAGGTAACTTGATATGTGATAATGTACGTTACCGTTACTTGTAAATAATATATAATGCACTGTTAATACGTTGGAAAGAATAGTGAAAGCACGCACTAGCTAATTGATTAATGCACTGTAATGATTTAGCGCATTTTGGTATTGTTGAAACAATAGAGGTGACACAGATGAGAATGACAACTCTCATGATTATTATGTATACGCTTTAAAGTTCACGGCATATTTATCATCGAGGTACTTATCACGCGTTAAAGTGTATCCTTTGATTAATCTGTACACTTTACCAATACAATTCAATATTTTGTATTAGGCAAAACATAATTACATGTGCATTGTCTTGCACGAGGCGGATTACAAAGCAATCATACTCACAAATAAACAAATACATGTATAGAGAAGAGTACATGCAGAATATACTAAACAAAGTATGAAAAGAGAAAGTCACTACGTTATAATATATTTTATATACCATTCTCGCAAAGCTACATGTATACACCGAACAATATTTATGGTTAGTCACCTTGTTTTTATGGATATAATTTGAAAACAAACGAGACATGAATTTAATTTAATAATATATCTTATGAAACAGTTCAAAACACATATTTGCTGATTATTTTATTGAAATTTCCAAATAATGCGTTTTAAAAAAATACCACGAGCAAAATAAATCAACAAGAATTGTTCAAAAACCAAGGTCACAATTTCAAAATGACGCCTTTTTCTGTGCCATTACTGTCTTATGTCATGGTGGCTGGTCCAAAGTAGCCACAAGTACAGCTATTCTATCTGGTGTATATTTAAAAAAAAAACTTATATACATTGGAATTCGGAACCGTGTGTGCTATATATGCAGTCAAGCACAAACACAATACCTCCACTAATTTCAAAACATCAATGTTTTTAAAACGGGGACATGAGTGCTCAGTTCGTGTAAACGGACATTTAAGTGAAATGCGTTTTAGGGGTAGAACATGCAGTGAGGCATAGGCAATGGAGATAATTCAGTATGTTCATTAATCCTTATTATTTCCAGTTCGGGAAGTACAGGTTCGGAAATTGGAATGTTCGAATCATGCTACCAGGTATGAGAAAATTGTTTGTGAAAATCTCCAATACAAGGAAAAAGGGGAAAATTACCAAGGCTATTTTTGCAGTTAGTGACTGTTGCAACGTGTGTGATAAGAATGATGAATGACGAATCTTTAGGTAGGAATACGGCAGTTGATAAAATAAAGAAGGAAATACAAAGCGCTGAAGGGTAATGACCTACTTAACATACTTTTGTAAGCATAAAAACACGCAGGATCGCGGAGATGAAGATGAGACTGAAAGTAGGTCTAACAAGCGTATAAGAAATGCAGCATGCACAGAACACAGTTAACCAAAATCACGCATACAAAATAAACAACAATTACCTGGCCCCATATTCTCGAAACTTTTGAGTTGAAATCTCAGACTCAAGCTCGACTATAACAAAATAAAATCTTACTAAACGGTCATGGAATAACCTATAACTTTAAACAAATCGAGATAATCATCAATTACAGATGTCCTGAAAGTTTTGGGAAGAAAAACAATCATTGAAAAAAGTTACAGCTAACTGAAATATATGAATTTTGAGCTTGAGCATACGATTTTAAATGAGACTTTAGCTGAGCCAATTTCGAGAATATGGGGCCAGGAAATATAGGACACCACAAACATAAACAAGGTTGATAATAGGGGTACCGTCTTGGAACGGTCAGTGGAGAAAAGGCCGCTGGGAAGATGGCATTTGAAATATAATGTTGTGAATTACGAGAGAGTTCTAAGGATGTTTTTGACGGTCAGCGTAGTTATTGGATAGATTGTAACAAGGAATTGAAGGTAAAATGTATAAGATCCGTGGTGACATAAAGAAAGAAGATACAGTTATGTTAAAGGATGTTTATTTGTATATTAAAACGTTAGCGATGGCAGCTGATCACCTCATTGGTAACTTTACATCCAACCTCGCCGAATTATGGATGAACTGAAGTCATGAGTAATTTTGACGACGAAAAACTGTATAATAAGTGTGTTCGTGCTCACAATGTGACAATTGTTGAGCTTTAGAAAAAGGAAATAACAAAGGTGGAAATAATAACTCGCGATCAAATGAGCGATAGATGGAGCGATAGATGGTTTGAGTAAATGTAACAAAGACATATAAAAATATCGGACAGGGAAAGTAGCATTCAAGGAGGTGAGTCAACCACAAAACACAGAAACAAACACGCAAACAAACAAGCTCATAATTCGGTGAAATTATATAGATGTCCCCTAATAACAACAGCCGTACCTTGGTAAAAACAAAGTCTTATACAAGAAATATAAAAAGATCGGACAGGTAAAGTAGCATTCAAGGAGGACAGTCAACCACAAAACACAGAAACAAACACGCAAACAGACAAACAAGAATACAAAAGCAATAATAAATGCAAACGACATCTCAAACACAAAAGGGTTGACAATAGGGCTAACGTCCCCCAGTGGCAAAACATTTCGAGCGAACAAATACTCAGCTAAAGGATAACACCAGGAGTCGTATACCATAAAGGAATATATTCTGTGTGAAAATATGAATTCAGCACTATATCGAATATAAAACCCTCAGGCTTTATGATACGCACCGACTTTACCTTGGAGCAAGTAATGACGTGATTTAAACAGATGAAGATGAAGGTCTTGACATGAATAATTGGCTTCAACAATATGTTGGTAATAACAGAATACGATGCTATTCAACAGCTGGAAACATGGTGTTTGAAAGAAGATGACGACGGTGCTGTACTGCTGCAAAGAAATCACAAATAATACTACCAAGTCCAAGGACAACTAAACATATTGGAAATGCCTTGGTATGATTTTGTAGTCAGGAGAACGGAGCCATATGAAATATTCATAGAACGAATAGCAATTGAGAGAAAGTTATGGATACATGTGATGGTTCCGTAATTGGCAGCATTTTATTTCATACACATGTTGCCAGAGCTTGCTGTACCAAGGTTTAAAGGTGTATCTGGAATTAGAAAGCCAACCATCCCTTGAGTAAATTCAGAATATGATCCTGAAACAACAAGAACATAACTGTGTATTTCAAATAATATAACAGAAATAACACTGAATGGAAACGGGGGACAATACTTATCTTAGAAAAGTAGATATAACAGTTGAAGAGGGCATGTAGTTTTTACAGAACACAGTCAGCCCAAAACACGCATTAAAACAACACCTGCAATGTTAATAAAACGCAAGGCATGTCACAAACACAAACGGAGTGACAACGGGACTACAACTATGAAACGGCCAGTGACAAAAATGCCGCTGATGGGTTAAACATGTGTCCCTTCTACCTAGATCGGTATATAAAGATTCTATATTTTGCAAAACTTTTGTAAAAAATACTTAGACACGTTTTAGTTTTTTCCAATTTCCCTATGTAATTCAATGTGATTCAGTGTGATTTACAAGACGTCATTACTTAAAAGTGATTTTGTTGACAAGGGACATTCAGTGTTTTAATTCATTTGCAGTAGAATAACACACGAGAGAACATACTTATTAAAATGTCCCGACGTTCCATCACATACGTAGACAAAAACAGAACGGCATGGGGCAAACTTTTTTACTTTAAAAGTCTCGGCCCCTCACACCCACCAGCACTTCACACACACCTAGACGAAACTGAAAGGCAGGGGATGCAATCTTATCAAATCTGCTGATTAAAACCTATACTGGCTCCCATTATACAGTTGTACCAGAATACCGTTTGTCTATTACCATAATTACACATGTGTGTGGGGGGTGGGTGGGGGGGGGGGGGAGAGGGGAGGAGGGAGGGTGGGGGGGGGGGGGGGGGTTATACGTCGCTTTTAACAATAGTGTAGAAGTAAGGTGTATGCAAAACTGTATAGTAATAATGTCTACAACGGTGCGGTTGCGTACTTGCAGAGCGTCCACCTCACATGCGGGAGGTCGTGAGTTGAATCTGCGACCGAGTAATACCAAAGATTTCATAAACATGGTACTGTTAGCTCTTTGCTTGACGCTTAGCGTATAAATGGTAGTTTTAGGACTGGTCGGTACGGTGTCAGGATAATGTGACCGCGTGGTGTTCCAAGGCATGTGTCTACCACATGGTATTCCAGCGTGGAAGCACTATAAAGTTCAACATAGATAGATACTTTTATTTCAAATTTCCAATAGGCTATAAAGCCCGTGAAGATACAAATACAAAGTATAACATGGTAGCAGTGCAGTAATTACTACATATACATGTATATATATATGAAAACGGTAAGTATATATTGTATCACAATATAACTTTCATAAGCCATTATGCAATCATGTGCAATTGAGAAGGTGTTAACAACTGTACATAGAGATTTACATATTATTCACAATTTCATTAATTCATATACACACGCACGCGCGCACGCGCGCGCACCGCACACGTACACTCGTTGTTTGAAAAAATACAGTTATATTCTATATAACAGTTCATTTCTTAATTTAAAAGCTTCATTAATAAATATACCTAATTTACGAATTCTAACTTTATTTGTTGAGTTAATTAATTCTATAAATTTAATCATGTTAGGACGTTTCCAAAAATATTTAGATATATATTGATTCCTTAACTCCGAAAATCGTTCACACTCTAATACAAAATGAAATTCATCTTCTAAAACTCTACAAAGATCACACGTTCTCTCGTTAACAGGTATTCTAATAGGTTTAACCCATCTGCCAGATTCAATTTTTAATCTATGAAATGAAACTCTTAGTTTTGTAATTGGTTGACAAAATTTGTACACACTTATATTTTCTAAATATGGCTGAATTTGAAAAATTGCAATACTGTTGTAGAAAACAGCATTGCTTGAGCTCTGCAACCTATGATTCCAATTTTGAATAAAATGATCATTTAGTCTTTGTTTAATAACGTTAATAAATATCTTTTCATTTCCAACTCCTTGTTGGATCCATACATAATAAAACCCTAGTGAAGCCAATAAATGTTTAACAACATATAGCTCACTGATATTTAACCCCCAAAATACATTCACACATACCCAGGCATGCACACACACATACACACAATGTATACATATACAGAGCTCTCACACTTTACCGACCAGTCCTAGATCTCCCCTTTTGTATGCTGAGCATCAATCAAGAGAGTTACTGGTACCATTTGTAAAAAGTATTTTGATATGACCCCAACGGGCATTGAACCTCCGACATCTCGCATTCGAGGCGGGCACTCTAACATAAGTGAATTCGTGGTCGAGAGGGTAAAGATGCTTTGAAACATTCTCGCCTCCCATCACTGTGGGTTCGAATCCCACTAGGAGCTCAACTTGTGAGAAAATGTCGATTTTTACGGATGGCGGGAGATGTGCCTTTCTTACATAAAGTTCATTTTGCATGGAGTTTGTGTATGTGTTTGCCAAATCACGGACAAGTTCGTATTTTTATGACAGATGTGTTCGTGGTAGAGGCAGATCGCGCCATTTTTCCTGGTTAAAACCAGTACTGTATACCTCCCGCCATCCGTAAGAAAATGTATGCATTAATAGAGTTAGTGATACTTTTGTATAAAACGTTACTTCACAAACAGAGATTGAGTTCCTCGAAGTAAACAAATAACAAAACAAACATTGAAAAATGCACAGAGTTGACAAAATGCATAGAGTTCAATAGGAAAACACAAGATAACTGTCATCTTGTTAAAGCTGGCTTTCTGGAATTTTTAATGAATGTCAAATGTTTAGCTTCTTCTCAAACATTAAGTTAGGACGATTGCACACATTTAAAAACGTTTACAGAATGTAATATTCGTAATGAAATTGATTATGAAAATATGAGTGCACACTTTCTTTTTTTACTCAGTATATGTATAGGTATACGAACTGTAAATATTGTAAAAACACATTTATTATTTGGCAGGTTTTGACCTTTAAATAAACAAGTAATATCCGAAAGTAATGCAAGTTCTATATTAGAGGAGTATCGTATTAATAAACGAATATTATTTAGACACTAGCTAGCAGTTTTTTTTTAAAGTTTAGCCGGCTAGCTATATTATGCAATTATTATATTTTATGCATATGTCATATATTTCATAGCATAATCGGGCGTCGTTGTGTTATGGTTAGTAGTATATACTGAAAGGAAAAAGAAAGAAACGCATGATCAAAAAAATGCCTATACTACACTATTATATACACCTTATTCACGCCTACTAGACTCCGCAACCGCCTCCAAAAAGAGGTGATAATACGAGGTTTCGGAGACACTTCCGATGCGGTTGAGGAGAGTAAATTGAAGCAGCAACGGTAAGTGTGAATTTAATATTTTCGTTTTTTTCGGCCCTAACTCGATCTTTTTCAAAAATCGGGGAATGTGGTACGATGTAGGAATGTTTTCTCTTCCTGTTTCATGTGTTGGTTTCGAAATATATTAAAAAATGTGGTCTGTAGGATTGTCATAAGTCAATCACGAGTGTAATTTTCTCAACTGGACATGGTTTTTACTCCGTTTTTCTGCCATTTTATGAGAAATCTGCCCACGAATGAGGTCTAGGACTTTGAAATCGCCTATCTTTCATCGTTCAATGAAAAAAATTCAATCGAATATAAATTGAAAAGTATTATGGTCATTTTTTATGAAGAGGCGGTGTCGGAGAGTAAGAGGCGGATTCGGAGAGTAAGAGGCGGTTTCGGAGACATAGATAAATAATATGTAAACGCTTGCAATTATTGTGAAAATTGTAGAATTCAATACGTTTCAATAAATGCCGTTTTTACTGTTTCGTCCAAGAATCACAAGTCAAATCACACTTGGTTTAGTCATGTCCTTTTTAGACCTTAGTCTATTCTTACGGAGATAGACGAGGAAGCCCGGTTGGGTTTGGAGGCTGAACAGAAGTTGCATTATATATATAATATACCTCGAAAGAACACATTTATAAATCCGAGTCTGCTTCCTATAGTTTTCAGATGTCTTCGTTGTTTCCAGTATTAATTATGTTATATCCAGGAAAATTCTGGAACGAGCTTGAAAGATGAGAATATTTTAAAAAGTATTTTTTTCTGATATTGTTTAAAATGTACAACGGTGTATCATTTCTTTTAAAAGAAAAAAATGATACTAGTTCTTTTGGATAGGAAAACATTTTTTTGGAGGTAGGTTTCTAGGATTCATGTCAGGACCGAAATAAATCAGGACCGAAATAAATGTTTTCCTATCCAAAAGAACTTGAGGCTTGTGTCATTGTAACGCATAGAACGAATATCGTCACAATTAAACCACCGCACAACATCTAGAAACAGACAAAACGCTACATTGTTCAGAGGAAACTTCCGTTCTGCTACCAATTTCAAAAATGTAACGAATTCTTCACCAGCCTCGTTTTCCGATAAAACTGTTAAAACTTCATCAAGAATGTTATTAACTTGAAAATTATCTAGTTCTGATTCAATGTTGTCATTTAAATCCTCAGGTTCAGAAATGCTTGAAAATGATTCTTCATGAAGAGACGGACCATCAGAATATAGGCATGTCTCCTCCAACATTTCACAAAGACTGGTTTTCACTGTCCGTTTCCCACTGTTCCTTATCATTTATAGTATAATTTTCAATTTTTACATTTCGAAAGTGGAGATTTGTTTTTATGTTAGAACCCAATTTTCTAGGAGTTGAAGTTTTACTTTTTATTGCAGATAAATATTGTTGTCTCTTCAGGTGAAAGTGTGGAATTTAGGCGTTTTCATTTGGTTGAAATTGTCTTTCTCGGCATGCTGCTAAAAAGGTTGAAAATATTTCTTGCTTTGTAGTTCTTTCTTATAGATAACGCCAGCCCTTTTTCTTGTTACCTTTGAATTTTCCCATCTGAAACAAACAACAGCAAACACTAACTTGAGTACTGGCTTTTTTTGGGCATGGCATCTGGAATACTCCCTAACAGAGGGTTGGCATCTGGAATACTATTTGAAGCATGCGAGGCCGCGCAGCGAGCCCGAGCTCTTTAGTGTCCGGGGGCATGCCCCCCGGAAAATTTTGAAACCTAGGTGCTCTGAAATGCCATTTCCAGCAATCCGAGACATAAATTAGCTGGATGGAAACAAATATTTTTTGAGAAAAATACGGCGTACGCGTATGAAAAACTGCGATGTCGGCGTACGGCGTACCACAACCCGGCGTACGGAATACTGGCTAATACGGGTCGGAATCCGGCGTACGAAAAGGGGGTCGGTACCCTCTTACTAGTATATGAATAAGTATACCCGTCAATGTTCCCTCTTTTCCAAGAAGTCTCTTATTTTGCTGTTTAAATTGTCCGATTTTCGTAAATAATGACTGATATTCTGCAGTCTCCCTACTTTGTAGTATATAATATTGAAAATCTAACCTAGTATCATTTTTTTCTTTTAAACGTAATGATACACTGTTGTAAATTTTAAACAATATTAGAAAAAATGACTTTAAAATATTCTCATCTTTCAAGCTCGTTCCAGAATTGTCCTCGATAAAACATAATTAATACTGGAAACAACGAAGACATCTGAAAACTATAGGAAGCAGACTCGGTTTTATAAGTATCTTTTTTCGAGGTATATTATATGTATAATGCAACTTTTGTTCAGCCTCCAAACCCAACCGGGCTTCCTCGTCTATCTCCGTAAGAATAGACTAAGGTCTAAAAAGGACATGACTACACCAAGTGTGATTTGACTTGTGATACGGAAGATATATTCTTAGACGAAACAGTAACAATGACATTTACTGAAACGTATTGAATTCTACAATTTTCACAATAATTGCAAGCGTTTACATATTATTTATCTATGTCTCCGAAACCGCCTCTTACTCTCCGAATCCGCCTCTTACTCTCCGACACCGCCTCTTCATAAAAAATGACCATAATACTTTTCAATTTATATTCGATTGAATTTGTTTCATTGAACGATGAAAGATAGGTGATTTCAAAGGCATAGACCTCATTCGTGGGCAGACTTCTCATAAAATGGCAGAAAAACGGAGTAAAAACCATGTCCAGTTGAGAAAATTACACTCGTGATTGACTTATGACAATCCTACAGACCACATTTTTTAATATATTTCGAAACCAACACATGAAACAGGAAGAGAAATCATTCCTACATCGTACCACATTCCCCGATTTTTGAAAAAGATCGAGTTAGGGCCGAAAAAAAAGAAAATATTAAATTCACACTTACCGTTGCTGCTTCAATTTACTCTCCGCAACCGCATCGGAAGTGTCTCCGAAACGTCGTATTATCACCTCTTTTTGGAGGCGGTTGCGGAGTCTAGTAGGCGTGTTATTCTACGTAATATTCCAGATATAGTTTATTCAACAAATATAGTAGACCATTTGGTCCATGAGTATACATATACACATACAATTTTCAATTGCAGAGGTCGATGGCAGTAACAAACATTACATAGTATCAAATTTTGCACAATATACTAACATTCTAAATCAGTTTTAATTATGCTATTTCTAACAGTATAAGTTTTACTATAAACAATTGTTTAAAAGAGAAACATACTTCAACATACAGTAATATTGTTGTTAGAGTACCTCTTGGGAGAGTACTAGTATTTATTGATTGTAATATATGTCATTTTGAATTTTAAAACCATCAAATACATAAGTAGCCAAATTCTTTACAGTAGTAAGCTTTTCTGATGTCAACAGTTCTATAAATTTGGGAATATTTGGTCTTTGCCAATAGTATCGATTGATAAGTTTTATTCTTAGTTCTTTATATAAAGTACATTCCAATATAAAATGGTATTCGTCTTCTAGAACGTCACATATACAACATTTGCGGTCATTAATAGGAATACGGTGTGGCTTATGCCAACGACCCGCTTCTATTAGTAACCTATGTGAGGACATTCTTAATCTAGACAGTGCTACTCTAAATTTTCTATTTGAACATTTTCTAGATATGATTTATACGAGAATACACAAAAAAGTGAATACGTTTTAGCTCTCGAAGAATCCTGTATACGACAATTCCAGTTTTGGTTAAAAGTGTCTGATAATCTTTGTTTAAAATTTGATATGAATATACTCATATTTCCAACACCCTGAAATAACCACACATAATTAAACCCATGCTCTCTAACAAGTATTTTACTGCTGATGCCCAGTTTTTCTTATTAGGCCTCATCTCAATGTCACAAAGCATCATATTATAGACAGCTTTTATATATTATTGCTTTCACAATTTTAAACTTTTAACCAGTACTTAATTACAGCTAGAATTATATGCTGTTTTAAAGGTGTCCTGCCTAGTTCACCATACACAAAATCATTTTGAGTGGATTTCTTAACCCCAAGTATACTTTTACAATAACTAAGATGTACTCGTTCTATTACGTATGCATTTAAGAACCCCCAAATTTCGCATCCATAATGTAATATTGGTTTTATTAGTGTAGCAAATAGGTCAAACACATGCTTAACAGGTAATTCCGTATTTTTTTTTAAATATTTATTAAGTTTAAAAATAGCTTTGCCTGCCTGCCCATCTAACGTATCAAATGTAGTAGAAAATGACCCACCTGTAGTAAAAACAATACCCAAATATGTAAAATTGTTTACAATTTCTATATTTTTACCACCATACATAAAATGTAAATTTCTTGGTAATAATCCCCCACTTCTAAATATCAAAAAAATAAATTTTATGGTATTTACCGTTAATCTCCATTTATTGCAATAATCATGTAACACATCTAATCCTTTCTGTAGTCCTTGATCGGTATTAGAAAATATAACAATATCGTCTGCGTACAGAAGTAAGAACATCTTCAGTAAACCGCGTCAATACCTTTAAAGTCATTTCTTATGAGATAATCTTCTATGTCATTTAAGTACATAGCAAATAAGAAAGGTGATAAACAATCCCCTTGTCTTACCCCTAAGTAGCACGAAAATTCTTCACTTAATTCATTATCGTATATAACAAACGATTTCACTGACGTATACATAGATTTAATAATATTAAGCATTTTACCCCTTACACCAAATTTAATCAATTTTAACCACAAAATATCCCTCTATTTGTAATTAAAAGCGTTTGTGAAATCTATAAACGCAGTAAATAGACGTTTTCCCTCGTTAATGGTATGCTGTATAATGCCGTGCAAAACAAAAATATTATCAACAGTTCCCATATTCCTTCTAAATCCAGATTGCGGTTCTACATACACATTATACTTCTCGGCCCAATCATTTCACCTATTGTTTAACATTCGTGTAAACAGTTTGCCAAACGTACTTAAAAGTGTAATACCCCTGTAATTATTAACGTCATCAATACTACCTTTTTGTGTTATGGTACAATATAACCGTCTGTCCATTTATCTGGGAAGTAACCTACATTAAACACATTGTTGAATAATTTAAAAATATAAGGTAAAACAATTATATTATCAATGCCGTAACGAAAAAAATCATTAATCATGTTATCGGGGCCCCACTTTTACCCATTTTTAATTGTTTGCAAGCTTTAGTTATCTCATTAAACGATATCTCAATGTTTAATTCTTCAAACATTTCTTGTAATTTCCCATTTAAATAGCGTTCATTGAATAATAAAACGTCATCATCTGGTTGGTAAAATACATCATTTGGATCATTAATAGCTTGAAAATATCTTAAAAAGTGATCAACAGATAACTTTTTTGATTGTGTGTGTAATGTTGCACCTTTAAGCATATTCCAGTATTGTTTTGCATTTTTGAAACGCGCTTTTTCTAGTTTCTGAGTTTGCGTTTTGTCATACAAGTATTTATTTCGTCTAATAGAACTTTTATATTCTGTTGTTGCACGCGTCATATTTACTCGATTACTATCATTTTTATCCGGTCTATATATATTTAACATTTGATAAAATTATTTTCGTTTTGATTTACATGACTCATCAAACCACTTTTGATTGTTTATACATTTGTTAACCCCGCATGTGCGTTCTGTTTTATTCACCCTTTTCTTAAATAAGGGGTCACATACATCAGTAATAATTTCATAGAATGCATCTAAATTAACATCCAGCTCATCCGGTGTTTGAATATCTGATAACTCTTCAGTTATACGACTCAGTTTTTCTCTAATATGTATCCCACTTGTAAATATTTATTTGTTTACCACTTAGATGTTCTACATCTTCTTCTTCTTCTGGTTTTGCACTTAATGAAAAACTCAAAACACAGTGATCAGAGAGTATAGTCGGTTCATGAATTTCAAAAGTACAGAATAAATTAAAAAGATCTGTTCTACATAAAACATAGTCTACTACACTACTTCCTTTATTTTTGATACAAGTATACCTTCCAATAAACTTATCTCCCCCTACCCGACCATTTACTATCCTAAGTCCACTATTTATACAAAAATCTAACAAGTCTCTACCATATTCATTGCATATCTTATCTTCGGAAAAACGTTCGGCTGGCGTATCAACAACATAGTCATCTGGTCAAATATCAGAAATATGTAAAGAGTCATTTTCGACAAAGTCACAACGGTTTGCTTCGCATAGGTATATTATAACATAAATATAAATACACATCATCCTTTAAATTAAATAAATCACCTGTTAATTTAACCCAAATTATACAGTCATTAACTTTTTTAATTAAAGTATCATTACTTACTTATCTGTTTGCAATATAAACAATTATTCCCCCAGAGTCCCTTTTGCTATTTTTGGCTTTTAGAGTTCTATTTAACACAAAGGCCACAAAACCATCTAAATCAACATCTGAAGTTTCATTTGTCCATGTTTCTGTTAGTAACACAATATCATGTTTATCAAAAATATCAATCAATTCCGGTGATTCCAATTTATTATAACGTTTACCTCTAAGACCCTGTACATTTAATAATGCAAATTTAATCATACTCCCCCTAAATCCTAAACTGTATCATCAATGCTCTCATTTTCAGACTCAGTTTCCTGTGCATTTGACTATTTATCTCTACCGTCACCTCCAGGGCCCTGTTTTATTAAACATCTTACGATAAGTCTCAAATTTTAAGATCGTTCACTTTTTTCACCTAAGCATTCATTGTAAACAAGTATGTGTGCACTTAGTACAGAGATATCACATGTATAAGACAATGAAATGAAATCACGTTTATTTGAAAAGTGTAATTAATAGTGAAGCATTTAAGAAATTGATTTACGATCAAAATGGTCGTAAGTTGTTTCATAAAACGGGGCCCAGTTCCGCCACTAGCAGATTTGTTACTTAAAGTTTCACCCTGTGAATTGGTCGCCTTAATTAACCTTTTCACTACTAGCTTGAGTCTTACAACGATTTCCCCCACATTTGGAAATAATATCTTGTACTGACTGCTTACTCTTATTTGTATTTACTTTACGTGATGTGGATCGAGACCTATTATTATTCAATGTATGCTGACTCGAATCCCTGTGTTCCCGTACTATTGAATTAGAACGTGGCCTTTCACGCATTGCACGCATTTGAACCACTTGCTCGTGTATACCTGTGTATTGAGAATTAGGCATATTTACTTGTGTTTCGGGATTACTAGCAATTAAGTTTTGAATTGATGGAATTATCACGGAAGTAGGAAGGACAACAGGTAAGTTTACATTCATATCTCCCTGTGTGGTGTTGACTGGAATTGTATCACTTGCCGCTGGTAACACCGATAAATCACATTGTACACCTATATCTGTATTAGCGTGAATTCGGCTGTATGTCGTGTACTCATTGGCTCTATAACTGGAGTGGTTAGTATTTAGCGAGTCCATCTGTTTTCTACAACCATGTACCATACTACGTATGCCTTCCCGAGTGTGATTTGACTCCACATTATCTATGTCCATGGTGAAATCAGTTTGGGTCAAATTTATGAATTGAGTTAATTTCTGGACCTGTTGCTCGGGTGACTTTCCATTGTAAACAGAATCAAAGCCCTCCAGATATATCTCAATGTGTTTTGTACAAATAGGGGCTGCAGCTAATTACAGAAAGGACAACTCTGTCATGTAGTAGACCTTTTAATCAAAGTAGACTTTGTTACGCGAAATTCATAAATGTTGAAAGTTTCTCTTGAAAAAGTCAAGCCATTTCAGTATTGTGTTTAATGTTAAGAGATTGCAACGTTAAAGCCTAAGTTTGCTCACCTTCTTGAGCCAAATACGCATTATGTCGATAATGAAACTTTAAAGGGGTAACCATTGGTGTGTTCGGTGCTGTTTAAACATTCTTTACGAAAAGACAGGCCTTATGTCTCCCTGTACCATTCGATTAGCAGTAGCATATTAAACATACACTATATAGCGGAAATACCCATTATACGTGTCTTTTTCCTTCCAGTATATTACGGCTTAGTAAAACAAGGATCGTGAGTTCTATTCAAGCCTGGTCCGAATTTGAATTATTTATCGAAATATTTAAACACACGCACGCAAGCAAGTACACACAAACACATACAGGGATATGCAAAATGAGTATGCGACTTATTTCATGAAACGTGGCAGAATTTTTAGTTATTAAAAGGCGTCGATCAATATGGTAATGACTTATAACGCAGTTCACAAATCTGTGTTTTTTTACACGTTCCTTGCAATTAATCACATAAATAACAACGTAAAAGCAGTAAAAGTAACAAACCGCTCACGCCTATTGCAATTTAATGAAATATCCGCTTGTAAATATGTCCAAAATTACGCCAAACAATGTAAGTTTGACGGCTGCAGTTGACTGTTTTTCATACAGCAGACACTGCAAGTGAATGTTTTTCATACAGAAGCCACTATATAGGCGACAGCAACGGTACACGATAAGGGTCTTTGCAAATTTAATGAATAATTATATCGCCAAATCTGAGGATAACAAAGAGCTTGAACATTTACTTTACGTGTTTTTGACCGCTTACAATTATGTCAAAAATAACACCGACCTCAGTAAAGTTCGACGTCCGCATTTGGCCAACACTGTATCTTTTTCAAGTAGGTATTTTTATTTTACTTATAGCTATGCATATTAATTGATATTACAAAAAACTTAGTATGCTTAGATGTTTTTGTTCGCGCTAACAGCTATTAGCTCCTCCGTTCGCGTACCCAGCGAGCTGAAACTCTCAGGGAATACGTTCCTCTGTGGCATTCAGACGTGTGCAGTGTTAAGCGGAGCTGCTGTGACAGTTGCCCGAGCAATAGCGGACTAACGCTAACCATAGGCTCAATGGTACAAAAAGGGTTTTGATATCAATACGTGTCCAGTGAATGTTAATGGCAAATAGACGAGGTGTTGTAGGTAAACTTACTAAGTTTTTAACAATAAGCAAAATATACATACTTTCAAGCCACAAGTACGGCAGTTTAACATCATTTTTCATATATGACAGTCGATTTTCAGTAGTCGAGGCAGACCACTCACTTATACCCGGGAAGAACCAGTACTGTATACCTCCCGCCATCCGTAAGATTCGACATTTTCTCACTTTAAAGTCGATATCCTAGTGGGATTTGAACCCGCAGCGGCGAGTGCGAGAATGTTTCAAACCCTGCGCCGTTACTCTCGCGATCAAGGACAAAACTCTCGCGATCAAGGACAAAACAATGGGATTTGTCGTTCATCGACATAAATCCTTTTATTTAAGTGGGATTGATAATTTTCATAAACAATTTTGGCAACCCTGCTTATTGTGTGTTTGGCTGCCCTGTTTTTGGTTTATTAATGAGTGTGTAAATCGTACGCTACACCAATTATTCTGTCTTTTTATATTTTGCGGCCATTTTCTGCAGGTGGTATCAGATGTAAATTGCGAACTTTAGCATGGGTCGTGTTCATTTATGAAAAATAATAACGTAGTAATGGAGATGGCTAATTTTGGAATATTATTGATCGTAAATGTGCAGTAGTAAATGTTCGATGGTTTTGATTTAATAGAGATTTATTCACCAAATTATGAACATGGTCAATAAAATCAATAGCGGCAGTACTTTATTGCAGATCGGCCAAGTTTTTAACACATTGGTTTATAGTTTATATTATTAATTATGTTCTTTGTGGCGTCCTAAATTTATGTCAAGGTCTGGTGATCGTGGGAAAATCAACACGTCATGGCGAAACCGTGAACAGGGCGGAGTTTGGAACTATGCCAACATTAAATCGTTAACTTTGTATCATGGGGTATATTTTATATTTATTTGCCAATAACCAGGCCATTATTTATAATCTACGAACAACTGTCGGCATGTTGACTAGATCAAGGTGAAGGTCATCTGTAACAGTCTCGAGTCTTTGTTCAGCCAACATCTCGTTGGTTGATGTATAATACGATCGTGAAGACAGAGTATTCAGTTTGGTTGTTAAAAACAAGGGAAACAAACCAGGCTGTGGTAGTTCTATTCAGTTGACCTTAGTTCTACCATTTATCCTAATATTGTCATGTATGCTATGCATATAGAAGTTATCTCCCTTCTCCGTAATTACTCCATTTGCATTGCGTGAAAGGGTTCCTTTGTCAAATGAGTTTCATCTTATTTTGTCGACTGACAGACAACAAGAAGAGGTTTATTTAAGTGGTTAAAGAGAGGTTTGAATATATAAGTATTTGTTTTTACTGTATTACATGCTTTTGTTATTAATTTATTTGAACTATTTTAAAGGGACACCCAGCAATACTGAAGTGTCCATTTCACGCATTTGAGTCTTGATTTATAAAACTAGTTCAGTGTAATTAAATTAAAAGTGAAGTTTTCATTGGTTTTTCTCATGCCATAGTATGTTTAGGATATTATTAGCGTGATATTGATTGTAATCAACCATTAGTAATAAGACGAATGCAATTTGCTTAACACAGTAATATCTACCGGTAATAATGTAACTTATATGTGTTGACATCTTGGCGTTTGGAATGTAAATGCGAGGTGTTTATATTTAAGCAGTTTATTTCAGTAATACAATATGCCTAAGCGACAATCGGCAAGACCGCCGAAGAGCCCGTATGCGAGTAAAGGACCATCTAAGGCACAGGGAAAAGGGGCACCTGCCGGGAAAAAGGCCACAGTCACGTGCCAGGGGTGCATTTGTGCATAGATAAAGAAGAAAAAGAATTATTTCTTTGTTAACTTCACTTTAAATTATTAATTTACATCGATTGGGAAACCTGTTCTTGCAACCTAAATTAGCTTCCTGGGTAGAATCAATACTAATCAACATGGATTAAGTCCCTTGCTCAAGGATAAATTGCATGGCCAAGGCGAGGATTGAACACTGGATTAAATATGACAGTGTTCAAAAAGTTGATGGGGTTCACATGAAAATAAAAAGTTTTATTCAATATAGTGTGCAAGGTTTCATTATTTTAGCAATTTATTTATTTTAGCAATTTATTTCAGAAATACAGTATGCCTAAACTACAGTCACAGAGCCATAATTGCCGTAAAGCAGTCCAGGGGGCCGATGACGACTCGGGACGCAGGAACTGGATGAACCTACCAGTAAAATAGACACGGACAGCAGGAGCTGGTGGTACTCCAGAGTTCGTGAGAATATCGTTAAGTAACTTACGTCTGATATGGTGGATTGGCTACACATTGTTACAGAAGAAGCAGTACAAGTGCGAGTCGTAGTCGGAATCTGCAAGCGATAAGGTTAACGGTGGATGGCAAGTTGTGGCTGAAGGAACAGATGTTGCAACGCTTACAGAAACAGGACACGTTTTATACTGTATTATGGCTTTAAGTCAGTTGGGTTAATAAATTATGGCTTTAAGTCAGTTGGGTTAATAAAAAAGAAAAAAAAAAGAAAAAAAAAAGTTGATATTACTAACTGTTGATTATATTGCATCAATTATATATTTAGACATGGCATAATAATAAGAAACATGCAAGCAACTTCTAAGTCCAAATGATACTGGATTAATAAATTGTGCGGCTAATTTGAATAAAAAAAAATTGCCGTGTGACCCTTTAATCACTGATTTAGTAGAGCTATCTATACACATTAGAACACTAAATAAGTAAATACAACTCTGGTGTCATTACTCCCTGCTGCTGATAATGCTCTTTGAGTACTATTATGAAAACAGTTTATATAAATAACTTGTTTGTCACCATGTTGTTAATGAAAATTAATGTTGAATCAAGCCATTATGTTGGCCATTGATGTTATGGTCGTCGTTGTGCCCTATACATTTAACTTTGCTATTATTCGCTCTCCAGGGCTGATTATGAAATTGTGGTTGTTGTTGACAGTAATTGCAGTGTTTCTGCAATAGTTTCTCTTAACAAATTTCTGATAAGTATAAGTCAACAGTTTTTGTGGATTTCAGCAAATTTTAACTTGCTGCTGCTGACTGCCGCTGCTAATAAGACGGGTTATAAAAGGTCCAGTGTTATTTGTCTAGCGATCCACTTTACACATTTATTTGTTTGTGTACAGGGATGTTTTCATTATAGTGGCTGTTGTTTTGAATACTGGTGTATTTGCAGATGCTGCTTACTTATAACTGGATACCAGTCACTTATTTAAAGCTTTATTTTATTTCATTCTCTCAAACACTTTGCCTTATATTTCAGTTTGTGTCACTATCAAGTTGACTTAGGGCCAGTCAAAAGTTCCTGACAAAAAAGTGGGTGTACCGGGGTGATGTTGTGGACAGGTCATAGAGGCCCAGTATTGGTATTGTATGTAAAGTTCCATTTCTTACAGTTTTTCAAGTTAAACATAAATCACAAAGCGAAATTTTAAACATTGCGAATGTCAGATGTATCCAAAATATTTGATGTAGAATTTGGAAATATATCCCCAGAACTGGTTGATACATTGACAATGGATTTATAAGTGCCGTTCCATTTTCCAAGACCTTGGAAGAATTCAGATGCTTTTCATATGGTTTATTTCAGGGCTATTCCATTGGTTTGATGAGTATTATTTATCCTGTCCTTGTTAAACGAGGCATATCAAATGGCACCGGTATCTATTTAATTTGCGTGTGTGTGTGTGGGTGGGTGTAGTGCAAAGGTGTATTGTCCCTCTGCCTTTTAACCGATATGACGTAATGAATGTATTATTCCAGTTGGGATTGTCCCTACCCTATACATAGCACTGAGTTCTGTGCATGGTCACTAAACTATAATAAGCACTTCTATGCTATGTCATACTCGAAGTAAAACTGTTCTATGCATGACCCAATTTAAATTTTAATAAAACACTTATCACATCAATTAATATATAACACCTTTACCTCCTTTTAATAACTATCTCCGAATAAAGGGAGGCATTATAAACCAAGTAAGGTGTACTTGCAGGCACAAAATAGAAATATTTATCAACATTATCCAGATGTTCAGGTCGTGTGGTGAGGCGTATGTAGTTATTCACGGGTTCTTAAAATACCCGTGATTGAATGTGCGTGGAGTGGGTTGTGAGTTGGTAACTTATTCCGACACTCCAGTTTTAGGGTTTAGCCTGGCTGGCTTAAGCCGTTTATATCGTGGCTATAGAGTTTGGATTACTCAAAATTTGTATTTTATATATATACCTTGCCATCAGTGGCTTTGGAACCGATGTATATACCTTGTACGTTGGTGGGAAAGCTGCTTTAAATGAAATTTTAAATGGCATTCAGTCAGTCAAAATCAATCGCAATTACGTCTCCTTCATTTATATGAAGATGAAATAGTTTTGCATTCAACCTGTTACACGTGGGTCAGTTTACTTGAAAAGGATACATATTCCTAGTTTATAGTCAAAGGAGCATAAAAGAATGTATTTGTAAATTTGGAAATGCTTTAGTCCTAGTCTTCTTGAATAAATAATAAATAATTATTTACATAGGTGGTCATTCAAAAGTTGAAGTTAATTGTAACATTGAATTTAATTAATGGGTTGCAGAGGTGTCTGCCTGTGGTTGGATGCCATTATGAAACAGAATGAACATCGAAACAGATTTTTCATTGAAACACATTTTTTTTTTTTTTTCGTTTCTACCGATTATACATTTACTTCTATGCATGGTGATGTGTATCTTAAATTCACTTCAATGACTTGGTGCCAAGTGTTGAAGACATTAAAGTTGTTGTTATCTCTTGAGGACCACCCACATATATTGGTATTGCATGTGGGAGGCAATTACATTGGTCAAGTACCCTCAGATGAATTAAAGAGGCTCTACCTATATCTTTTTGTCCACCAATTGATATAAACCTTTACTTAATTATAAAGAGGACTATGAAAAAGTTAAATGGCAATAAATTCACCCAATGTAATATGCGTTTTGCTGGGAAAAACAGGATTGAAAAGATCGGATTTTTGAAATTGTATTCGTAATTGTTTTAGACAAGCCGATTGCGGAGATTTTCCGATCTTATTCGTTTACAATCGGAACTCACTCGTCTGATTAGCGAAGAGTTCTGATCGATTCGTTTTCTATCGGAACTGCGCCGAATAGTTTGTAATCGCATTGCGCATGTCCGAGAAAATCGTAAAAACTCGTAGTTCTCCGGCAGGAATAAACGGCTGGGCAGCATTTTATTCAAGATATTGTTTTGATCATAATTAATAATTTACAGAACTGGAATACGAACCATGTTTCTTCTTAGAATACTCACAAAATAGCTTTGTATACATATAAATGCAGTAATATTGAGTATTTAATATTTTACATTAAAAATCGCGTAGATATAGGTAGTGCCTCTATTAAAACACTACATGACATAAACGACTTGATTCCTGAAGTTAAGATTGTTTGGTCACAGAATTTACCACGCTTATATTATAGAAATGAAAAGTCTCATATAGCTTTGGACAAAGTCAGGATTAGGGTGAATAGTGAAGTTGCAACAGAGGTTCTTTGAATGAATGGTGGATATGTACATTTGTCACATCAAGGCAATGATTTGTTTCTGTACAGAATGGCACAAGGACTGCAGCGTTTTTTTAGTACAGATGCCAGAATTTCGCCTTTAGATTCTGAAAACGGCCCTAGGCTTTAATAAAATGAATTCAAATTATTGTTGATGTGCAGTCACTTTTTTGGCATATATGTATAACCTCTATATAAGGTTATCTGCTTATCCTTCATCAATTTTAAACTTTTAAGTTAACCCCTTATGGGTTAGTATGTGGTTGGCAATATAGTGCTTTACCCAGTTTGGGTCATAACCCATTTTGTTGTTGAAAATCAATTTATTTGTATTTTTGCAATTTTGTATGCTAACCAATTGGGTTGCAAGCCACTTTTGGGTTACTGTTAATGTTATAAATGACCATATTTGGGTCATTTGTTGAATGTTGTCGACCATATTTGGGTCATATGATGAATGTTGTTGTTGGCGAGAAAAATCTCTTCGATTGTGAAGTGCGTCAGCCATACCTCCATTTGAGGACTTGTTACTTTTCACTGATGTGCTCTGCTTCCCCCATTTTAATGGCGGTGCCTCTCCTGGTGCCTTTGTCACCACTTGTGGCATGTGGCAGTATGTCGCGGTCACAGCAGTGGTTAGTAATTATTTTACGAGAACATTTGAAGGAAAGCAACTAAATTTTAAATATCTGGCTTTGTGAACACCTGGTCCCAGGGTTCATTGAGTACAGTTTTCATTCACTTCAAAACTTGGTCGGAGCTATGACCATTTTTCAAATTGTTATAAATATCGTGACTGCACATTTGTTATACACATTATGTTTCTTGTTATATTATGCTGAAGTCATGGCCTTGTTATTCCAATAAATATAAACTAAGTTCAGTATTGAGTCTCTTTCATAGCCCATTTTCAATAATGGGATTTGTCGTTCATCGACATAAATCCTTTTATTTAAGTGGGATTGATAATTTTCATAAACAATTTTGGCAACCCTGCTTATTGTGTGTTGGCTGCCCTGTTTTTGGTTTATTAATGAGTGTGTAAATCGTACGCTACACCAATTATTCTGTCTTTCTATATTTTGCGGCCATTTTCTGCAGGTGGTATCAGATGTAAATTGCGAACTTTAGCATGTGTCGTGTTCATTTATGAAAAATACCCTCCCTCCCATACCCTCATTTAATTGCCTATGCATATTATTGTTCTGTTTTGCTTTGCCAGTTTTATATACATTTCAGTTACACTACTCGAGAAATTACGGTTTGAGCACAGATGTGAAGTCCTAAGAATAGAATATTAATCCTATTGTCGTGGTTTATTGTTATATTATGCTGAAGCCATGGCCTTGTTATTCTAATAAATATAAACTAAGTTCAGTATTAAGTCTCTTTCATAGCCCATCTTCAATAATTGAATTGAATTGAATGTTGTTTAACGGCTCATCAACACAGAACAGGTTATTTAGAGCCGCCCCAGAGAGAGGGGAAGGATACATAGAATCCGGAAGCCTGCCCTACTCTTATTATCGGTTCTTTAACGTGCTCGGAGGATAGACCGATACACGGGACCGCCCGGTTTACGTCCTCATCCGACGGACGAGGCTAAGGGAAAGTGTCTTGCCCGAGAACCAAGGACAAAAACAAACATATATGGTCATTAGGAGCAGTAGCACAGCATTATGATCACCAACAAACAATATCTGCATCATCATCTTCATATAATGTCTTTACACATATCTCTCGTAATATCTGCACTCAGTTTAAATATAGCAATAAATACCTATTAAGCCTGTCTTTGGTTTTGCAACATTAAAGATGCTCTACCTATATATTTTTGTCCACCAATTGATATAAACTTTACTTAATTGTAAAGAGGACTATGAAAAAGGTAAACGGCAATAATTTCACCCCATGTAATATGCGATTTGCTTGGGAAAACAGGATAGAAAAGATCGGATTTTTGAAATTGTATTCGTAATTGTTTTAGACAAGCCGATTGCGGAGATTTTCCGATCTTATTCGTTTACAATTGGAACTCACTCGTCTGATTAGCGAAGAGTTCTGATCGATTCGTTTTCTATCGGAACTGCGCCGAATAGTTTGTAATCGCATTGCGCATGTCCGAGAAAATCGTAAAAACTCGTAGTTCTCCGGCAGGAATAAACGGCTAGGCAGCATTTTATTCAAGATATTGTTTTGATCATAATTAATAATTTACAGAACTGGAATACGAACCATGTTTCTTCTTAGAATACTCACAAAATAGCTTTGTATACATATAAATGCAGTAATATTGAGTATTTAATATTTTACATTAAAAATCGCGTAGATATAGGTAGTGCCTCTATTAAAACACTACATGACATAAACGACTTGATTCCTGAAGTTAAGATTGTTTGGTCACAGAATTTACCACGCTTATATTATAGAAATGAAAAGTCTCATATAGCTTTGGACAAAGTCAGGATTAGGGTGAATAGTGAAGTTGCAACAGAGGTTCTTTGAATGAATGGTGGATATGTACATTTGTCACATCAAGGCAATGATTTGTTTCTGTACAGAATGGCACAAGGACTGCAGCGTTTTTTTAGTACAGATGCCAGAATTTCGCCTTTAGATTCTGAAAACGGCCCTAGGCTTTAATAAAATGAATTCAAATTATTGTTGATGTGCAGTCACTTTTTTGGCATATATGTATAACCTCTATATAAGGTTATCTGCTTATCCTTCATCAATTTTAAACTTTTAAGTTAACCCCTTATGGGTTAGTATGTGGTTGGCAATATAGTGCTTTACCCAGTTTGGGTCATAACCCATTTTGTTGTTGAAAATCAATTTATTTGTATTTTTGCAATTTTGTATGCTAACCAATTTGGGTTGCAAGCCACTTTTGGGTTACTGTTAATGTTATAAATGACCATATTTGGGTCATTTGTTGAATGTTGTCGACCATATTTGGGTCATATGATGAATGTTGTTGTTGGCGAGAAAAATCTCTTCGATTGTGAAGTGCGTCAGCCATACCTCCATTTGAGGACTTGTTACTTTTCACTGATGTGCTCTGCTTCTCCCATTTTAATGGCGGTGCCTCTCGTGGTGCCTTTGTCACCACTTGTGGCATGTGGCAGTATGTCGCGGTCACAGCAGTGTGTAGTAATTATTTTACGAGAACATTTGAAGGAAAGCAACTAAATTTTAAATATCTGGCTTTGTGAACACCTGGTCCCAGGGTTCATTGAGTACAGTTTTCATTCACTGCAAAACTTGGTCGGAGCTATGACCATTTTTCAAATTGTTATAAATATCGTGACTGCACATTTGTTATACACATTATGTTTCTTGTTATATTATGCTAAAGTCATGGCCTTGTTATTCCAATAAATATAAACTAAGTTCAGAATTGAGTCTCTTTCATAGCCCATTTTCAATAATGGGATTTGTCGTTCATCGACATAAATCCTTTTATTTAAGTGGGATTGATAATTTTCATAAACAATTTTGGCAACCCTGCTTATTGTGTGTTTGGCTGCCCTGTTTTTGGTTTATTAATGAGTGTGTAAATCGTACGCTACACCAATTATTCTGTCTTTCTATATTTTGCGGCCATTTTCTGCAGGTGGTATCAGATGTAAATTGCGAACTTAGCATGTGTCGTGTTCATTTATGAAAAATACCCTTCCTCCCATACCCTCATTTAATTGCCTATGCATATTATTGTTCTGTTTTGCTTTGCCAGTTTTATATACATTTCAGTTACACTACTCGAGAAATTACGGTTTGAGCACAGCGTATCCTAATACAGATGTGAAGTCCTAAGAATAGAATATTAATCCTATTGTCGTGGTTTATTGTTATATTATGCTGAAGCCATGGCCTTGTTATTCTAATAAATATAAACTAAGTTCAGTATTAAGTCTCTTTCATAGCCCATCTTCAATAATTGAATTGAATTGAATGTTGTTTAACGGCTCATCAACACAGAACAGGTTATTTAGAGCCGCCCCAGAGAGAGGGGAAGGATACATAGAATCCGGAAGCCTGCCCTACTCTTATTATCGGTTCTTTAACGTGCTCGGAGGATAGACCGATACACGGGACCGCCCGGTTTACGTCCTCATCCGACGGACGAGGCTAAGGGAAAGTGTCTTGCCCGAGAACCAAGGACAAAAACAAACATATATGGTCATTAGGAGCAGTAGCACAGCATTATGATCACCAACAACAATATCTGCATCATCTTCATATAATGTCTTTACACATATCTCTCGTAATATCTGCACTCAGTTTAAATATAGCAATAAATAACCTATTAAGCTTGTCTTTGGTTTTGCAACATTAAAGATGCTCTACCTATATCTTTTTGTCCACCAATTGATATAAACTTTACTTAATTGTAAAGAGGACTATGAAAAAGGTAAACGGCAATAATTTCACCCCATGTAATATGCGTTTTGCTTGGGGAAAACAGGATAGAAAAGATCGGATTTTTGAAATTGTATTCGTAATTGTTTTAGACAAGCCGATTACGGAGACTTTCCGATCTTATTCGTTTACAATCGGAACTGCCTCGTCGGATTGGCGACGATTTCCGATCGATTCGTTTACTATCGGAACTGCGCCGAGTAGTTTGTTTTCGTTCAACTGAATGGCATTGCGCATGTCCGATAAATCGTAAAAACTCGTAGTTCTCCGGCAGGTAACGGACTTAAGCCTTTATAAATAACAAATGTACCGTGGACACCTACAACTGTTAGATATAAAAGCTTTGCATACATATAAAAGCAGTAACTTTGGTATTTATTTTTCATAAAGCAGTCTGTTGTATAGGTAGAGCCTAACTCACCGGAAAGACGGCAAATTACAATTACAAAATCGTTTCTAAACTTATCCTGACGACACGGATGATTGAAATGCGAAAGTATATGGCACTGTATAAATGGCTTTAACCAGGCAGAACAAACACCAAAACTGAAGCATTTGA